>JAUPFT010000008.1:21167373-21767373 GCA_036936625.1 Parnassius smintheus behrii
TAAGGTTAACTATGACATTTTCTGCTTTATAGTATTTTGATTTAATGTTAGTATTTGTTTAATTCACTAATAAATACGAAATCTATGAAGAATATAGTGTCACTTTTTTGACATTGACGCCTAGTCGGAGAGTATATTTTAAGTGGGAAAGTTGATCCTAAACTTTAAAGTATTTCAAAAAATCAATCTCCCGCCATTTAAGCTTAATTATACTGTACTAATTATAACTTTATTTTGTGACTCGACTTTAACTTTTTGAATTGTTTCTTCTATATTCGTTGAGAAAAAAACAAAAAAATTGATTATGGATGACTTTGAAAGATACATTAATTATTACTGCATTATTGAAAATCAAATAATAATTAATCTAAACAACGACAGCTCAACTAGTTGTACCTACTGAAAGTGATTGAATAAATTTAATTTTGAATCTAGTTTCAATCTTATGTTTTTATAATTTTGTCCCTAGAAATAAGCAGTTACAACAAATACAAAGAAACTGATAAATCTTGTTTTTTTTTTTTATAGGACAAGGTGACAAACGAGCACATAGTCCGCCTGATGGTAAGTGGTTATTCCATCTGGTATTATTCCAACCAAACTGTACACGATTACCAACTCTAAATAATCGATATCGTTTTTTTTTTAAGAATCGAATATCGTACGTTCCAATTTTTTGGTTGGCATGCTTGGTGCAATAAGTCTGACAGCTGTCAAAATGTATTCCTTAGATTTGGTTGACTATAATCGAATAGTGAACCTTTTGTAAAGATAGCTTAAAAGTCATTCAAATCTTACAGGTTTTTTTTTAAATTTGCCAAGCTTTTTACCGTATTTAAGGTTGTTTAAAAACTTTTAATGTTAAAAAATTACAAGTTAGTAACGACGTTCAAATGAATTTAACAAAGTTGAGAGTTCATTCAAATATTATAATTGTTAAAATTTTTAAATCGATTCCCATTCGTCTCGATTTAAATTAGGTAAAAAAGCGGAGATTTCGGAGATATATCGAAATTCATTCGCGTCGTTCGGCGGCCAAGCATGAAATTTACATGGAATTTTGTACTTGTAATAAAGAATGATGAATTGAGCCCGCATTGGTAATTATGGACAGCAGTGAGCGAGCGAGCCGATATTAAATTGCGAAATTCAATAATTTTGTTATTTCTGTTTTTTAATATCACTCACTACCCGGGCGATGCGATTTTGAATGTTGTTTGGGTATGCACATTGATCAAACCCGCTTGGTAAAACGTTGATTTTTAATTGTAAATATTAAGCAATAATTTAATACAGCTAAGAAACATTGTAAGATCTAGGAAACAACGCCATCACCAACTCATTCAAGGATTGTTGATGTAAAGGGAACATTTGTGATGGGTGTGATTGAATATTACAATTAAAAGTTTGCATTAGCGCCGGAATCAGTATAAATAGCGCAAGACGGTGGTATATTACGACCACGTCGACTGCTTTCAAAAAGTGCCGGAAGCTGTCAACTACACAGTGCGATAACATCGGAGGTCAGCTAGGATGCAGTGTCAATGAAACGTGGCCAGCGTGATTAAACCATTGGAGCACGCGGTCGTCACACCTAATAAATATACTATACTGATAGATATATAATGTATATTAAATAAATAAAATATATTGCAACTATTTCTATGGATTATTTCGCGTTTAGTTTACTTATTTTTAATATCTAACGTTTCGGTTGTTTTGCAGCACTCATGGTTACGAGGGGGACTGAGGTGAGTGCCGTCCCGATATCAAAGTTAACTCGGAGTACCTTCAGCTTTTTAATTATTACTTTTGGACCGATCTACGCAGATTGAGGTTAATGTGTCTTAAAGTATTGCAGTAGTATGCCTGGGTTAAGTTTTAATTTTTTTAATTACAGGATCTCTAGTAGGTTAAATACCCAGCCTCTGTGTGAAATCAGGATGTTTTTTTTAAATTCCTTATAATAACCTTACGTATCATCCTTAGTACGAATCTTTGGTGTGTAGTGTGTGGTATAACTAATTGTGTGTAAAATACGATTTAGATAGATAGATAGATAGATAATTCTTTATTGTACACCAAATCAATACATAAACGAAAGAAGAAGAAAAAAAAAATAGTGTCACAATGGGCGTTCTTATCGCTAAAAGCGATTTCTTCCAGACAACCTTTGGATGGACAGGATCGCAAAAAAATAGTAAATTGTGTGGTTTGGTGATGCAGAAACAATATTTATAAAAATATCCAAATTTTATATAATATAATTAGAAATAAACAACAAATAAATACAAAAAAATACGAATGTATACTACATATATAAATGGCACGAACTCAAAGATTAAGATAGTGACTGTGTACAAGTTTCTGAAAAACAGGTAAAGACTGGGCGCGTCTCACTGACAGAGGTAGGGCATTCCATAGACGGACTGCTTGAATACTAAACGACCTGTCCATAAATTTGCTATTATGGGCAGGCATTTTTAATGTAAAATTCTCTGATGATCTCAAAACTTTCGAATGGGAATAGTGAAGGTATTCAAAACGATCCTTAAGATAAGAAGGATAGGAAGGATTAAAGAGAACATTGTAAAGAAGTGACAGAATATGAGCATTCCGGCGAAGACGGATAGGAAGCCACTTGAGCTTATTACGAAAACAAGATACGTGATCATATTTGCGCAAACCAAATATGAATCTTATACAAAAGTTTTGAAGACGCTCAAGTTTATCAAGTTGCTTCTCAGTGAGATCAAGATAGCTGACATCTGCATAGTCCACAATTGGGAGAAGAAGAGATTGAGCAAGCGCAATTTTAGTGGCAGTAGGTAGAAAGTTCCTTAATCTGTTCAACGATCGGGCAGCTGCAAAGAGTTTACGACTAACCTCCTGTATTTGAGGACCCCATGATAGGTGACTGTCAATATAAATTCCCAAGTCCTTGACTTTTTCACTCATAGGAATAAAATTTCCATTAAAAACAACTTGAGGTGCTTGAGATATGTTAGATTTTCCAATCATATACGAACTTCCGATGATAATTACCTGAGTCTTTAGGGGGTTAATCTTCAAGCCATATGTTTTTGCCCAATCTGATATTTGCTCAAGATCACTGTTTATGTTGCTAATAGCTACATATACTTCACTAGGAGAAACATGAGTATATATTTGAAGATCATCTGCGTAAAGGTGGTAGGACGAAGTAATCTTAGTGGCTATAGAATTAATAAAAATTGAGAAAAGTAAGGGAGATAATACGCCACCCTGTGGGACGCCAGCAATGGTATCACACCAAGAAGAAAATGTGTCATTAATGCGAATACATTGCCGGCGCCCAGACAGGTAACTTCGAAACCAATCAATCACTGTTGGAGATACGTTAAGAGAGCTAAGTATACCCAGTAAAATTTCAAAATCAACTGAATTAAAGGCATTGCTAAAATCTAACAGACAAAGGATAGTTAACTTGCCATTTTCCATTACAGATCTAATATCTTCCGTAATATTGACTAAGGCTGTAGCAGTACTATGCCCAGGGCGAAAACCGGATTGTAGAGGATTTAGAAGGGAATGATTGTGGAGGAAAGCATTGAGCTGATTATATATCAAGCGTTCGAGAACTTTGGACAGGAATGGCAAAATAGATATAGGACGATATTCCGGAAAAGATGTAGGGTTAAGTTTTTTAGGCAACGGTATGATGTGAGCGTCTTTCCAAGTTGTTGGAAAAACACCACTAGAAATCGAGGAGTTTAGGATATGGCAAAGTATTGGGATGATTATGTCAAGAATCGGAAGGATCATATTACGGCTGATACAATCGCTGCCAATTGCATTCGAAGTAATGGATAGAGTACTCTTCTTAACATCACAAGCAGAAAATTGATTTAGGACAAAAGGTGGATGATCAGGAGTTGGAAGCGATGAAAGAAAATTTAAAGTGTTAAATTTTGTAGTCCCATTTAAGTTGGACGAGGATGACAAGAACTGATTTAGTAAATCAATATTTAAATCTTTGAAGAGTACATTATTACGAGACTTTCCAACCCCCATTGATCTAAGAAAACTCCAGACTTTAGCCGCATCACCAATTTGTACTGATTTATGGATATAGTGGCGCTGAGCATCCCTACATACCCTATTGCAGTGATTTCGAATAGTGACATATTTTTCCCAGTTTATAGATGTAGGCCTACATTTATATTTTGTCTTGGCTGCAGCTTTTTTATTTAAAATGGATTTTATTTCATCAGTCAGCCATGGTGAAGGGCGATGTCTCATTTTAATTACGCAAACTGGTGCATGTTTATCATAGAGACAGGTGAGGTAAGTCGTAAATATTGCAACTTTATCGTCAACTGATTCTGCATTTAAAACGGCTGACCAATCAATGTTGGAAGCATCTTCGCAAAGATTTTGTATATTCATACCACCAAAACTGCGTTGCAGAAGAAGCTTAGACTTAATTTTTGGTGGCCTGACATTATAAGAGAGAAATATAAGATCATGGTAAGAGAAGGCATCCGCTGAACACTGACCATGCTTAACAGCGAGTTCAGAAGAGGACACAAAGATAAGGTCGAGCAATGACGGAGTAGCATTAGGAAAGTGATGAGTAGAATTTAAAGGTAAAATAGAGAGATTAGTGGAATTTACTATAGATCGAAGAGAGGATGAACGTGAGTCTTGTTTAAGCAGACAAGTATTAAAGTCGCCCATAATGATCGTGTGCGAATAAGAGGATACATTTTCTAAAATATTTTCGAAGGAAGTGAAGAAGTCAATTCGAGATGAAGGACAGTAATAACCCCCAGCAAAATTTTCGTGTGACTAAGCTTCACCTCAATAAAAAGATGTTCACCTGCATTAAGCGGAGTTGGTTGAGATGACATATCAACAACAGAAAAGGGAATATACGCACGGAGATATATTGCCACACCTCCACCACCGCCAACAGTACGATCATTTCTTATGAGGTGAAAGCCAGGTAAAGAATAATTTGTGGAAGGAAGACAAGGCTTAAGCCATGACTCAGAAACGAGAATAGCATGAATATCCTTAGAATCAAAGGTAGCCAGCATATCTGAAAAGTGAGCCGGAATGCTTTGGGCATTAATGTGATTGACGTTGAAATTATTGGGAACATCAGAAAATTGTGAAGCTAGTATTTCAGAGAGAGGCTGTAAGCTAGGGATATTGCCATCATCACTATCTGCAGTTTCAGTATCACTACTAATGTCTAAGAATGACCTTACTAAATAACTATTAATGTTTATATGTGAAAAATATAACGAACAATAAGTAAAATACTATTAAAAAATAAGGTAATAAATTTCCTAAAACTAAGAACAAACAAAAAAAACGAATAAAAATAAAATAAAAAAGTATTTTAGTGTCCACCTGCCAGGTGAGTGTTTTTATAAATACAGTTTAAGTACATTATCTTACGACATTTTACTACTAAATAGAAAATAAAAAAGAGGATTAATAATATCAAGGTTTAAGTAAAAGAAAGAAAAAAAATTCAATAAGTGCACAAAACAAAACAAACACCGTTATGGGAAACGCAACTGACAATGCGTTTGTTAACATTACGTTGTCGTTAAAGCGCGACATAACCTTATAATTGTGATATTAGTGTTAACATCATCTGTGGTATAACGTAGTATTCGCAACACAAACTAATAAGAGTACTATAATAACGTACACAACAATGGCTCAGAAGGTCTGGAACCCAGAACCGTGAAGCCAGTTAAATAAAAATAAAAAAGTCACAACAATAATGTACAGAATACTTTTACTCCTAGCAGATTTAAGATAATGTTACACATTGTCAATAAGTAATGATAATGTTTCGCATTGTCAGTTAGTAATGATAATGTTTCACATTGTCAATTTGTAAACATTTTTTTGGTATAATAAATGGGAAGTGGGGTTAATAATTATTATGCTTATTATATGTAGATTCAATGGTTAAAAAAAATTGCACAAAACATAAGGTATAGTCTACATACGTCCCACTGCTGGGCACAGGCCTCCCTATATTGATGATGATGAGAGGGTTTTGCACTAGCTTATAACACATTCACAAAGAAATAAGTCTCACAAGATATTTATTGTAATTGTAAAGCATTAAAAAAAAATGGCATTTAGGCACGGCAAATCCTGTACACTTAACTTAACACTTAACACTTCTTCACAACGGCGTTTCGCTTGGGCCTCCCAGCTGTAGTTTTCGTTACTGGTTTTGGGCTTGTCTGGCAATCGATTTTGCTGATGTCGTTCAGACAGGTAACACAATGTCTGGTTCCATCAGGTTTCACAATGTATACAGATCCATCTTTGGTCCAGCATTTGGAGATACCAAATTTTTCACGGGCAGCTACAAAGAGATCATGCCGAAGCTTGGTGAGAAATTCGGATACTGTGGTACCAGAGCCTTTAAGTTGGGATTTTGCGTACCAGACTTTATCACGCAACCCTACATCTAGGAATTTCACTAAAATTGGCCGAGGCTTGTGAGGAGCTGTTGGTCTACCCAATCTGTGACAACGCTTAATAGAGACGTTGTCTAATTTCAACTGATTTTGGAGAACATTGGTGACAGCCAAAGCGGTGTCTTCTTTTGCAATCTCTGGTACACCATGAAGCAGTAACATTTTCCTTCAGCTTCGTATTTCCATGCTGTCAGCATTACGAGCAAGTAATTCCATCTGCTGCTGAAGACTGTTTAGTGCCTGCCCTACAAATATCTTGAAAGATGCAAACTCAGCTACCAAAGAAGTAGTACTGGTGGATGTGCTGGGCGTTTTCCGCAATTCTTCTTCAAAATCATTCATCCTTTTATGAAACACCTCCATCAAACTGGTCATAGTGTTTTTAATTGTAGGGTCCATGGTATAATGAAGAATTGACAGAGGTTATAAAAGTAAAAAGTGTTGTAATAGTGGTTGTATTAAGTAGTAAACACTCACAGACAGGTATTTCAAGCTAATTTTTCATTACTAGCACTTGAAATATAATATTTTACGAATTATGTATTTATTTTAATTATAACTTGAGAGATAACAGTTTTACGTGTTGCAATCACGATTTAATCAATATCAATAGAATTTTATTCAAAATTGGTTATTTCGTATTTCTTAAATTATCTGAAAATACTATCTGAAACTACAAATAGCTTTTTAAGAACCCATGTACCAAATTGCAATAAAATAAGGTAAATAAAAAAGTAAATCTTGCAAAAAGCAAGGAAAAAATGTTGTACACTTAATGGATTTGTGTTCGAAGTTGGTTGTTATTTTCGCGTTGATTTACTGAGCGCTGTTGAGGCATGGATTTTTGTCACGAGATTATTTGCCCCGGCTGAAGGGTTTTCTTCCATTGCAGCAATTCTTTAGTAGGATAAGTAACGACTTGGGATTAATTTACAGGTGTGGCTTAATAACACGTTAACCTATTTTTATTGCTAAATATAGTTTTATATAAGACTAATTTTAATATATTATATAGTTTAAAAGTTTTTATTTTATTTTATCATTAAATTTATTAAATACTATTTATATATATATATATATATATATATATATATATATATATATATATATATATATATATATATATATATATATATATATATATATATTTATATATATCTACATGCACTATGCAGGAATTTGTTACTTCCCTTCTTTGACAGCTTTCTTTCTAGCATTTTCCCTTAAATTAATTACATACAGAGCATTTTCTACAAGATTTTCCATAGTTGCTTCTTATGTCATTCATAGTATATCATAAAATTACAGCCTATATACGTCCCACCAATGGACACAGGAATTGTCCGCAACGCTACCCCAATGCGTGTTGGCGAACTTTATATTAGTCGAAATATTTTTTTGTATTTATCAGGAATGCAGGATTCCTCACGATGTTTTCCTTCACCGCAGGGCACGTGGTAAGTCAGCAATTAAAATTTGCAATTAACAATTTCATTCGTGCCGGTGGGGATCGAACCCGGGTTGCTTACGTACTGTGAAATTTACAGGGAGCGCTAACCGTCGGATCTACAACGGCTCTTAGGTTTTCTCATTAGCTTTCATACGTGTATATAATAACTTTACGCCGCCAGCGTACGTCAAAATGCTTTTGTTTCTTTGTAAATGTTACTAGCTAGACAACCAATTAATGGAAACAGGGATACCATCATATGAATGCATTAGAAATTACAATATATCATCACACATATAATA
This sequence comes from Parnassius smintheus behrii, assembly GCA_036936625.1. Lineage (NCBI taxonomy): Eukaryota > Metazoa > Arthropoda > Insecta > Lepidoptera > Papilionidae > Parnassius > Parnassius smintheus. The sequence continues at coordinate 21,175,623 of JAUPFT010000008.1, forward strand.
TTATCATTATCATTACAGGTCTAAAGCCGAACAAATATCTCTCTTATACCTGAGCACACGCATCTATCAACCTGCTTGGAAAACCGGGTAATCAACCGTTAAACAATGTTAGTTTCCAAAGACAACGATATGGTTCACCGATGTCAGCTTCGTCATTCAGCTAACATCAGTAAAGCAGCGCGTTACGAAGAATATACGTAATATACATTTGTATTAAGATTTGCGGATTTGTACCGGACAAGAAGACGTTTCGGAGTATCTAGAACGTTTTTCATCAAACATGGATTGGAACAGTTGAACAAAAATTATTTTATTCTGTTCCATACGCCGTTATAAAGAGCGTTGTTTTCTCATTAATTATTAGGATAGCAAATTTCAGCATGTCAATATTTATCCTATTAATATTTTCATTTCTATAAACCTCGAAGGGCAACGATACATTGCTTCGATTTTTTATCCCGGATAGTACTTAACTTCGAGTGAAATGTGTTTTCGCATGTCACGGTCGCTTACACATACATACTTTACTAATAGTTATGGTTGAAAAAAATGCTAACTTAAAGCCCTTTTTAAAATACCTCAGGCGAAACAACAAAGCATTATAAATGAAATAGATTAATCTTAACTCACATTATCTTTGTAATTAATCGTAACACACATACGTAAATGCTATGTCAGATGGAATGGCTGTTAAAAAAGTGAATTAAAATGCTAAAATACTGCTTCAAGGCATTTGTGACGACAGTAATAATTAATGGAATAGTTTTGATAAATTTGATCAATGTTAAAAATATTTCTTATATTCCTTTTATATCCTTATTACGGCAGAGCAAAACGGAGGAAAACAATACTAAATGCTGGTATGTCTGTTTCTAAGTCCACCGGAACTCCTTAATCCTAAGTCTCAATAGATTTAGCTTTTTCTAAATAAGTTATGCAACTAATACACTTAATGTTATTTTATGTAACTTATGTGTGTCATATGAACGTCAATTGGTCATCTTCGTCTTTATTCTCTTTACACTGTAATAAATAGAGAGGGTTTTCTTCAACTCCTCCTACCAGGCGGATAAACGATCATAGTAAACGGACCACAATACGGAACAAATATCCGTGTCAGACACTTATGGCACTGCTGCTGCTTTCTGGGCTTTATATTTGATGTAAATAAGATGGTTATCCGCTATCTACTAGAAACTTTAAGTTTTTCTTGTTTTTCACATAGTCGTTTTGCTACAATCAGAGACGAAATGAGAAGATGTTTTCCTTACGCTGCCGACAAACGGTACACGGAGAGCTAGTACACTCTGATTTCTGATTTACAAAAAAATGCCTGATTTATAAGGATGACATTTTTTGTCGTAAACAGTGTACTATTGAAAAATATTAGAGATCAACTACACAATAGAACCCATATCTTACGCGCGTGATAACACAGCTTAGACAATTTTTTTTTCCTTAAATAAAGTTTTGCTCTTCTCCCGATTAGCGGAAATATACACTTAAAACACTTACGCCTAATAAGAGTTGTTTTATGTACATATTTTACAAGGGTTATTACGAGGTAAAAAGAGTTTAATGTGAACTTTTTTTGTTTTATATTAAAAGGCTCTTTAGCTATGGACGTAAACAATGTCTAAGAAATATTATAATATGACAGAGTAGAGGAAGTCGTTAAAATTCGTCCCCATTAAAAAAGTCAAGGATACAATAGTAATTAAATTGTTAGTAATGACATATAATGAAATAAAAAATACGTTAACAATAATAAAATAATAAAACATACGGTTACAAAAATTCAAACTACATTTGGACATTTATTTAAAAAACGCGGTAGGTTTACTGTACCGATTCCATGATAGATGTTTTGGCAGATAGAGATTTTATCTATGGCAACCGTTAGGTCACAGAATTTGTGAAATGTTTGTTGCAATTATCCCAAAAGTTTTTAAGTGATTTTTTACAAAAAGATCTTTTTCTGAATTTGAAAGTCTCAGAATCAATAAAATGGCAGGCCATGTAATGCTAATCTTATAACAATATTTTTTAAAAAAACCTAAAACTCGAGAAACACCAAAAGTATTAGTGAAGATAGATGGCGCCAATATATCTTCAAAAGTTGTGCTGATATTCTAGCTTACCCATTGCATAAACTTAGAAATAAGGTATTTGCGTAAAATATGAGGTAATACTGTTTTGTTTCATAAGGTGATTGCAGAGAACCGAAGACCCATTTTACTAGTAACGAGGCATTTTATCCCCGCCCTCATGGGTTACAACGTACTTCAATTATAATTTTTAATCGAGTTAAGAATGAAGGTGACTGTAAGCCACATCTCACTATCAGGTCAACTGTGTGCTCGTTTGTCATCCTTACTTTATGAACAAAAAAGTGTTTTTGCAGAACCATGGAAATGGCTTGCCAAAGTAGTACCAGTTCAGGAGCTACTTCCTACACTAACTAAACTTATTGAATAAAACGTCTGTCCTTATATATATATTTTAATCTATTTTAGGACAATTTATATAAATTTTGAAGGAAGTAGGGCCCTAAATAAATTTCACGTAAAATTTTGCTTTGAAAACTAAATTAGCACAGATTTACAGAAAAGGATTAGGATTGGTTTAAGTCTTATTTGAGTTATGATTTATTCTGTGATATCCGGTGTAACCAGGGACCTCATTTTGGGCCCCTAGTATTTAACATACATAAAATATCGTTTATCATTAACGATGTAACATATCGTTTTATCTATTCTAAACTATATTAGTGCTGTACTATAACTACGATTATATTCTGTTTAATGTTTCCTAAAATAAAAAAAGTTGACTCAAAATATTTTCATGAAATTGTTGACTACTTCGATAATGTATTATTGCAAAATGAAGATGTAATGAAACTAATTGTGAATAAATGTTTTTATATCAAATTTCGTCTTTTTGTAATCATAGCTTTATTGAGCATTTTAATTTTATATGACAGATGATACATGCCATTTTAATAGAAGTATATACCGTTTTCGATTTGCGGTAATGTTTACTGTAAATTGACATACTTATAATGCCAAGGTTGCATCGAAAGTGCTTTGACTTATTATAACTTATAAGGCACATTAAAAATCTTCGAAGATATCATTATTTCAATTATTTGTGACTAGAAAGGATACAGACAAGATTCCTTGGGTATTTTATTCAATCTCGATCTTTCTCATTCTCTCATCCACGGGATTATATGGGGTGGTAGATATACTCTTAATGCTAACGCTACTACTTGATAAATATTACATCATCATCATCATTACAGCCCTTCACAAATCCACTGCTGAACATAGGCCTCCCCCAACTAATGCCACAAAGCACGGTCCTGAGACACCTGCATCCATCGACTTCCTGCATATCTTACCAGGTCGTCACTCCATCTAGTGGGGGGTCGCCCTACACTACGCTTACCGTTACGAGGCTGCCAATCGAGAACCTTTCTTCCCCATCGGTTATCGGTTCTTCGAGCTATATGGCCGGCCCATTGCCACTTCAGCTTACTAATCCGTTGGGCTATGTCATGTAAATATAACATAAAGATACATAATTATATTTAAATATAGCAAATATCTCATTAAAACGTGAAATTAAACAGGCAGAAACAAAAAAAAGGAAATCAGTCAGTAGATAGTAGAAGACTGTATTGGTATAAGATAACCACAAACTATTCCTGCAGTGTGGGAAAGTGATTACAAAGCAAGCGTTTGATCAATTCCTTGGTTGTAGTTTTGCGTTTACGGTTAGATAGTTCGTTCCAAATTCTTATGGCATGGGGGGTGAAAAAGACGTGAAGGTAATATTATAGATGGGAACGTGGAGAGTAGAATTATCTACCGAACGAGACGCCAACACACACATTCTGCGCTTGGGCTCTTTAGATTTCGGAGGTGTCAGTTGAGTTCTTTCCCATCACTCCACTCTCTTTTCTCATGCGCACGAATTATTAAATTAATATACCTCGCCTACTGCTTGGTGATCTGTATTTGGTGACTGTATTGGTGCCCCCATTGTAATGCCCGAAGCACGCTGTCGTGGGAGACAGCAGTCTCACAGCGAAGAGTATCGGACGCTTGTTGTGGTACAAAGAGTGTTTTGTGCATAACTCTCCTTCCTGTATTCCTCGTAACCGGTAAACGTAAGTAGTGTTAAACCCACCCGCCGCGTTAGAGGCAGCCATCTATTTTAACTTTTGTGTTTTGTGATAATAGGTGCCGCCGCCACTCATTATCATTCAGGATAAAACCAAATGGCCCTTCCAATTGATTGAATTTGAACAAAATTTATTGCTCAAAGGTGCAAAACGCCGATCAAGGCATTCATATGTTCGTAAACTCGATTGAGGAATTTCGTAGCGTGACTAATCACCTGGCGCCCACCAAATCAGTTTCCACACCTACGCCCTCCTGGAGGAGCGTAACCTTCGTGTTGTTATCCTCGGACTACCCAAAGAGCTCGAAACCGTCCACATCTTAGAAGACCTCTAGGCCCAAAATTTCCCAGTCCGTGAATTATACAAAATGCACCACCAGACCGATAACAAACGGTTTTAGACACTTGTTTTGTCATTCTGGATCTGTCTCCTGAAGGCAATATCTCCTTTATTTAACGTTCGATGCATCTGCAACCTAACGGAGATTGTAGTCGAAGCCCCCCAAATAGGAGCATCGTCAGCTAGTGCAATCAATGGCAATTTTACGGCCACTCGGCCAAAAACTGTTACGCCATGCCTAGGTACATCAAGATGACCACGGCACTATTTACTGTACCCGCACATCCCAGACGGAAGAGTCTCCGTTCTGTGTTAATTGCCGTGTAAAGGGTCACCCAGCGAACTATCGTGGGTGTTCCAAAGCGGCGTTAAGAAAACAGCGAGGAGGTAAGTGCAGTCCCAGACGTGCGGACCAAGCTAGCGTGTCACGCTCTCGGTAGCCTGCTCCCAAACCAGCACCATCCTTGATGCCCACAACCGCACCTCAGGCTAACACCAAACCCACCCCCGCCACCGGGGTCTCCGAGCAAGGCGCACTGACTGACACTGATTGCCTCACCGACAATGCCACCTCCTCAGGTCCCAAAACTGAAGCCCATCCCACAAGGTTTCTTCCTTCAAAACCGAATCTCTCTAGTCTGCGATTTTATCAGCAACATTAATGTTTCCGAATTATCTACTCTGGCCCGCCAGCTCCTCGGAGCCACCACCCCTCAGGACAAGCTCAACGCTGCGATTGAGAATATAGGACTTATCGACAATCTTACCTAAACACCATAATAGCAGCACAACCGTTAGGTTACTTAGCCTCTAGAAACAGATCCATTAGTATCGTCAGCACACTGCGCAAAGTTTACGAGCAAATAATATTGAGTCGCCTCCGTAAACATGTTTTTGCAAACAAGCTTCTTCCTGACGAGCAGTTCGGTTCCGAAACCGATCGGTGGTTTGGCATTGTTTTCGCATTTGAAGAACCGAAGTGAATCCTGAAAAAAGTGTAGCAAAATACTTTCAATGCAAACCCTCTCTCAGTCGTCGGAACCTAAATCCGAAAAAATCTCTAGGTCCGATTACACCCTACCCTATTCGGCCGCCAGATCCCGTGGCAAACCACCGCCAAATACCTTGGGGTCACGTTTGACCACGCCACGACCTTTGCGAAACACGTGTCAAATTCATTACTCGTCGCCTCCATCCACTAGTTAACAGCAAGAGCAAAGTGTTCCCAAAACACAAGCTCCATCTTTACAAAGCATACGTAAGACCTATCATGTTCTACGCAAATGTAGCCTTCGCGTACGCGGCTTATAATCATTTGTACGACTTCCAAGTCATCCAAAATAGATTCATTCGCATAGCCACCGGCGCTAGATGGTACCAGCAATAGCTCTGACTTGCACATAAATTGTCTACTTCGGACGATCTCTGATTATTTCAAATAAATGTCTCTGCACTATTTTGAGAGCGCATAGACACATCCCAGCCCGCTAGTGGTAAAGGCAGCCACCTACACTTTGACTCCAAACGTTGCGGAAAGTCTCCGGAGGAACCGTAGCGTTCTAACTGAACCCCCAGTTCCACTAAATTCCGACGACACAAATGTCACCGGCCCAATACACACAGACATAGTGTCTATTGCCACAAAATTCACCTACACATTCACCTACTGCCACAAACACCGTTAGGACAACGGATGGGACGCGTACCCCGCCGACACCGCGTACACAGCGTACAACCGCGTCCCTGGGTAGTTCTCACCTCTCAGAACATCGAACGATACGAGTTAGCCGTCAAATCCGGGGCCCGCCAGCCCCTGTTCATCGACCGTTAGATAACTCACCCTCGTGCACTGTACACTGTCGTAGGAGTCATCGCTACGCAAGTAACTAGGCATAATAATTTAAAATTATAATTTTTACAGCCTGCGACCTTTCAGGCCGTGGGCCCTGAAACCGATGAAGCTGTAAACCTCAAAAGGTTAACAGCATTAACGTCATCAGAAACCTGACTATCTACGAAAGTTGTGGAAATCACCCTGATACTAAAATTTGTAGAAAGGTAGCCATTTAAGCTGAGAACAAAAAGAAGAAACGTGATTATATATAATTAAATAAATAAATAATGGGTATAAAAATGGTATTTATAGTTCTTGCTAAGCATCAGCATAGCAGAGGGGTTTATAATCGAATATAGACAACAATAAGTAGTCGCACAGGTAATTTTCAAGTTAGATATTTTTAGTTAGATAATATTTTTTTTAAATAATTTAAGTGCATTACAAATAATTAAAATATGTTTTATAAATAAACTAGCTTTTTGCCTGCGGCTTCGCCCGCGTGGGGTTCCCTTGAGGGACCTCATTGATACTGCTCCATACCAAAATCAGCAAAAATGGATCACTTGTAGAGTCGCCTCGTTGTCAAGTTTGTTAGTCAAGTGATATCTTTTAAATACTATACGACGTAGATTTTATTTTAGAATTGCATTGATATCATACGTCTAGCAACCCCTGTCACTTTTTGTATCGGTCATGACTTCTGAGGTATCTTTAAGAAGGGTAAATTATCTTTGATCCAAAGTTACGTTATTTACTTTTTCTCTTTACATTTATTCATAAAAAAGGTAATTTAATTTTGACCAAATAATGTCGAATTTCATGGTTTTCTTTTAAAACCAAATGAAGTTAGTGAAATTATAGCTATGCCGGTATACATCCAATAAATATAGTTACTAAAAAGTCACAGTTTTGTAAACACAGTTTGCGGTATAACAGTTTAGTTTGTTTGCTAAACGTGGCAATTACGATAAATCATCCCGATAATGGCCGGATATTTTAATTTTTTGATCCTGCAAGAATAAGTATTCGGTAACATTATATTCAATCATATCAGTTAGTTACTATTAATATATTTTTATTTTATTTAGCAGTAAGTAGATGGCGCTAATTTTATATTAAAACTATGAAAGCCAAAACCATCAAGTTATGTAAATGTGGCCAGATTGTAGAATTGATCATATTATCATGAAGTGCTGGACCACTTCAAATATCGCAATCATTTCATGATAGCCTACTATTGCTGACCATCTCTCCATAGTATAAAACAAAGTCGCTTCCCACCGTCTGTACTCTTAGATCTTTTAAACTACGCAGCGAAATTTGATGTGGTTTTCAACAATAGACGGAATGAATCAGGAGGAAGTTATTTTGTATTTAAATGGGTCTCTGGATGGTTTAGATTTAAAATTGTACCCGGTAGGTGGTTCTGTTACCGATATCCAGAAATCTTCTGGGCCAAGTCGAATACTAAGCTACCTCAAAGCCGCGACCATTTACATATGTTATTTAAATGATCGCGATGAGGCATAAAGTTAAATGGATTCTGGTAAAAATTCTGTTTATATTAAAAATGCGCTATCAGTGCTTCTAGCGGTGGATAGTGAAAATATTTTACGATATATTTAGAATATTATGAAACAGCAATATTGGGTTTAGTTGTCAATTTCTTCAAACAATGTTCATTCATCGATTTGATTAAGCCTTATCATGGTATGGTCAACAGATAGTGTAAAATTTCATGAAATACCACAATTTCACGTAATGATCGAATATTCGTAATAAAATCAGTTCTACGATCTGGTCACAATGTCTATAAAAAGTATCTTTAAATAACGTATAAGTGTAATGAGAGTTTTGCAATAATCGCAGGCAACAATTTTTAATCGGTTCATTTTTATATATTAGTAATTAAACCAAAAATTTTCATAGATTTCACTATTATCTATTTAAGTTATTAGGTACTGTTAAAATGAAACAATGAAAAACTTAAAATAAATTTTAGAACTTTTAAATCATTTAATAAATATAATTATGTAATAATAAAACATATAAATGTAAGTTATTTAATTTATAAGTAAATAACTGATAACTGAAGGTGAAATATACCGGTACTTTTTACTTTTTATGACAGATAGCGCTGTTTCGGAAACGTACAATTTAGATCAAATTATAATATAACAGTTAACACAAATTTTAAACTTTAATTATAAATATTGTTTACATTTAAAAAACACTACGTTATCCCGCTTATAACGAAAAGAAACATACATAATATAAAATTAAGTTCTTAAAAAAGGTAAATATTTAACCCTCCCTTATTAAGTATAAAAAATCGGATAAAAAGTATTCTATAAGTTGCCCTGGGTTACTAACTGCCTACCAACAAAATTTCATGGAGATCTGTCCAGTAGTTCGGAAACGTACAATTTAGATCAAATTATTATATAACAGTTAACAAAAATTTTAAACTTTAATTATAAATATCCTATACATTTAAAAAACACTACGTTATCCCGCCTATAACGAAAAGAAACATACATAATATAAAATTAAGTTCTTAAAAAGAGGTAAGTATTTAACCCTCCTTTATTAAGTATCGTAATCGGATAAAAAGTATCCTATATGTTGCCCTACGTCACTAACTGCCTACAAACAAAATTTCATGGAGATCTGTCCAGTAGTTTTTGCGTGAATCTTTAATACACAGACAGACGGACAGACAGACAGACAAAAATTCTAAAAACCATTAATTTGGCTTCAGCACCCTTTATTTAGTCCCATGGACTTTTTTTCCAGGAAATATTAGAATTACAGACAGGACTTTTCTACAGATTTATTATACGTATAGATGACAGAGATTTTTTACTGTAAAATGAGCTAGCAATCATTTGACAAAATTAAGCCGGATTAATTTTGAAAGTAGATTTTTAAGTCTATTTCTACGGCATATTTTAACTTCCACTGCAGTGCAAAATTTGCAAGTTATTCATAGTCTTAATTTATGTTTATTGGTATTACAACAAAGATACGATACAGGGACAAGGATATGCACTAACCTACGTTATGGCAGTGTAGGAGAATTTATCCTCATATTTAGTCCCGTGGGCGTCGTATGAAGCGACTACGAGCAATGCAAAAGATATACCTTCCAACGGATGGCGGTATAAACACATCTTTATGTCAACCGTTAAATACCTGGACTGGTGACACGGAGCTGCGTCCAAATCACCAGATGTCCAGATTATCCACTTACATTCACTTAGCAAACGTGGCGACTAAAGCAAATCCTTCTTACACCGGAAAAGAGTCATGTCCAGCAGTAATCTGTGATGAGCTGAAGAGGAACACTGTTATAAATATTGTGTGTATAACATATAACAAAATTAAATTTACAATAAACTGTTGTGTACGTATTTATTTACTATGATATTTACGATAAATAATGTCGTTATGTATAAAAGCTATAAGAAGTTTATACGCGGCGGTAATCTTAAAAGAACCAGTTTTCGTCAATAGAAGTTGTTGCCGTGGTCAAACATTTTAAAATCGAGATAAAACCCCGTTTTTTTGCATTCTTAATAATTTGGGTCGTGTAATATGCAGCCTATAATTTGATAGCCGGGTCATAATTTTCGCTCGCTCTATATACATGTAGGTAGACGTAGGAAACCTCGTTAGAAAGGGTATCCCGATGCATGTTTTAAAATAATCAGCTTCCGTGTTAATTCTTAATTTACTGCTTGGATGGTGGCGGCACATAATATGATTGGACGGCGATACCACGCCGGCGGCGAAACTTTAGTGGACTGTGCTAGTATTCCTAGAATTATCTTCATATCTAGCCCGGGTAAGGAGGTAAGGAGAGGAACATATATGAGTGCTAAAATTTTGATTTTGATTGTGTATTTCCAGGTTCAAATAATAATAAAATATGCAATAACATAACATTATTTACTTGAATAGCCTTGATTTAGTAAAATATAGTTAAAGTGGTTGAAAGTCGCTTGTGGTGATGATGGCAAATTGATCAAGGAAGGTGATTGCAGGATCAGAGGTCTTGCGCCTTTGATATTACCATTCGTCCATGGTCTGTATAATATGCCTGGTACACAAGACTGTCATTATTTTTGGCATTTTTTATTTGACTTTTACGACACCGATGAAGTAATGTTATCAAAATTCCATTATAAATTTTAATTACATTATAAATTTTAAGGCTATCCGAATTATAACAGGTGGCTTAAAAAAGCGATTTGCTCATAAGCCACCTGCATCCATTGACTCCCTGCTTGCTTGCTTGCTTCACGTATGCTTAATAGCACAGATTGCCATTTTGCATTTTATTCAAACTAGTAGAAGATGCAAGAGGTCGTTAAAGCATGCGAGGTACTAATAGTTAATGGCTTATTTGTCATAATTTGGTCAACTGCCTAATTAAAATAAGTTTTTTTTAATAGAATTAAGATGACGAGCACATAAATCACCTGATGGCATGTGGATGCTGTGGCCATTAGTCATCTACTCCCAACCTCGATAAGGAATCAAAATGCAGATGCGTTGTCAAGTCTGACGACTACGAATGGAATGCCTCGTATAGTAGTTAAAAAGGGTCTCCGGTTTTCTCTACACTCAGGATATGAAATACATCAGCATTAAGCTGCGATTTTACGTTAGTATTCTTTGAAATCGTGGTCCTTCTCCTGTTGAGCTGACCCATTTGTGTTGCAACTATAATATTGCTGCAATTCGACTTTACCACGTAAAAAGGTTATATATTTTGTGCTACAGCTAAGCGCAGGCAAGAAGATTTTTTTTTTTTGGAGCAGGGAAAAGTCCGCCGTGTTGCCCAAATTTAGTTTCGCAGAATTGCAGTATCTTTGATATACATATTTTTTATTTCTAAAGATGCAGGTTTCCCTTTTTTTATTAATTTATTATTAAAAAAAAACCAAAGTTTGGTTTTTAATATACATACTCTCGCAAAACTGCTTACATAGTTTGTCTGCAGGAACATTTGAGTCTCATTTACATAATAATATTAATGTTAAGCACTGAGACTTGCCAATAAGTATCTCTTCAATTTATTTTTAAATATGTTTCCCTTTACCTTTGAACATGTAGGAATTCAGCACTTATAATTGCATATAAATTCATTGGCATTACTAGTGAAATCAATTCGCTCATGTATTATGAAACAGCCCTAAGTTAGCCAATTTTAAAAGCCGTATTCTTTGGATTCCATTTTAAATTTCAACGTAATTAATAAATCTAAGTAATCATAATAGTTTTGAGGTCGATGTGCGCTGTAGTACTTGTCAGAACATTGCATCGGATGTCGATGTTAAGCCATACATATCACATGGTAGGTATTATGTGTAAATGTCACAGAAAACTAGCTTAATGAGCCTTTTAGTTGAAAGTCCAGCCTTTTCACTAAACGCTGCCATTGAGCTAGTGGTCTGAATAATATTCAGCCGATGTGACTTAATATCAGCATTGCACATATCCTATAAATATCAGCGACAGTAGGTTAAGATGCAGCTGGGGTGACTCTTGGGACACCCTAAAGCCGCGTGCATTTATATGTATAATATAACACATAGCGCTAAGAAGGCATAGACCAGCGACCGTCTCGATGAACGAAATTCTAAGGTTAACCATGTCATGTAATATCTAGGTTGTTAACTTAAAGGCTAATTAAGCTAGCTGGCTGCGACATATATATTATATGTCATATATAGTGTATGGCCGATCCATTGTAATTTTTATTCGACGAAGAGAATGTAGATTATCTTTAAATGTCAATGAGTAGTCGTTACATCAAAGTACCATTACAATGTACACAATATATATTTATAACATTTTAAGATGACAATTTAAAAAAAATTATGCTGTAATGAATATACCGAGCATATATGCACGATATATGCACATATATATATATATATATATATATATATATATATATATATATATATATATATATATGTGTGTGTGTGTGTGTGTGTGTGTGTGTGTGTGTGTATTTATTTTTGGTTAACTGTAACGAATGTAGAAAGTATGTTATATTTATCAAACTACTAATTGTTGCTTAAAATCTCGATGCTAGGAAATTATTCACAACAGTAGTCGGAAGGCGGATTAAATTCTATGACATATTGATATATTTAACATTCCGTAGTCTATAATATACTCTTTTTGTTTTAGTTTTTTGTTTTTATTTTTCAAAAATTATACTGACTATAGCTTAAATGCTAGTGGTGAAAAATTCCTGGTGATAAGTGATTCATGGTTAACTTTAACCAATTTCAAACAAAGAATTAGCCTTCTTTGTTTGAAATTGGTTACTCTGAAATTGGCGATTACCCGTGAAGAATAAGATTTCGAATTTCTATAGTCTCGAGTTTGAATCCCGCGCGGAACAGTATAGCCCTACTTTGAACTAGTATGGCCTACAATTTATCTTTACCTGAATGTCTGTCCATGTCAATTTATGTATGGTAACACAGCTGCAATATAAGAGAAACTCCTGGTATAGAGCTTACATTTTTATAAAAAATACAAAGATTACAAAGAAACCGGAAGACAATAGTGATGCACTGCCGACTGAGTATACAGATAAGAGATTTGTAGTCGAAGGACTCCTAGACAGGAAAAAGGGATCCATGAATTTAAGGTTTAAAAACTATTTCAATAGTAAATTTTCGAGTCTGAATTGAATGAGTTAAACCTAAAAGTTAGATGATTTGTATGCTTCTCTTATTGTTTTAAGTTTTATAAGATATGTAAAATCTATATACATACTAGCTGGCCAGGCAGACGTTGTTCTATCCTTCTCGACGACCATTTGTCATGTCCTATTTAAAATCCTTAAAAACAAAAAAGTGGGTCACTCATGGGCAAAAAAACTATCCTATCTCTCAAGTTGGGCTAAACTGCACACGGTGAGCAAATTTGTTTAAGTCGCTTTAGTAGGTTAAGATTCCATTGCGGACAAACAACGTGACACCCAATTTATATATGTTAAGATAAGTATATCTCAATTTCCATATATAAAAATCAATTACTATCCGTTAGTCTCGCCGAAACTCCAAAACAGCTTGGTCGATTTTGATGAAATTTTTTTGTGTATGTTTGAATGGGTCCTTGGATGATATGCATTTGAACCCGGTAGGTGGCGCTGTTGTCGAGATCCAGAAATAACCCGTGTGAAGTCAGAGCGGGTCTCTAGTAAAACGCAGTATAATGTAAAAAAAAAAAAAGATTCATTGTGGTAAAGCCCCTGGATTATTTTTCATTTAAGTCAGCAATAAATCTCCAGACAAAGCGATGCACTTTGCTACTAAAGGATATCTAAAGGGTTTAATGATAACGAAGTAAAACTATAGCGCGCCTTCCTGAGATAGTGATCTTTAATATCGTATGAGTGGGTGAAACATTAAAACGAGAGTCAGACGGAAGCGACCGCGCCCGCAAAGGGTTAACGTAGAAACATAGCTGATCGATTGAATTTTGTATTGTATGCAGAATAGTATCTTGATTTCATGTTGTTTTAACGTATTGAAATTGAATGATAAAACTTTAAACATTGTTAAAGATGAAAATTAGAAAATTGACTGTACTAGAAACAGAAGAAGCAAATCAACAAACAAACTAATTAGAAAAGTAAACAATGTACTATTTATAATTGTTATTTTTGCAATAAGTGCTATTTAAACATTGGTAAATTAGAATTAAGTACTGAATAACAAAATGAGTGTACTTTGTATGGCCATACGTTCTGTTTCACATTACATAAAATATCTGTTTTAAAGAAACAATTTTATTTGAAATGGCATCAAATCGATTAGTTTCTTACATACAGAGGCTGCGCTAAACTGCACACTAACACTGCAAAAGTATCGGGAATGGAATATTTCCACTGTTCCTATCATATTAAAATCTTTTTAATTGAAAACTCCTTCGTTTTAAAAATGGAATAACATTTATTTATTTAAAAAAAGATTCTCGGTCTTGTCACAAGGTTTTGTCAAACTTGTTTAGTCGTTGAGAAAATGGAATTGACTCGAGAAAATTCAAGAGCGATGGTTTATTATGACTTTCGAAGTGGTTTAACACAAAAACAGTGTGTTGACCGGATGATTTCTGCATTTGGTGATGAAGCCCCATCCAAAACCACAATTTATCGCTGGTTTGCTGAATCTCAACGTGGACGTGTCAAGCTCAGTGATGATCCCCGTAAAGGTCGTCCAAAAACTGCAGTTACCTACGAAAACGTTGATGCTGTGCGTAAGCTAAATGAGAAAGATCGACATGTGACATACCGCGAAATTCAGGCAACTTTAGACATTGCCATGAGTCAAATACAAATAATCTTGCATGAACAATTAGGTGTAAAAAAGTTGTTTTCCCGATGGATACCGCATTCGCTCTGTGAAGAGCAAAAAGCGGCTCGCGTTACTTGGTGCGTCAGAACTTTCAAAAGATTTCACGCAGGATCCTCAAAAACCCGAAACAAAAAACCAGTCACGAGTTTGGGTGTTCAAAAATGAGTTAAAGCCAACAAAAATTGTTCGTTCACGGAGTGTTGCAAAACAAATCGTAGCCACGTTTGTTTCCAAAACCGGCCATGTTACGACTATTCCTCTTGAGGGACAAATAACTGTTAATGCAGAATGGTATGCTAGCATTTGTTTGCCACAGGTCGTTTCTGAAGTGCGTAAAGAGAACTGCAACCGCCGCATCATCCTCCATCACGACAATGCGAGTTCTCACACCGCACACAGAACAAAAGAGTTTTTAGAGCAAGAAAACATAGAATTATTAGACCATCCGCCGTGCAGCCCCGACCTAAGCTCTAATGATTTCTATACTTTTCCTAAAATAAAGAATAAATTGCGTGGACAGAGATTTTCATCACCTGAAGTAGCTGTGGACCCCAACTTCCGAATGGAATGGTTGCTTCAATGATTGGTTCCATCGTATAGTAAAATGTGTCAAATTTCGCGGAGAATACTTCGAAAAGCAATAAATACATTTTTAAATAGTAATGTTGTGTCACTTCCTTGATGCCCGAAATTTTCAGTGCCGCGCTCGATTAAACGCATTGAAAATTCAATAGCAGGAAAAAATAAAAACGGACCTTTTAAATTGTAACATTACTTTTTTATAGAATAAGGTTGACAAACGAGCACACAGTCCATCTGATATTAAGTGGATGCTGTGGTCCATAGATATCTATATTTATCCTAGATAAAATAAGTAAGAATCAAAATGCAGATGTGTTGGCACTCCTGAGGGTTAAGATGGAATGACTCCTGTAAAAAGGGTCTCCGGTTCTCTACACTCACCATACGAAACACACCAGCGTTGAGCTGCTATTTCCGCTGGTATTCTGTGAGGGCATGACCTTCCCCGGTCGAGCCGACCCATTCGTGCTACAGCCATAATATAGCTGCAGCGTGACACTACCACGTATAAATATCACGTACTTGAAGTCACACTTGTTACATGTCCGATTACTTCTCCTCATTTATTTATGCATTACAGCCTATGAAACCTTCACTATTGAATACACTCGTATGTCTCCCGTACGAATTGTCTCATTGGCAGGATATGTGTCATAGTACATTATGTATTTTAGTTAGAGAATTTTACTAAGTTTTTTAACGTGGTAAAGCCATGCTGCAGTTATATTAGTAGTATAGTTGTAGCACGAATGGGTCGGCTCGGCCGGGGAAGGACCACGCTCTCACAGAATACCAGCGTGAAATAGTAGCTTAATGCTGCTGTATTTCGTATGGTGAGTGTAGAGAACCGGAGACCCTTTTTACTGGAAAAGAGGCATTCCATCTTAGTCCTCACGGGTGACAACGCGTCTGCATTTTGATTTGTAATCGAGGATAAATGTAGATGTCTATGGGCCGTAGCAACCGCTTACTATCAGGTGGACTGTGTGCTCGTTTGTCACCCTATCCTATATAAAAAAAATAATAAACTAAGTGCTAACTCGTTTTTTGAATGGGAGTCTGAGTAGGCACCATCCTCTTGCCTATTTCGGTCGCTAAATAGCAGTGCGTGTAGTAGCGGTTGAAGAATATCCGCTACCACATATCATACTGTAGGTGTTGTAAGAGGCGATAAGGAGATACATCAGGAGATAGGAAGCAACGTCTTCCCAACGAAAGTTAACAGTTTAAGTTACAGCCTATATACGTCTCACTCCTGGGCACAGCCCTCCGCTCATTTCTTCGCGTATTGGCGAACTTCACGTTTTCGTAATATTTTCTTTCTTATCAGACGTGCAGGTTTCCTCCCGATGTTTTCCTCCACCGCCGAGCACGTGGTAAATCAGCACTTAAAATTGCAATTAACAATTTCATTGGTGCCGGCGGGGATCAAACACGGTTTGCTAGCGTTTTTTTTTACAGCACTAACCACCTGAGCTACTACGGCTCATCCCTTATAAGGCAATCTATGGGGAAGGCTAATGTTCAGCAATGGACTTTAATTGGCTGTAACGGTAACTCTGACAATCTGGCTTTAAAGAACCAGCGTAATTGCAGACTATGATGCATTTCATGTTGGTCTTCAGAGGTGAAAACGCATCTTTAGCATTTATTTTAAGTTGGCTGCCGGTGTCCTTGCGCTGCAATAGCCGCTTACTATCAAGTGGCTTTATGTTCATTTGTCAGTTCAGTATTATTTAAAAGAAAAACTAAAAATATAGTTTCCACGTCTGGGTTAGCACCTGCAGGATATTTTTTATAGGACAAACGAGCACACAGTCCACCTGATGGTAAGTGGTCTATCCTCGATTACGTATCAAAATGCAGATGCGTTGTCACCCGTGAAAATTAAGATGAAAAATGGCTCTTTTCCAGTAGAAAAGGGTCTCCGCTTCTTTCTAAAACAGCTATTAATGATTTCCAGATACAGTTTCCTAGAATTATGTCAATATTATATTGTACGCATTATATTGTTATATTGTACGCATTTTTTATATCTAAGAAGCATCCTATCGTCGTCTGATTTTCTCCAAATCCCATTTATATTCCTGATAACAAACAACTAAGACTATCTAAGCAGGATCAGGTTCTATCATATAGGACGATACATCGTTAATGTCAATTCCAGGATTTGGGATCGCTATAATACCAGTACCTCGCCATTGTGATGGTACGAAACTGTTTTTGAGAAAAGCTGATTAAAAAAAATATATTTTATATTTATAAGCTATTAAATGTGTACACTCGCCATACAGCCATACATACACGAAACATAGCAGGGTTAAGCTGCTATTTTACTACTACTTTCTACTACATTCTCTTCCGCTGTCTCTTATACGGCGACACCATTAGGATGATATGGTTTAATGGATCCGTCGTTTAGTGGCGTACTTCCCAACCTCTTTTCCCATTTATACACCGTGTTCTACTTATTATCCCGTAAACAATATACTTCTCAAAATGGGCCACACAAACATCACCAAGGGTTTGATCTTAACGACACCTTTGGAATGCGTTTCTGAATATTTTACATCTGCTATTAGTTTGAGATGTTTGCAGCGCCATCTATCGCAGACATCAAGTATACTGGCCATAGCCGCCTTTTACGACACTTGCGGGATGGGGGAATTTTTATGCCGGTACCACACGACAGTGTGTGGCATAGTTTGTATTAAATTCTATAATTTTTTCTAAGTATTTTTCGTTTAAAAAGGTTCCTCCATATTAGAATTTCGCCTGAATCGTTGAAGTAATTTTATATACATAATTGCAATCCTAGCCTGGAGCAATTATATATAGGCCATACACATTTATTCCGGACGCGATTCGAACGGTTTGAGCTACAGAGTATATTAATTTAAAATTATTATTTTATTCTTATAAGGGGAAAACTGAATAGTTAAATAATAATGGTCGTTGTTCAATTATTTACGATGTCAGGGGAGTGTATGATTATTTAAGGTTATATTTTCAGTTTTTTTTAAATTATTTATAGTTTTTTTTATATTGTGTATAGTATATCAATGTTATGTAAATAAATGCCCTATTTTATGCTAGATTTTAGTTAACTTTTATTTCACTTTGAATATTAAATAATTCATTCTTAATTCGTCATTACGTGCATGAAAAGGTGTATTGCTATCCTGACTGAATTTGTTGAACACAATTCTACACTAGCAGCCGGGGGCTTCGGACCGGAAGACGTACGTAACCCTAATCCCCCGCATATGAAACTTCATATTTACTATGTCAGATCTTAGTTAATAATTCTAGAAACATCTTTGAACAGGATGTGGTAGGATATTTCCTATGAAACTACTACCCCAACCCGCAAAACCGTTACTCATCTCAATTCAACATGGGCTTATAAATAAACACTGATTTTCATATTTCGTAGATAGTGACGTTATTGATTCAGGAAACATAGCCGTATGGAGTCAAACCTTGATTTAATGTGCTAGTAATCAAAATTCTATGATTTTCTAATCAATAGTGAACCTCTTGTAATATTGCTCGTATATTTTTATATAATAATAGTGAAAAACGCCCTCACAGCCCAAATGGTAAGTGGATACAGCATATATATACATACATATACATTTGTTCTCGATTAAGAACCAAAATGCTACCACCCTTAAAGACTAAGATGGAACACCCCGTTTTCAGTAATAGGGGTATTCGGTTCTCTATACTCACCATACAAAACAAAGCAATATTAAGCTTGTTAATTCGGTTAAAAACAAGATGTAGACTCGATAAATAAAAATGGCATTCCCATGTTATGATTTCTTATATTGGATCCTTACATATGAAATTAGCGTTTAGTCGCACTGACCACTTTGATCTGAAATATATCCTCTTTGGTTAAAAATTCCAAATTCAAATTCATCATTCATCATTCCAAATAAAAATAATTCTTTGGCGTCGCTTATTACCCGCGCAATGGAAAACATGAAGTATCGGTATATTTACGAGTTCTACCGTGGCACCAGTACTGCAAAAGCTCGAAGGATTAATGATGTGTGCGACGCTGGTGTCGCAAAAGAAAGCACGGTACGTTCTTAGTTTCAACGTTTTCGTTCTGGAAATTTCGACCTTCAGAACCAACCTCGTGGACGGCTGAGAACCAAAGAGGAAAATGAAGAATTAAAGGCCATTGTGGAAGTGGATCCATCACAAAGTACTTCAGAGATAGCTGCAGGCTTCGGGAGTAAGTGATAAAACTATGTGAGTGTTTGCTGAATTAGTGCCGGTGTCGTTCACTACAGCTTTCTAAAATCTGGCTAAGCGATTACGACAGATATCTGTTATTAGCAACTGCAAACCATGAAGGAAGAGTTAGCTGCTAAACAACCGAGATTTGTGAATCACCCTGGGCCACTGCTGCTTCACGGCAACGTAAGACCACACACTGCACAACAAACAACCACTAAGTTAGATGAGCTACAATTGGAATGTCTGCGACAATCACCGTACTTCCCGAACCTTGCTCTTACAAATTACTATTTTTCCGGAATTTGAACAACTTCTTACAAGGAAAAAATTCAACTCCGATGCGGCAGTCCAAACCACCTTCAAAGAGTTTATTGATTCTCGCCTCCATGGTTTTTTTTAGTAAAGGGATCAATGAAATTACCTATAAGATGGCAAAAGCGCATAGATAACAACAGTGCATACTTTGATTAATTAAATATATTTTACAAAAAAAAATTGACTTTATATCCCTCCCGTACAGAACGCCAATTTCATATGTAAGGACATATTATTTACGCGAACACTACACGTTGGTTGAAACCACTTTTACGTATTTTATCGCGTTTAATTTATTTAATTTTTAATTTTCGTTTCGGGTGTATTCCAGCACACGAGGGTTTGAGGTGACTAACGTTTCGATGTCAGTGTTAACCCGGAATACCTACAGCTTCTTAATTATTATTTATGGTCCGATCTACGCAGAATGAACTTACTGTGTCTTGAAGTCTTGCAGTGGTACACTTAGGTTTAGTTTTAATTTTGTTAATTACAGGGTTCCAAGCAGGTGATAGTACCCAGCCTCCTTCTGTATTCAAATTAGGATGTTTTTTAATTTCAATAGCGTTACGTATCATCCTTTGTAGAAATCGATGTTCTTTCGTGAGGATTTGTGGTCTGTGTCTTAACAATCGTATCGTATTTGTACCAGATGAAAAAATATTCAGACCGGTAACTACTGAGCAGCACTAGATGTGTTGCAATTAGGGTTATTTAAGTCGGTAAGTTAAGTGTGTCATATCCACCTGTGAACTCTACAATACTACTAAAACAAAGAAGATAATTTATGTAGGTGGGCGGCGCGCGTTAACCGCTGAGATATTAGAGCATTATGTTCCTTATTCAATAATGCAGGCTGTATTCATTTTTGCAAAATTATCAGTTAGAATATTTAAAAGAATACAATACATTTTTTTTTTTCAAAATAAAACTTATAAAATTACAATGTAAAACCTAATCTCCATTATAGACGTATACGTGTTTTGTAGAAGATGGTAACTACGATTTCTATTTTGTATATAGGTACAAGTACATAATATAAATAATAATTAACATTACATTACGCTCCATACCATACTGCTATAGCCATAGCCATATGTTCTTAAAATGCTGCATTTCAACGGGGCAGCATGTGTTATTCATAAACTATACAAACCGTACAATAATATACTCGTATATTATGTTTCCCGATAGTCAATTTGATTATTGGATTTATTTAATGCAATAAAGACTACAATCAAGTTTGAGTAGACTAGTTAGATCAAAATTCCAGCTGATGTTCTAAGTGAAGTCCTTGATGGTAAAGTCCGAGAACTTGCCTCGAATAAGATTAAAATTTGAATCAAGATCAACTCTATTAACGGAAGGTGGATAATACCTTTAGGTTTCCATGTACTACAGTGACCCCTAAATATTAGAATCAAGGACTCTTTTGTCACACTAAGTAAAATAATAAAAAATATTTTAATACTAGGTATATAAAACCTCCTATTTCATGTAGACTGCGAACTTTCATACGTTACATTAAATATAAGCGTAGTGCAGTTTAAAACTCTAGGACTCTTTCAGTATCCTGTTATATTATAAAGTTAGATTAGATTGGAATTATACTGCGAAGCTGGCTGGATAAAATTATCGAATCTACCACGTCCGGCTGTATAACTTAAAATTGCTTTCTCAATTTACTAGTGGTTTGAAATATTTTCCGTCGGGCTACATAATTCTCTGCTCTCAGAATGTTTGTTATTTTTTATTATATTTGTTTTGTATGCAAGCATTTGTTTAAAAAAATATATCTACTTTTTCTTTTTTTTATAGGATAAATTGACAAATGAGCACACAGTCCACCCGATAGTAAGTGGTTGCTGTAACCCATAGACATCTACATCTATCCTCGATTATGAATCAAAATGCAGATGCGTAGTCACTCATGAGGACTAAAATGGAATGCCTTGTTTCCAGTAAAAAAGGTCTTCGGTTCTCTACACTCACCATAGGAAACACAACAGCATTAAGCTACTATTTTATTCTGGTATTCTGTGAGAGCGTGGTAAGGACCACCGGTCGAGTCGACCCATTCGTGCTACAACTATACTACAAATATAACTGCAGCATAGCTCTACCACGTATAAAATAATTCATATAAATTTTATTAACAAAGGTTCTCCTGACCGAGCTTTAAAAGTTTATTTTTATAGAATAAGGGCGACAAAAGAGCACGCAGTCCATCTGATGGTAAGTAGATGCTGTGGCCCATAGACATCTACATCTACCCTCGATTAAAAATCAAATTGCATTGTCATCCCTGAGGACTAATATGTAATGCCTCGTTTCCAGCTAAAAGTATCTCCGGTTCTTTACACTCACCATAAGAAACACAGCAGCATCGAGCTGCTATTTAAAGCTGGTATTTTTTGAGAGCATGACCCTACCCCGGTCGAGCCGACCAATTCGTGCTACAACCATAAGGTAGTTACAGCGTGACTACCACGTTTATAAGTATTTAAGATCAATATAAAATAGATATTTTTGACTTGTACTTTATTGTTAAAATGTTTAATTTTAGTAGTATAGTAATAATTGCTATATTTTTTGTTTCATAAATTATACTTACAAATAAATCACTAATAATATATTAACAAATATAATAAAATGAATATAAGGAGCAAGTCTTTAAATGAAAGACTGAACTCTTTCATTCATAGTTTGTATTAAACTCAGAAAAGGACAAAACCAAAGAGTGGAAATTGATTATATCAAATTTCCTTCTTTTATTTCACGTTCATAATCTAAAACGGCTACTTTCCTGGTAACATGGATATCTCATCAAAGTAACCGTCAGCTGTAAAGGCTTAGGCCTAAGTTTTTAGTTGTTTTTTTTAAATATAATAATGATAACTTTGAAAAAACTTTGATATACTGTATTCTATTTTTTATTTTGTACATATTGGAGTGATAAACGAGCAGTAAGTCCACCTGATGATGAATAAGCTACCTGCAACTTTCATCAAGCAAAAAAAGCTGTCATCATTGAGGACTAAGACGGAATGCCTCACAGGTGTTTTCTCACATTATACTTATTTACTAACCCTTCAAATACCACAAATAGGTAGCAAGAAGTAAGAGAGTACTTTAACGATGAAAAGGTGACAAATCATATCATATTTGTACCAGATGAAAAAATAGTATACAGAACGGTGACTAGAGAGCAGTGCTAGATATGTGGGACGTTTCGTCAAAGCATTGCAATTACGGTAATTTAAGATAGATGTCATGTCCACCTGTGAACTTCACAATACTACTAAAACAAAGAACGTAATTTATGTAGGTGGGCGGCGCGCGTGAACCGCTGAGATATTAGAGAATTATGCTCCTTATTCAACAATGCGGGCTGTATTCTTTTTTTTTGCAAAATAAGCAGTTAGAATATAAAAAAAATTACAATGCATTTTTCAAAAAAAAAAACTTATAAAATTACAATGAAAAACCTAACCTCCATTTTACGTATGCGAGTCTTGTGGAAGAGAGGAACTTCGATTTCTATTTTGTACATAGGTTCATATACAGAGAAATGATAATTATCTTTTAATTTGATTGATATAATACAGACTATAGACTGATTTATTCTTTTAACAAGTTTATGACATCCGCCACAATTATTGCATACACATTTTTTACTTATTTTTAGGCTTATACCCGTCCTGAGAGAAAAGTCCTATCATTACAGCATATCAAAACTCGATTGCCGAATAAAGGATTCACCCATAGATTTCCCTATAAGGGATATATTTGCTCTATAGTTGTCTCGCGTGGCTTTTTGAGAAGTTACCAGGAAAATGCAACTGGCTATCTGCTGCGTAGTCCTCTGAAGACTCTATTGGCACCCTCGAGATGATATTGAGTGCCTTGTGGATTCACTTACGCCGCCAATAATTGGTGCCACTTATTACCATCCTTAATAGATATTAAAATTATAAAAGTTATCTGTAAAATTTAGTCTAGATGTAGTGTTATAAGCTATAGCATATTGTATTGAATACGCTATTATTTTTAATATTGTAGTTTTTTATCAACTTTGACTGCCTCATTGGTCTAGTGGATTTAGTAGTGCGACTACTGATCATGAGATCCGGCGTTCGAATCCCGGGTCGGGCCAAAAAATCTGTTTAATGAGTTTTTCCTTCAAAAGTAGTAAAGCTCAGTAGTCAGATCTCCAGCAGTCAGAAAGTTGGCGGTGTCTTACCCCTGTGCCTCGGAAAGCATGTAAATCCGATGGTCATGCGCCTGATCTCTCTCCGGTCGTGTCAGTTTACCATCTCATCGGACTATAAGTACGAGGGAATAGAGAGTGCACCTGTGCTTGTGCATGTACTAAGGCACATTAATCCAGCCCTGCGCCGATGGCTAGTCTCCGTTTAGGCAGGCCACCGTGACCGACATTCGGTCTAAAGGACATTTTTATTATTTTTATCAAAATTGTATTTACATATTTTTGGGAAAGACTGCCAAAAGGCATTAAGTCCAGCCTTTGTAATTATCTTATTAAGGTGTACAATAAAATGTAAATAAATGTATAAATAAAAATATCTGTGATATGTACGTATGTATGTAAGACAACAACAATGAAATATTGCTTGATATACTTTAACATTGCTTAAAGTAAAAGTTACAGCCTATATACGTCCCATAGCTGGGCACAGGCTTCCTCTCATTTCTGAGAGGTTTTCAGGGCAAGGAAGTATCCGCCGCGCTGCCCCAACGCGTGTTGGCAGACTTCACATGTCTTTATAAATATTTTTTTTATTTCTCAGACATGCAGGTTTCCTCACGATGTCTTCCTTCACCGCCGAGCACGTGGTAAATCAGCACTTAAAACTGCGATTATCAATTTCATTAGTGCCGGGCGGGGACCGAATCCGGGTTGCTCGCGTACTGTGAAATTTACGCTAACCATCTCAGCTGCCACAGCTCCAATATGACTTAAATAAATTAAATATGGATATAATCAAAATTGTAATATGGTGATCAACAATTCGCGTTTCCCTAAAACGAACAAAAGTTATGTAAGTTTTTAGTCGCGCTTAAGTAATTGTCAAAGTTTTAAAAGCTGCATGTAGTTTGAAGATGTAAGAGCGCGCCGCACTGCATAAGTTGTGATTGCATCCTGCACAAGTTTCTCTCGCAACTCGCATTCGATACCTTGTGTGTTTGCACAGGCGCCTCTGTGCGCAGAGGACTGCTGTCGCTTGATAGCTATTGGCTTTTACATGGTAATTAGTTTTGGGATGCGTCGAAATAAAATTTAACATTATGTTGATATTATTTGAACAAGAATTACTTTAGTAACTGAGAGAGTTGACGGTAGAGTGGTACAAAGGTAAAATTAACTGTAACGATATAATTTATTAGTTAATACAGTGTAGTAATTATATATTTTGAAGTAATTAAAACTCTTTCAATTGATATATTCCAAAGATACGTCGCAAATAGGAAAAATATATTTGTCTTATGCCAATTTTCTCTTCGATTTTTTTTTACTTTTTGCGTGGTAGAGCTCGGCCGTAAAAAGACCCTATATGCCCCCGGTTATTCGCATGGGGTAAGTGACCCTTTTTACTGGTTACGAGGCATTTTATATTAGTCTTCAGAGTGACAACGTATCCACATTTTGACACTTAATCCATGTTTGATGTACCTAAGTGTCTATGTTCCACAGCATCCACTTTCCGTCAGTTAGATTGCGTGTTGGTTAGTGACCGTTATTCTATTAAAAAAAAAACTAATTTTACCTATATAACAAAACATCGGTCGAGATCATACTTCTCCTCCCGCCCGTAAAAGTCCAATACTAGTGGCTACATGTGACTCTTCTGTTGTAGGAACATAGGGATATTTTGTATATACGAGTATGGTAGTTTCTAGGTTGTCTCAATCGCCACGCTCGGTAGACAGAATGGCGATCGCAGAGTCAGACATCTCGCATTTTTGACAATGTTCCCAGTTGTCGGTCTGGGTATTTTACTGGCATCTATCAGAAGCCGTCCATCCGATTCTTCGAAAATCCGATTTGCTAGTTCTGGCACGGAATATTAGAAAGAGTTTTGTGGATGCTCTTCGGCTCTTCTTGTACGAGTATCTCCCCTTTCCCCAAAACCTGCACTGGAATAAAAGATTAAAAAATTTAAAGAAAGAATTAAAAATATATGTGTACAGTATTTTATATGAATCGATTACAGATATAATCATTTACGTACAATATACAAAACACTATAGTGCAAAAAATCACAACGTACAAAATAAGTTCAAGTTAATATTGCAAATAAAACAAAAATTCTATGTCTGTATTGAATAAAATTCCCTTATTGATTAAATCTGTTATCAAATTAGTATAAAGCGATTTAAATAATTACAAACCACAGCGATGTGATATTAACATCGGATCTATCGTTATACTCGTATGTCATAAGCTTGCGTCGTAAAGCCAAATTAACTAAGACCTCTCCATATCAGAACATTCTCTACCGATGACAAAATGCGTTGCTAAAGGCGAAAGCGATAATCTTCCCCGTCTCAGACCTGAGTTAGACACCTTCGTGAGACTAACGAAGTTCTTCTAATCCCACCTCCGGCTCCCTCGCAGCCTCCCGCCACCTCTGTAATCGAGTTATTGCTTTGCATCTCGTATCTTACGCGACCCCCACTTACTAATGGTGTATAGATATTTTTGGAGCTCGAATTGGATAATAAAGGTGTTGTCATTTATGTTTTATAGTATGCCCATTATCTTTATCGTTTCTTTCGAGTGATCTAATTTTGCTAATGAACACGTAATTAATACCAAAATGTCACTCATTTCTTTTTTTCGAAAAATTCAAACCATTTAATTAACCAAAGTGTGTGACGATGCACTTTTGTTATTTTAATAACAAAATTATTTTTTTTTTTAATTTTTTCTATTTGCACAAACAGTGAGTGTCCAGTGATTTTATTCAAATTCAAACTAGTGATAAAAATGTATTTTTGATAAGAACCTATCAGTTCAGCTGTATTGGTAGCTCGAAAGCCGGCATTCTCCTAAAATTTCATTGTATGCAAACAACCAGCTTTCGATTTTAACAACTGATATTGCTAATTGAAATTTACAACGGTCTTAGTGGTTAAGAAAAATATAGCAAGACAACTTGAATACCTGAAACTTTGTTGCTCTTACGCTTCGTTACCATCACTATAATGGGATGGATTCATCGGGATGGATTGGGATTACTAAAATAAATATGGATTAGATAAACAAAAAAAAACGTGGTCAATTCTAAATATCAACCTTAATTACAAGTGTTTTACTCTGCTGATAGACTAGTCTCTGACTACATACAGATGGTGATAAACCCATAAAATCTAGCGCTCAGCGTGACTAGTCTATTTTTTTATAGGATAGGGTGACAAACGAGCACACAGTTTACCTGATGGTAAGGGGTTGCTGTGGCTCATAGACATCCACATCTATCCTCGATTACGAATCAAAATGCAGATGCGTTGTCACCCGTGGGGACTAAGATGGAATGCCTCGTTTCCAGTAAAAAAGGTCTCCGGTTCTCTACACTCATCATACAAATCACAGCAGCGTTAAGTTGCTATTTTACGCTGGTATTCTGTGAGAGCGTGGTCCTTCCCCCGTCGAGCCGACCCATTCGTGCTACAACTATACTCTTATCAACACGTCTGTCCAGTGTAGTGTGCGGTTTGAAAAATATTCCTAGTTTTTTAATTACTGTAGCAGGTAGGCACGTTCTTGGGAAAGTCTATGTTCACTAAAAATATTGAAGAAGAAGTTCACTTTCATTGAAATTAAATCTTTGACGTCATCATAACATTACATTTATAAAAATGCAACTAAGCGTAATTAGGAAAGCTTCGCTACAATTTCGCTTATAGGTACTTACAACGAGAATCCTATATCCAGATTTGTAGGCTTTTATATGGTAATGAAGAAGATAAATAATACGTTTACCAGTACAGAGTGTGAACTGCTTCTCTTACTTGTACTCTTTTGTTTTACGTATACTTGTCTGTCACAAAACTCCCTTGCAATCACTGTTGTGTTTAGGTTCGGAGAGTGGAAAGACATTATACTCGTAGTTACAAGTTGTGAGATATTCTTGTTTTTTATCGCCTCCAGGTGTTTGTGAGATCTTAGGTCATTTTAGTAGCTTAAATAATAGGTGTGGGAATATTATAAAATTTGTTGATCTTGTTAAATTTTTTTTTAACCCTAATGAAAACAATCACACGGGAAAACTTCAGTGTCTGAATTAATAATTTTAGGTACACAACAAATTAAAAAGTTAAACAACACGATGTGATTTGATTTTAAAGCAAAATCACCTAAAGCATCCTTAAACCATTCCAGGCTTAATAATGAAAATCATTACTTATAATAAATAGATTTCAAGATAAGACGGCATGTCGCCACTCTGCACTGGACATTGACATCATTTATTACGTAACTCGATAGGAGACGATTCTTATAATTTTTAAAATATTACCAAGACACCTATTATAGTCATAACAATTGCAGTTTTTAAACCTTTAGATATATAAGTAGTTTGTTGTACTATTAATACGTAAACACAGCTACCCGTAAAATGTAATTTGTGTCAGAATATATTGAAAAGTTACTATAATTATGATATTCTCTGATTAAATTTTAAGTTTGATTAGCATTAAATTGCAGCGCCGCGGGCTCGAATCCTGCACAGAACATGTATTATTTGTATGGCCTACAAATCATTGTCTTACGTCTGAATATTTGTAGAATTTATGTATGTAAACTGCCCCTACGATACAAGAGAAAATTCTTGTGGGAGGTAACAGTAATATACGAGTTATTTTTCTTTTATTATTAAGTATATTAAATTTTTATCCGTTCATTGCGTTTCCTATACCTGACATCAGACAAAGTCATGATTTTGAAAATAAGCTAAATTGCTTTAAGAAATGAAAATCGCGGTGCCCATCTATATTAAAATACATATTATGCTGACTACAACGCAAATTGCAATCGATACGTTTACAAAGAGGCATTACAACTTTTGAAGTCGTTTGTCTCACTTTCAGATGAAGACAATTATGATACCACTAAATTTAAGATTTTATTTTTATTAAATCAATAGACACTAAAACACGTAATAAGAGCAAATGTTCTGGCATGAAGCCCAGGAGGGCGGGCTAATGGCGTCAAGCACGCGAGTTTCTCTCCACTCCTACAAAATGCAATTGGTCACAAAGTGCAGGATTTATTTTATTTATTTCTATGCTTTAAATGGGAAAAATAATTTATGCACAGGTTATTTTTTATATTAAAAATCACATACCCTTTCATTTTTTTTCATTAAATTAACAGTATAAACAGAGATCAAGTGATCGTTATTTAAGAAAAAAAACAAAAAAGAAATTACATGTTATTCGGGAATTGATACTGAGTGGCTCAGTGACTAGCGTACCTGTACGTATACGAAAAGTAGCACCTTTAGAAAAAGTTGTTATTAATTGAAATAATACTCGTTTTTAAGGAATTTATCGCGTATATTTAACTTTTTAATACCCGACGTTTCGAGAGCTTTACAGCACCCATGGTCACGGGAAGGACTGAGATGTTTAACGTCCAGATGTCATAGTTAACCGCGGTTACCATAGATTAAAATTTAACTTTTGTTCCGATCTACACAGTATGAACTTATGGTATCATGAAGCCTTGCAGTTGTATGCTTGGGTTGGGATTTAATTTTATTTATTATAGGATCCCAAGCAGATGGTAGCACCCAGCCATCTTCTCTATTGAAATTAGGGTGTTTTTTGATTTCAATAGCCTCGCGAATCATCCTTGGAAGGAATCGGTGTTCTTTAGCGAGGATTTGTGGTCTATCAAATCTGATGTAGTGACGGGGGCGATCCTGTACATGTTCACAGACTGCTCCGGGAAGTCTGCAGTCTGTGAACATGTACAGGATCGCCCCCGTCACTACATCAGATTTGATATCCTCGCTAAAGAACACCGATTCCTTCCAAGGATGATTCGCGAGGCTATTGAAATCAAAAAACACCCTAATTTCAATAGAGAAGATGGCTGGGTGCTACCATCTGCTTGGGATCCTATAATAAATAAAATTAAATCCCAACCCAAGCATACAACTGCAAGGCTTCATGATACCATAAGTTCATACTGTGTAGATCGGAACAAAAGTTAAATTTTAATCTATGGTAACCGCGGTTAACTATGACATCTGGACGTTAAACATCTCAGTCCTTCCCGTGACCATGGGTGCTGTAAAGCTCTCGAAACGTCGGGTATTAAAAAGTTAAATATACGCGATAAATTCCGTAAAAACGAGTATTATTTCAATGTGTAGTGTTCGCGTAAATATAAGAAATCATTAAGTTGTTATTAAATTTTTGTCCGCACTGTTTTTTGTAGTAACTGCTGCTGGCCGTATGATTCTCGAAGTTTCACTGCGTGTGACGCAGAAATGAGATAGATGATAGACTCAGAAAGGATATCCGCAGTAAAACCAGAGTGACCAATATAGCCCAACAGATTAGTAAGCTGAAATGGAAATGGGCCGGCTATATAGCTTGAAGAACCGATAACCGATGGGGAACATAGGTTCTCGAGTGGCAGCCTCGTAATGGTAGGCGTAGCCTAGGGCGACCCCCCACTAGATGGAGTGACAACCTGGTAAGACATACAGGAAGTCGATGGATGCAGGTGGCTGAGGACCGTGCTTTGTGGCATTACTTGGGGGAGGCCTATGTTCAGCAGTGGACTTGTGAAGGGATGTAATGATGATGATAATGAAATTTTTGTCGTACGTTGTGCGATGAAAAATGTGTTGAAATAATATGAAGTTGTGTTTTATACGACTTTTTTGGGAAAATAAATCATCTGCTTTGTTTGCAAAATCGAGATGGAGAGGTTGAGTTATAGTAGAAACAATCAGGCACAGCTTAGAGTGGACTTTTTAAGAATGAAAATGTTGTTGCGCTAAAAAGACGTAAGTAGGCTTTGTCGGCAACATTTTTTACTTAAATCAATCTAACCAAAGTACAATATATGTCAATCTTGAATATGAGAACCGTTGCTGTTGCACGCCATGACATATGTATACACACTTGCGAGATGCGATAGAGAAACAGGATGTTGATGTTGATCAGCTGGGTCAGAAGGTGGTGCTGCCTTCTATTACTGGGGGGACACGCTATATGCATGAGCGAACACAAGACGCCATGAGATATGTGCGCCACTATGGTCGTCCCGATCTCTTTATAACATTTACTTGCAATCCTCGATGGGATTAAATCACAGAGATACTTTTGACTGGGCAAAAAAGTTATAATAGACACGACATAATAGCCACGGTTTTTCACCTCAAAGGTACTTACTAGTGTACTTGTTCGTATACTAAAAGAAGCACCTTTTGAAAAAACTTTTATTAAATTTTTGTCGTGAGTTGTGCGATGAAAAATTTATTGAAAACATATGAACTTGAGTTTGTTCCTCGCATTTTATTTGATTTTTTCATCAAATGTAAAGTATGTGTGTAGTAAGTTGATGTGACGGTTGTCAAAGAACTATAACAAAATCAACTTCAATCACTTAGTAACACAACTGGTGAAACCTAAAATTGCTTTCAAGCAATCAAGCGCGCGGTTAAATTTGTGTAGCTTTCATATAAAGTGCATTCACTGTTCGACGTCGCTTCAAAATTCAGTTATAATTTCTCTATTTTAACGGTGCAGTGGCGTGCGGGCCAGCATGTCAAACAGAAGGGACAAACAAACCCGGTATTGTGCTCTACTCGAAGAGTTACTTGTTGTTATTGCTTAGGACTTAGTGCAAGTTACAAGAGACTGTAATCGAAATACTCAATAAATGTTGTTGCTAATTTTTTGAACTTTTGCTGTAATAATTAATGACGAATGAGAAGAAACTGCACGCTAAAGAAAAAACGTAAAAAAAAATGTGAAAAACAAAATAGAACAACGAATATTATGTAATAAAACAATTTCAATATTAAAATATAAAATCTTGTAAAACAATTCTTTATTTTTTGCATCGAGTTCATGTTTTATCGAAGTCCTAACAATGAATATACAGAAATACGACGGAGTTTATAAAAACAATGTTAACACGCACTGGCAATTACCTTATATAAATATAATCTATTATATTAAGTTAGAATAATACAATAAAAACTGGGATGCAACATTGTAAAATTAAAATTAATTCATCATCATCATCATTACAGCCCTTCACAAGTCCACTGCTGAACATAGGCCTCCCCCAAGTAATGCCACAAAGCACGGTCCTGAGCCACCTGCATCCATCGACTTCCTGCATATCTTACCAGGTCGTCACTCCATCTAGTGGGGGGTCGCCCTACACTACGCCTACCGGTACGGGGCTGCCACTCGAGAACCTTTCTTCCCCATCGGTTATCGGTTCTTCGAGCTATATGGCCGGCCCATTGCCACTTCAGCTTACTAATCCGTTGGGCTATGTCGGTCACTCTGGTTTTACTGCGGATATCCTCATTTCTGAGTCTATCACGCAGAGAAACTCCGAGCATAGCCCTCTCCATAGCTCGCTGAGCGACCTTGAGCGTCCTCATACGGCCAGCAGTGAAGGACCACGTCTCAGATCCGTAAGTCATCACTGGCAACACGCACTGGTTGTACAATCTAGTTTTTAGAGATTGAGGTATACCTGACGAGAAGATATGTCGTAATTTCCCGAACGCTGCCCAGCCGAGTTGAATCCGTCGATTGACCTCTCGGTCGAAGTTGGACTTACCTAGTCGGACTATTTGTCCCAGGTAAACGTACTCGTCAACAACTTCGAGCATAGTGCTCCCAACAACTACCGGCATAGGTGTGACATGGACATTAAACATGATCTTTGTTTTGTCCATGTTCATCTTAAGACCTATCCGTTGGGAGGCACTATTGAGGTCATTGAGCATAGTGCTTAAGTCCTCCAGCGATTCTGCCATAAGGACTATATCGTCGGCAAATCGAAGGTGAGTGATGTACTCGCCATTGATGTTAATACCGTATCCTTTCCAGTCCAGTAGCCCGAAAACGTCTTCCAAAGCAGCGGTGAAGAGTTTCGGGGATATAACGTCACCCTGTCTTACACCTCTCTGCAGTTGGATAGGTTTCGAGCTCTGGTTCTGTACTCGGATAGCCATCGTAGCCCTACTGTACAAACACTTCAGCACTTCGATATACCGACAGTCAACTTGGCACCGCTGAAGGGACTGCAGCACCGCCCAAATTTCGACGGAATCAAAGGCTTTCTCATAGTTCACATACGCCAGGCAAAGTGGCAAATTGTACTCTTCAGTCTTCTGCACAATCTGCCGCAGGGTATGTATGTGGTCTATGGTACTGAAGCCTTTTCGGAAACCGGCTTGTTCGGGAGGCTGGAAGTCGTCGAGTCTGCGTGCGAGACGATTCGTAATGACTCTCGAAAACAGCATGTAGACGCGGCTCAGAAGGGAAATCGGTCTGTAGTTCTTCAAGAGAGCGGTGTCGCCTTTCTTAAAGAACAAGACCACCGCACTTCTGCTCCACGCCTCTGGAGTAGTGCCACCATGGAGGACGGAATTGAAGAGCCTCTGAAGGACTTCAAGTACCGGTGTTCCACCCGCTTTCAGAAGCTCCGCTGTAATTCCATCCTCGCCTGGGGCCCTGCCGTTTTTAAGGTGCTGGAGAGCCATTCTAATCTCGCTTAGACTGACGTCCGCGATATCGTCGGAATAGTGTCGGATAAGACAAAGACAAAGATAAGACAAGAAAATTAATTACAAAATTATAATTATAATTTATTTGTCCTTGGCCTATATTCGGCAGTGGCCTTGTGAAGGGCTGTGATGATGATGGTGACGTTTGTGATTTTGAAGTTTCAGTGAACTCTAAGTTAAGGATAAGGATGGCGAAACTCAAAAATAGTTGTTTCGAATATGCTATTTGACTACTACAATGTTAACGATGTTATCCAACGGACTGCTGTCTCTTTAAATATTCTCTCGTCTTTAAAGACTTGTAGAATTTCAAAAGTCCCAAGGATATGGTTTTAGTCTCTTGGTAGAGAGCAAATTGTGAGATGCTAGGTGCGTAGACACTCACCTCCAGACTTTACTGCCAAAGGCGGTTGAACTCAGTAAATGGCGCAAACATGAGTCTGTAAGAGGTGACTATGTATGTTGTGCCTTTGCCAAAGAGAACGTTGTAGTAGTAGTCTACCTGTGGTTAATTTCTAAAAGAACAAAATCGGCGGCTGTCCACCGGCGGTAGGACTAGAGGGATTGTCTTTTCTCACCGAAAGGCTAAGTAGAACACTCTGACTGCTAAGTATAGGTAGTCATTAAGGGATGAAACACAGTGTTCTTGGCTGTAAGTCGGGAAGTAGCGCAGTATTGATAAATAATTTTTTTATATATTTGTGTTGTGTAATTAAACACTTATAGTAATAAAAAAACTATATACGAAAAATATAACTTCATAAAATGATCACTAGGTGACGGTGATCACTTACTATTAGATGATCTGCGTAATCGTTTGCGTTCTTTTCTATAAAAACCCATATTTTAGATTGCATTGAGGTTAAAAATTCTTTTTTTTTAAGAATAAAGATGATGAACATACAGTCCACCTGATGGTAAGTGGATGCTATGGCTCATAGACATCTATATCTATCCACGATTAAAAATCAAAATCTTGATGCGTTGCCACCCCTGAGGACTTCAATGGAATAACTGGTTCTCAGTAAAAAGAATCTTCAATTCTTTTAACTTACCATAATACAGCAGAAGTAGGTTGCTACTTTACGCTGATATTCGTACTGCAAGCATAATACAGCTGCAGCGCGGTCTTACAACGTATAGTAGTATTTTTTTACTTTTGGGATTAAGAGGAAAAGTCATAAAAATATTATGATTGTATGAAGTTCAGTCAATTAAAACACCTATGAAGAAAATTCAAAAATTTATTATATTTTAAAACATATGACGTATGACTAACATATTCAAACAATTGCTTAAAAGGAAAAATATTTAGAAATATCAAGATATTTCTGATTTACCGTTTATATACACATAAGGTATTTAATTTGCCTGCGTGCGGACTCACCATTTTTATATTTAAGTATAGTTTTTTCGTTTTACTGTTCATACACTTTATTTGATAAGTATTGGTATTATCAATCAAATTAAGGTATACTATTTAATTATATAAATAGATTTAGTTCGTCACTTTAATACCACACATCAAATATATTGAGACTTTATAAAAAATGTTCTGTATAGCCTAAGGATAAGTAAACCATTGTGTTAAGTGGCAGGTTTATTGATTGTAGCATTAAAATATCACAAAGTTCTAGTCGAATTTCTGCGGGTTTTAAGCTCGAATATTTTTAAAATAAATTATTGGTAAAATATTAATTGATATTGATTATTTTATTACTTTTTTAATCTATATATAATATTGCAATAATCACCTGGTTAGAAATAATCAGCAAAATTGGATTGTCTTAAGAAACATACTATAGGGGAATTGTCGTAATAATTTCCTCCTCTTAATACCTGTTAAATATTTTTAATAGCGTTTTAATATTCAAAGTAATTGAGTAAACCGTGTTCAATGCCTACCGATTATCCGCATTTAAGAACTAATTTACCACATGTTCGATGGTGAAGGAAAGCATCGTGAAAACCTGCATATCTCAAAATATTTTTTATTTTTATTATTTAAAGCTATCAACACGCAATAAGACGAAGAACTAAGAGAATTGATCCGAAAGAAATAAGACCATTCCTCTGCTCAGCTGTGTTACTTATGTGGGCTAATAATATATATTTTTTATTAATTAATTAAAGTTTAATTATAACTTAATAAAAGTTTCGCATAAAATGCTCTTGTATTCCAAATATTTTTTTCTGTTCTGCTAATTTCAATCTTGTTTTTACGCCATATAGTAGATGACTTGCGTATGAGACATACCGGATTATTTACGGAAAATCCAACCAAAATGTTGAATATAAATCCAGTATACTGGTGATATGTATTGCCAGTGCAAAGGTTACGGTTTAGATCTTATGCATCTAATCCATTATAAGAAACTTGCTGACTGACCTATTCTTGGAAAAGCCTTTTTTCCAACAGAGGAATTAAATATGTTAAAGAAAAAGACAGCCCGATTTTTTTATTTTTTGATTTGTATGATTTTTTATTTTAATATAATAAATCAAAATAAGAGAACGCACTTATCGATATTATATTTTTAACATAGAATACGAACTATTATAGGTTCTTATAAATTATTTTGAAGAATAAGGGAAAAGTGTTTAAATTAGCGATTAAGTCCATTGAATAATATAAGAGCGTTCACGGCAAACCGTTTACGGACATAATAATCATTAAAATGTATTCCCATTTTATTCGGGCTCCAAGTCGGACCTCTTCGATTACGATCTCTATCCTTTTTTTAGGGTTCCGCCGTTACACCCCAAAATCTAAAAAATATCTAAACTTCAAGTGACTTTTTAGTAACCGTAAATACATTTTAAATGACAATTATTACGTACAAAAATTTTTACGACAGAATCTTTATAATAATGGCTAACGCTTTTATTATTGTTTTCTATCTATCCTTTCCTCGAAAAAGCAACACGGCGGCCCTGCTGAATTTGAGTTCAGCTGAGCCAGTTTGTATGAAAGAGCCAGTATAATAACAGATTGTAAAACACTTCGACGTGTTGTTCTTCAGGGTCAGGGTGACAGTGAATCTCTGGCCTCTTTTATTTTGATGCAAGTTCATCATGCAGCAGTTTTTCATAATCTTTGTCACTAATGTATTAAAAAATATTAGTTAAATACGCGTTATTAAGGATAACTCAAAAACTACTGGTCAGATCTTTATCAAATTTATATGGGACCACACGAGAAGCTTCAGCTTTAAATTTTTCAAATAAAATAATGATTAAAATCGGTTCACCAAGGAAAAAATCTGATGTAAAACACATAAAAAAACATACAGTCGAATTGATTACCTATTCCTTTTTGAAGTCGATTAATAATTTAAATTAGGTAAAGTCAATATTTAACAAATATATTTTTAATTGACTTGTACAAATTAACTTATATGTACTTAAGAACTTAGATGTTGTATAATGCTGTTTGACATTTCCGCGTATTCGATTCCATCTTAGACCTCCAAGGTAGTAACATTAAACAAACTTATATCAAAAATCAGCAAAACTGTATATATAGCCTAGGAGATATTGTGTTGCAAACGTCAAAAATACTTTTAAATTAGAAACCTTTTCTTTTTTGAGATCAGTTATTTACGTGAGAGAGCAATGCTACAGTTGTATTATGGTAGAACGCGAATAGATCGGCTCGATCAGAATAGAACCACGCTCTCATGGAATACCAGCGTAAAATAAGAGTTTTAAGCTGCTGTGTTTCGTATGATGAATTTAGGTAACAGGAAACCCATTTTACTCTAAACGAGGCATTAAATGTTAGTCCTCAGGGGTGACAACGCATCCGCAGTTTGATTCTCACTTGAGGATAAATGTAGATGTTTACGGGCCACAGCATCCACTTAGAATCATGTAGACTGTGTGCTCGTTTGTCACCCTATTCTATAAAAAAGGTATAGAAAAACACTCCGGAACCCTGCCTAAAATATTAAGCTTTCCTTTCAAATGTTTTATTTTTAAATCATATTCGAATATAGGGGAAGACAAAACAAAACAAATTCTGTTGTAACATGTAATTTTTGTAAATAGCTATTCGATACGAATCAAATCATTTTGAGAGCAAAAAATTCTATACCTTTTTCAAATTGCAACGACTATATACCTACATAAATATAATTTAAACATACTACATAAAAATATTTGAATTAATCAGCATTTTTTTTTCACTCGGCGAATATTTTTGCAATGAAATTTTAAAATAATAAGTCTACGATTTTAGACATATTATAAGCCCACTTACTATGTCCTTTGCAAATTAGCTTTATGAAATAAAGCGGCACTTAAACCGATCCTGACTCTACCACTTCTTCTCCCATGATTACAATTGTCTAACTAATGGTTATTGTGAATATAGGTATAAAATTATATTTAATTGTATTTAATGACAAATACGTCGTTGATTTTCGATTAACGACTTTTCTTTGTATCTTAGTTTATAAACTCACACACTTATGCATTAATTGCTTGCAGGTCGAGTGTAAAAAGTGCACACACATGAAGGAGAAGGTGGCGTGGCGTGTGGGGGCCACACCCACGTCGACGCCTGCTCATTTTAAATTGTAATTACAATTTATTATTGTGTCTCTGTGCCGCCTTCGCTGCGTCCGCCATTTTATCGAGCACTACAGTTATGTTGTTTCATTTCAGTACATTTCATATCCACATTGTGTGTTACTCGCGAAACATGTTTTTATAAATAACTCCAATGAAAACGCTTTTCAGTCACTACATTTTAAAATTACATGTAACGTATTATTTAAAAGCATAGTTGTGGGAAACAACATAATCATCACAATTATATACAATTTTGGGTTCATTAAAATCTTTTTTTTTAATAAATCGCTGATTGTTTTTTTTGTGTCATCTTTTAAATGCCCTTTCTGAAATAAGCATTTTTTATTAAAGCATTTATTATGTTTTTTGAAAGAATCTCCAAACCGATCACACTGAATAGTGGTTTATAGAGCGCAGAGCTAATATTTTTTTAATGAAATTGAAGTAACTAATAAACTCACAGTCCACCTGATGGTAAGAGACCTTTGAACACCTTCAACTTCAAAAAACACAGCTACAACTACTAAAACAGAATGCCACTCAACCTGTACATTGGCTTTCTATACCCTTCCGTAACATCAGTAGTGTAAAAATGTTAATTAACGGCAGAAAGAGTGTGGTACTCACACAAACGGAGTTCTAGCAAGAAAAGGCGTACTGCCTCTTAAAAAAACCTTCGCACATCCTTCACTGTCCTCCATCACTAGTTTGTGTAGTTGGGTTCAGCAGTTTGGGGTGAATTTTTCGCCATTAGTCAATCGTCAACGCGACGTCTAGCAGCGTGCACCGGTGAGGTTGATATTTGTAGAACAAGACACAAATTCTTCTTTACATTGCTTGTGTTGTATTTTTCATTCATTGATTACAGCCCGTCAAAAGTCTACTGCTGATCATGGGTTGATCCCCCATGTATGAGACAATCTAAGGAGGAATCAGGATGGGGGAATCGTAGGGGGATTTGCCATGGTTGGCAGGCTTAGTAGACCGCATTTTTAACCGACTTACGAGGGTGGATTGAAAAGTACTCGGCCTAACCAAGAAAATAAACACATACTAAATCAGTTATATTTTTATTTTTCTACATAATCACCATCAAGTTCAATACACTTTTGCCATCTCCCCTTCCAAGCATTTAGACCGTTGAAAAAAAATGATTCTTCCTTAGAGTCAAAATATGCGTCTACAGCTGCTTTGACCTCGTCGTTTGTCGAAAATCTTTGACCTCTCAAGTGCTTTTTTAGGTTAGGGAACAGAAAGAAGTCTGATGGTGCCAGATCAGGTGAATACGGCGGATGCGGTAACAGTTCAAAGCCACAGTTGTGAATTTCAGTCATTGACTGTACTGACGTGTGAACACGGGCGTTATCTTGATGAAACAGGACTTTTCTTCTGAGCATTCCTCGACGTTTTTCTTTTATTTCCTCTCGTAAACGACGTAGTAAGGTGCAGTAGTAATCAGAGTTTATAGTCTGACCCTTTTCAAGCTAATCAATCATAATCACACCTTTCGAGTCCCAGAATACTGAAGCCATCACCTTATTTGCCGACAAAATCGACTTAGCCTTTTTAGGGGGTGGTGAACCAGGTCTTCTCCACTGTTTTGATTGTTGTTTTGTTTCCGGTGTACAGTAATGAACCCTTGTCTCGTCCATAGTAACAAAACGATTCAAAAAATCATCTGTATCAGCTTCAAATAACTCCAAACAGTCGCGTGAAATAGTCAATCGCGTCCTTTTTTGTTCAACTGAAAGCAGTCGCGGAACCCACCTCGCAGACACCTTGTGGAAACCCAACTCGTTGACAATTATGTTTTGAGTTCGTTCATAAGAGATGCCTATAATCTCGGCTATCTCTCTAATTTTTAATCTGCGGTCTCCCATTATTAAATCAAGTACTTTTTTAATATTTTCGTCAGTAGTTGACGTCGAAGGCCTTCCAGAGCGGGGTTCATCTTTCACACTCTCTCTACCACGCTTAAATTCTGCTATCCATTTTTTGACGGATGAATATGACAGAGCACAATCGCCTAATGTACTGACCATGTCATCATAGATGGCTTTTGATGATAGCCCCTTCTTATGGAGGTACTTAATGATGGCACGCTGCTCGATTTGCTCCATTCGCGGAAATTATGTCCGATTA
Organism: Parnassius smintheus behrii; assembly: GCA_036936625.1. Taxonomy (NCBI): domain Eukaryota; kingdom Metazoa; phylum Arthropoda; class Insecta; order Lepidoptera; family Papilionidae; genus Parnassius; species Parnassius smintheus. Next base: position 21,216,042 of record JAUPFT010000008.1, read on the forward strand.
CTTTGTTAATAAATTTATAAAATCACAACTAATTATCGCACACGTTTCGAACTTCACACAATGAACTAGTCTGAACTGAACTGAATAATGTGGGTAGATTTGATTTTTAGAATTGAATGGATCTGTATTAGGCCGAGTACTTTTCAATCCACCCTCGTAATAAGGAGAATGTACGCAGTTCGCCTGTATGTTTTTTATGTGTGTTACCTCAGAACTTTTTTCTGAGAGAACCGATATTGATGATTCCTTTTTTATTTGAAGGGTGGTGCTTCTCCTGTGGTTTCATATAAATTTGGTCAAGATATGACTAGTAGTTTCTAAGTTATCCTTTATAATACGTATTTTATTGACTTCGAATACATTGATGATGTGTCCATTTAATTTACATTGAATTTGGTTGTACATTTTTTTAATTTTACCACACTTTTTTTTTAATTTTACCGTTATTAATTTCAGCTATTATTAGAAAGATGCGTTATGTCCATCGCCTTTCAGTTTCTTTCTTCCGCTTTATACATCAACTATCCTACGCTGCCTAAAAAAATATATGATGAGAATGCCGAACCCTGGTCCAGACGTTTAGTTGCACTCTCTTCGTGGTTAGCTCAGTTTTCTGGAGAATTATTTGTTTATATATAAGCTTTTCTTGTTTATTAATGTATGATTTTTTATTATCATTTAGTGCAATGCGATTTATGTTCCGCTTTTTTTTGAAAAATCTGTTTTTTTTTTTTGTAATATTTTAGCTTTAATACTACGATTTCAAAGTATTCTAACGTATTTATATATATATATATATATATATATATATATATATATATATATATATATATATATATATATATATATATATATATATATATATATATATATATATATGTATACTTTCAATAGGAATTATTTGTAACCCATATAAAATAAAATATTCTACTCAGTACCTTTTACACTGATTGTCTCAAGGTGTGGTGGACACAAGCGCGACTGCTGATCATGTGATCTTAGGTTCGAATCCCAGATTGGGTCAAAAATCAGTAAATGGGTTTTTTCGAGATACTTTCAGTAGAAGCCTGAGGTCAGGAAGGTAGCGGTGTTCCACACCAATGCTCCGGAAAGTGCACATAGCTTTTGATCCTGCACTTCATCTTTCTCAGGTCGTATCAAATTACCGTCCCATCGAACAACATGATCAGCAGTTGTACTATATGAAGAACGAGTCAGTCAGTGTGTAACCCAAAGGTGTGGCCAAGCGGTTATTAAAATTATCATCGACCTGTTAAGGGCCACTGCTGGGAGTTGTAACTTGGGAATATTTATCGCTATCTGAAGGGTATGACGTTATGTCGAATATGCACTAAGTCAATCTGAATATTTGGGGTCTTACAAATTTCCAGATATGCAGTAAAATTTGATTAAAGTTCCTCATGGTATTAAGGTCTCGGGATGGATTAACGGACGTCCACTAACTCTGGATGTACTAAATAAATTTACTCCTCGACTTATACTAAAACAGGTAGTTCCCGAGTAGTTCCGGGAAACATGTGGGATCCGCAAACTGCGCTAGAGGAAGTGATGCAACACATTAAGAGTCGATGGATACAGGTGTCTTAGGCCCGGGTTCGAATATTTATAATCTACTAATTAGTTATTGTAATGTGCGGGCACGATAACGATGATGAGCCCTGTTTTAAGTTTAATATAAATTTGTATATGTTTTTTTTATATAGGAAAAGGGTGACAAGCGAGCATACAGTCCGTAAGTGGTTGCTGTGACCCATAGACATCTACATTTATCTTCGATTAAGAATCAAAACGCAGGTGCCTCGTCACCCCTAAAGGACTAAGGAGGAATACCTCGTTTCCAGTTAAAAAGGGTCTCCGGATCTCTGCACTCACCATACGAAACACAGCAGCATTAAGCTGCTAATTGACGCTGGTATTTTGTGAGAGCGTGGTCCTTTCCCGGTCGAGCCGACCCATTCGTGTTACAACTATACAATTAATATAGCTGCAGCATAGCTACACCACGTAAAATTACCCTTAATATTAAGTTTAAATAATAACCATAAGAGATAACGTTAATTTCTATTATATTTTACTTTGGAACACAAATGTAAATAACTACAATGGCCTCCTTTGATTAAAAAGGGTAAAGATGTTTATGTAACTAAGTGCGAACTCAAAGACTGTTAGGAAATCGCCTTTCGCTTCGTTCTTCTAATTGAAATGAATAAAGATTAAGATGACAAAATAACAAACCTGTGAACCCTTTAATTAAAATATATGGAAATCCCCGCTTCTCAGATTGTATTTCTTTCTATCAGTCACGTAAGTTCTAGGACATTATAAATAAATGTGTTATTTTGGGATATACGAGTAATAGAATTTCAAACTGAAATTTAAATGATTATTAAGTAAAGGCTCTATTTTGTCGGATGCACTGATATTTGAAAAAAGAAACATTTTAATTGATATCTCTACTTAAATTTGAGTATGATTCATAATCATTGGGTATCAAGAGTTACTCTTTTAAACCAATGAAATTTAAGTGCTTATTTACCACGTGCTCAAAGGTGGAGGAAAACAACGTGAGGAAACCAGCATGTCTGATAAATAAGAAAAATCTTTTAAGATGCATGTTTTACGAGTAGTTTTTGCAATTTATAAAGGATTGCCCGGGAGCTGATTTATAGGCGCTGGGTTATAGGGTATCATGTTGAAAATTCGAAACAATTTATTTACATCACCTTTAAGATTTAAGGATGTACTCACTTGAGGATTTAAAACATATTATATAATAAAAAATAATACGAAGGAGTATTTTATATAGGATAAGCGAGCACACAGTCGACCTGATGGTAAGTGGTTGCTGTGGCCCATAGACATCTACATCTATCCTTGATTACGAATCAAAATGCAGATGCGTTGTCACCCGTGAGGACTAAGATGGAATGCCTCGTTTACAGTAAAAATTGTCTCCGGTTCTCTATACTTACTATACGAAACACAACAGCATTGAACTGCTATTTCACTCTGGTATTCTGCGAGAGCGTGGTCCTTTCCGAAAGCCGAAATTTAGTTAAGATTAAAATATTTAGTTAAGGGTAGACATAGTTACTGTCAGGGTTTTGTATTGTGAGATATTATATAGCTTATTAAATTGTAGACTTTTGATAGGCTTCACTAATAACAATTTTATAGAGTTGAATATTTTAAGAATGTTCGGGAACTGCAGAGTCTATGAGAGCTTACTTACTTTACGTACTTTGCAGCAATCTCTGGTAAAGGCCTACATTCAGCTCTAGACTGATGATGAACTGCAGAGAAGCGACAGTAGCCTAATGGCAGGGCGCGGACCGTGAACTCAACAAGGTCGTGGGTTCGAATCCGCCATTCGACTACTGGCGTGAACCACTCGTAACACAGGTAATTTAAGCTTACCACGAGTGGTTAAGGGGAATATTAGTAATATTTATAGCATTGTTAATATTCTTTAAAAAAGTTATAAAAATAACGTACTAACGTTAGTGTGATGATGTGTTCAATATGAATGACTTCATTTTTACACTTTGCTGCTTTGCGTTGTTTTTTAAATTTGAAAATAGATTCATTGTCGTTTCTCACTGTTGAAACTAGTTGTTCTTTTTAGATATTTTAATGACGTCATTGCTTTTGCATACAGCAGGAAACAATAATGATTTCTTATATTTACGCGAACACTGTACATTGATTAAAACTACTTTTACGGATTTTTTCGCGTTTTATTTATTTTATTTTTAATACCCGACGTTTCGGGTGCTTTCCAGCACCCATGGTCACGTTTGCGATCATATCCTAGATGGCCCCAACCATTACATCAGATTTGATAGACCACAAATCCTCGCGAAAGAACACCGATTCCTACCAAGGATGATACGTGAGGCTATTGAAATTAACAAACATCCTAATTTCAATAGAGAAGGAGGCTTGGTATTACCACCTGTTTGGGATCCTATAATTAATAAAATTAAAACTAAACCCAAGCATACCACTGCAAGACTTCAAACCACAGTTAGTTCATTCTGCGTAGATCGGACCAAAGACAATAATTAAAAAAGCTGAAGGTACTCCGGGTTAACTTTGACATCGGGACGTCAGTCACCTCAGTCCCCCGTGACCATGGGTGCTGGAAAGCACCCGAAACGTCGGGTATCAAAAATAAAATTAATAAAACGTGAAAAAATCCGTAAAAGTAGTTTTAATCAAGCAAGAAACAAGTTTGACTTTGTAAAACAAGCAAATTTAGTAATCTACGAGAAACATTTGAAACATATTAATCGGAAATAATTTCAATGTAATAGTTACATGAATAATGTGGATGTAATTATCAGGTAGTAAATAACAAACATACGATGATGTAGAGGCAATAAAATGGATCCCCTTCAGCCTTGTCAGCGTATAGGCCGCGGTACAAGACAATAAACACGGCCATACATCACGCAACAACACAGCTAGAAGTTATTTAATTATCTTAAGGAAAAACTAATCCGCGAGGCGGTGCAGAGTGAAAATTACGCGCCTACCGCGTCGTCTTCGCCAGGTGCGTGCGTGTGTATGTACCTTACGTTTACACAGGGTGTATTAATTTTATAAATTATAATTAGTCATTTAAGAAGTTCATTTGCACTTTTCAACTTGAGATTTGCTTTTGTTTATGTAAAAGCATATTTTTTATAAAAATATTAATTAAATCAATCAAAACAAATAAAGAAGTGCACTTGCACTAGATAAGAGAAACACTTTATACATACCTAATAGGTGATTACAATAAAAATTAATTAATGTAGGTACATTTTTGTATAAAATAAAATTATTTAAATAATAAAATATTTTTACTCAGTAAGACCGTTTATGAGACTAAATATAGGGGTTGGACGACTACTTTATTAAGTTTTTCTGTTTTTAAAATCAACTAGTTTACGATTCAACTAAATTAAGGTATTATAAATCAACGCAAACAAATTACTTTCACGAAGGAAACAAAATTAACTAAACATAATAACAGTCCTTCAAAATTTTAGCTGCAAAGGTTAAGAGTTTTTTGACATTTCGCTTCATTGTAAGGCAACAAATTGCTTTTTTCTACAAAGAATAAGAGATGAGAATTATCTTCATAATGGCATTATTATCATTGCTATCTCTCATAAGTCCACTCCCAAATATGGGCTTCACCCGTTGATTGCCATAAAGTATACCCTTGGGACACAACTATAGTCCAATATATATTTATGCACAACCTTTTTTCAACAGAAAAGAAAAAATAAAACTACGACACGTCCTTTGTGAAACAAAGTTCTTTTCTCATTATGTTACGTAAGTGATATTGTTCGTGGAAGGTTGTTGACCACATTTTACTATAGAAAAATTATTTTCATAGTATATTGAAATCAACCTGTAGATTCGAACCATTCTTCAATAGAGACTAAAGGTGGCAAGAGGCTGTCGCTTGCGACAATATTTATGCCCGCAATATTAACTCTCCGGATGCGACAAGCGCTTACTGGAAAATGTTTTTGATTGAAACTTTATTTTGATTACTATACAAAATTTCTGTAATCGATCAAAAGTGCTATAATTTCCAATTATCAATTTGCAGTAATTATTAGATTTTTCAGATATATTTTGGACGATCTATACTTTATTGAAGTATTTGGAACACTGGAATGATATGTATGTATTTGGAACGTGGCAGCCACGTACTGGTAAGGTTTTTACGTGGTAGAACCGTGCTGCAGTTATATTATAGTTGTTTACGTGGTAGAACCATGGGTTGTAGCACAAATGGGTCGGCTCGAACGGAGAAGGTCCACGCTCTGACAGAATATCAGCGTCAAATCGTAGCACAATGCTGCTGTGTTTTGTATGGTGAGTGTAGAGAACCGGAGACCCTTTTTACTGAATACGAGGCATTCTATCTTAGTCCTCAAGGCTGACAACGCTTCAACACTTTGATTCCTAATCGAATGTAGATGTAGATGTCTATGGGCCACAGTATCCACTTGACATCATGTGGGCTGGGCACTCGCAAGTCACCATTTTTTTAAACGGGATTTACACTAGGTGTATTTCTGCCATCAATCAACGTAGTACATGTAATGCTATACTCAAGTCTGAACCTATAGAGATCCAGTATATGTACAGACTGTGAGGCGTTTCATCTTAGTTATTAGAGGTGACAGTGCAGCTAGAGCCTTCTTTATTCAAAGTTTGCTATATGTGTCCTGACTATTGAATCAATAATATATTATAATCATAATAATTATAGCAGCTTAATATTGCTGCGTTCATTTCTGTATATAAAGATCAATGTCCGTCCGTTAGTCTTGCTAAAATTCGAAAATGGCTCGACTGATTTTGATGGATTTTTTCGGGTTTGTTTGAGTGTATTTCTGGATGATTTATATTTGCAATTGTAACCAGTAGGTGGCGCTGTTGTCGAGATCTAGATATCACCCGTGCGAAGTAATATGCGTCAGGAAAAGAGTTGCGGAGAGAACGGAGGGAAGGAATTCAGGCGCTAGTCGCCACAGGATCGGATGAGCAGCCAGAAACGACCCGGAGAGAGCGTTCACTCAAAAAGTCCTAGACCAGGGGATAAGCCGTACGCTGGAAGTTTACCCAAAAGGCTAGCTTGCCAAACTCTGTCAAAAGCTTTCGAGCCATCAAAGAATCAGCAAATGCTTCCCCACTGTTCTCGAGGTCAAGGCGGAACGCTTGTTCATTATAAACATAAAATATCGCAACTGTTAAATATTTTTTACATATAATAATTTGTTAATTGTACGAGATTTTTATTAAAATCTTTTTCTTCATAGCTTTTATTACACCAAAATTATTTGAAGTTTAACGACTTATTTCGGAACGAGCTTTTCATTTAAATCTCGCAGCAAATGAAGCAAAAAAAGTGATTTCAAAAACATCCTCAATGAGGCCCCGTGGATTCTCGATGTCCGAAATCGGAGAGGGAGGGCGACGCATCACTGCGTCCGGCCCGCCCAGGGGCAAATATAAAAATCATCCATATGGACAAAATAAAATTGCATCCCAAATAACCCGGTGCTCATCGGCTGAAAATCTATTAGCAATAAATATGAAGTTTTCCGATTTAACGGGATTTAAAACGGTGCCCAAGCGCAAGTGAACTCTAATAAAACCTCCAACTTCTTATGACTTTTCTGCTTTATGACACCGTAATTTTATTGTTTCCATGGTTTATTTTAACATAGTGTTAAAATATTTTTATTAGCTGCAAACCGGGAGCATATTAGGATTTACAATTATTAAACATTTTATTTAATGGTGTAAAAGATTATAATTATAACTTTTAACAAAAGTAAGAACCGACTTCAAATTGTTAAGAAAGAAGGTTTTTATTTACAACCCTTAGGGTTGGAAATTTTTCCGCAAATTATATGGAACCACCCTTGAAGTATAACCTATTTAAAAAAGAATCATTTAAGTCAGTTCTTTACCTGCGAAGATATGATACGAAATTCCATAAACAATAGTCCAATATGAAACTTTTTCCCCTAATTTCCACTCTTAGGGCGACATTTTTTCTTCAAAATTTAATGGGACTACTCTTGAGGTAGCTCAGATGGTTAGCGCTCGCTGTAAATTTCACAGTACGCGAGCAAACTGGGTTCGATCCCCGCCGACACCGATGAAATTGTTAATTGCAATTTTAAGTGCTGATTTAGCACGTGCTCGGTGGTGAAAGAAAACATCGTGAGAAAACCTGCATGTCTGAGAAATAAGAAAAAAAATTTCGAAGACATGTGAAGTTCGCCAACATGCATTGGAGCAGCGTGGTGGACACTTCCTTGCCCTAATACTCTCTCAGAAATGAGAGGAGGCCTGTGCCCAGCAGTGGGACATATATAGGCTGTAACTTTACTTTACTCTTGAGGTAAAAGCTATATCTAATTAGATCATACAATACCTACCTTACGTCGGCTCTAGTACGGGTCGAATTAGATCAGATAAGATCAGAAGTACTGCCTTATGAAAAAACTATTTTTTCCTTTAAAACAAAACCAAAGACAATATGCAATAGATAATAGTATCAAAGACAAAGATATGCTCTTTTATTTTAAACCATAACCTGGCAATGTTTCTTAGAAAAAAAAAAAGAAATCACTCTGAACTTTCGGCGTTCCACGTGTCGCTTTGATGAAGGTGCTCCGTCTGTTTTTATAGAATTTTATATTTGTGTCTGGACTAAAAACGAAAGTATTATACTTTTTTATATTCCTTGTAATATAGTAAACACGTAGATATATAATTTGTGGTACAAAAAGTGAAAAGTAAATTGCCAAAAGTACTTCAAAATCCGGAAGGCGCATTTGGGCGGTTGGGTCATAAATGTGTTATTTATCAAATTCTCATTTATTTTTAGTGTAAAATGTAAGTAAAAATAGTTTTCTTACATATATCAAATAACATGACGTTGTATTTATTTCAAATTGACACAAAAATATTTTAGAAATATTGTTCGAAATGTCATACAGATAAAATATTATTATTTTTTTATTTTTTTATATTTTAATATTTTGGTATGAGTAACGAATGGAAACACATAAAACATAAAAATATACGTATTTCCAAACATTTTCATATAAATTTCTCCAAAAACAAAAGTGTAGAATTCAAATTAGTGGTAATTTTGTCACTAAAATTGAAGTATATACGAGTACTACTACTATGTACAGGGTAATTTATGTATTTTATTACAATTTCTAGCAACCAAAAATAATTTTATTCGATAGTTTATACATTCAACAAGAATTCCTGTAAGTTTTATCCATAAATATTGTATCAAAGTGAAAATATAGCGAAATTTGCAATATAGCAAAAAAATTCCTAACTTACAAATTATCCCGCCATTAAGGTCCTGAGGGAACGGGAGTATAGTATGTCGCGCGCTGTCAGAGTTAAGTTAAGGAAAAAATAATTATTAAAAACGGTTCACAATCGAAGTACAATCTGCGAAGATATCGCGTAACATACATACAAAAAAGAACACACACTCGAATTGAGAACCTCCTCCTTTTTGAAGTCGGTTAATTAAAACCGAACGGAATTAAGTACGAAACGGGCCAATGAGTTGTATAAGCTGAAATTTTGAAATGAGAGTAAGTTTTTGTCGTTAATTTCCTTTGTCTATAAATTCATTGCACTATAAATAAGGTTCACTATTGGAAAACTAATTCACTCAACTAGATTAGGAATAATCATGATGTTTAGTAAACTCCCGTATTTTATTGTTTGATTATTGTTTGGCAATGTAAACGATTTTTTGCCTTGATATACTTCCATAGACTATAGAAAAAGGAACATATGAAATCACACAAAACGAATCACACAAAATCATTCAGTCAATATGTCATTCATTGAACTAAACATAGTATTTCGATGATGTTAGTAATTATACTTTGGCGACAATCTCTACCCAGTTTGACTGTTTGACCACAAATTATTTTATTTATTTAACACTTTTTTGTACTAAAGGTATAAATAAAGAGCCACGTGGCAAGACATTAATTAGCCAATCGGAAAGTTAATGGAAGTGTAGTGTATACTGCAGTGGACTAGGGTGAAAAACCATGTAGATCAATGTTATTTAAATATGCATTAGGATATAAAAGAATATATTGTATTTATTTATTTACTTATTTTTATGAATGTATATAATTATTTATGTGTCAGATGAGCCTAAGGAATATTCTTTTGTTTTAATATTCCACTTGTTAGGGGTTTTTCTTATTAATAGAAATAAATATTTGGTGTTTAAAATTATGACGTACTCAAACGATGAACGTAAACAAACTTTAGAATTTATACGTGGTAGAGCCCCCCTGCAGCTGTATCAGTTGCAGGGCAAATGGGTCGGCTCGACCAGGATAGCAAGACGAGACGCTCTCACAGAATACCAGTGTAAAGTAGAAGCTTTAGGCGGCTTTGTTTCGTATGGTGAGTGTAGAGAACCAGAGACTCTTTTTACTGAAAACGAGGCATTCTATGTTAATCCTCGGGGGTGACAATGCATCTGCATTTTGATTCTTAATCGATTATAAATGTAGATATCTATGGGGTGCAGTATCAAATTACCGTCAGGTGGACTGCGTGGTCGTTTATCATACTTTCTCCATAAAAAAAGAATATTATGTGTTGACATTACTGAAACCACAGTATGAATGTAAACAATAGATTCATGTTAATTTTTTTTAATGAATATGTAATATATATGTTATATATATTAAGTATGTTATATATGATATATATATATATATATATATATATATATATATATATATATATATATATATATATATATATATATATATATATATATATATAATATGTAGTAAAAGCTTTTTTAGCTTTACGTAATATATTATTTAAAGATTTTAGCTTTCTGTACTCCTTCTCCCTATAAATTTAAATTATGCCAAATCTCACACTCCTCCGAAAAAGTGTCTCTTTCTGTATTCGTACTCTTCAGTCCGTCGGATCCGTCCAACTACAGACCTATCCTCATCACCTACTTCTTCTCGAAATTAATGGAATCGATAATTAAGTGCCAACTCATGCGGAACTTGGGGAAGCACTAGCTGATTAGTTGTTGCCTTAGGGATTCCTCTGGGGTCGCTCAACTGGTGATCTTTATTTTTTTATAGCATTGGGTGACAAACGGGCACACCGTCCAACTGATGGTGAGGGAATGCTGTGGCCTATAGACATCCACATTTATCCTCAATTAAGAATCAAAATGCAAATGTATTGTCACCCCTGAGAACTAAAATGGAATGCCTCGATTCCAGTAAAACGGGTCTCCGGTTCTCTACACTCACCACACGAAACACAGCGGCAATACGCTGGTATTATCTGAGAGCGTGGTCCTGCCCCGGTCGAGCCAAACCATTCATGCTACAAATATAATATAGCTGCAACTTGGCTCTACCACGTAAAAAACCTTCTTGTTTAGCTGACACGTCGATAGTTCAAAGGAGGGAGGGGGCCTTGGCGATTTGTTTGGTCATAGTGAATGCAAGCCTTCGCACAAACGGCCACTATTTAAATATCGAATGGTATGAACTAATACTTTCTTATTAATTGAACTAATGAAATAATGTATTACTACTACAGATTTATATTAAAAGTAATTACAACAGCAAAAAAAAAAGCAAGCATAATGATAGAAAACTGTAGAACAGTATTAAACATATGTTACAACACCCAACGGGAAAGTAAATAATTGCAATTAGCATGACTCCGCATGAGGTATTACCTTGTGTTTTGGATATAATGCGTAATTGAAAAATCTCATTGTCAAAACAATCCAGTCGTTATACGTGGTAAAGCCACGCTGCAGCCTTATTATGGTTGTAGCACGAATGGGTTGGTTCGACCGGGGAAGATGCTCTCACAGAATACCAGCGTCAAATAGCAGCTTAATACTGCTGTTTCGTAAGGTGAGTATAAAAATCCAGAGACCCTTTTTTACTGAAAACGAGGCATTCCATCTTAGTACTCAGTGACGACAATGCATCTGCGTTTTGATTCTTAATCCAGGATAAATGTAAATGTCTGTAATAGTGGGGATAAGCGGTCCACTATTAACAGACTCCAAATGATCTAGTGGCGGAGAAATGAAACTACTATTTATGTGCAAACAACTGGTGTATCAAATATGGAATATGGAATACGGAATATGGAATGAATTTTACGTCGACCCAGCCTATATTTATATGTCTGGCTACGTCGTTAGTTAACCAATAGTAATGATTTTTATTTGCCTAGACAATTACGCTACATACATTATGACCAATAAAGATTATTAAAAATACAACTATTATGTACGTTCCATTTTCCGGCGTGAGACTCGTGTTATCTTCTCGTATCTACGTCGCTAGACTGGGCTATAAAAGTCGTGCAGGCCGGCGCGCGTGCACCTCCACCGCCTCTGACCCTATCACTGTGTCCAAAGATGAGATTTCATCCACCATCAAAGGACTTAAGCCCAAAAAAGCACCGGGCGCGGATGGCATCTCCAACCAAGCCCTCAAACAGTTTCTGGAGCAGTTGATCGCCTTATTGGCCATAATCTTCAACGCCTGCTTCGAATTCCGCTATTTTCCCACCTCTTGGAAAGAAGCAACTGTCATTGGCATTCCCAAGCCGGGCAAATCTCACCACCTCCCCTCCAAACACCGTCCCATCAGCCTCCTCAAGGCCATGGGCAAACTCTTCGAACGGGTTATTCTCGTGCGCATGAGGCGCCAATTGTTTCCCACAGACGGCGACCCTCTTGTTATCCCTCAACAATTCGAGTTTCGTGCCAAACACTCGTGCCCCCAGCAAGTTCACCGCATAGTGGAATATATCCTCAGCGGTTTTTATCCTCGTCGTCAAAAGGCCATCGCGGTCTTTTTCGACATTGCCAAAGCATTCGACAGAGTCTGGCATGAGGGCCTTAATAAAATTGTACGACTTAGGCCTTACTGACCGCCTCGTCCGCCTTGTAGTCTCCTATTTGAAGGATCGTACCTTTCGTTTTAGACACGAAGGCACGCTATCCTCTACTCGTCAAATAAAAGCCGGTGTCCCTTAAGGCTCTGTGTTTGCCCCGCTCCTATATATACTATTCACCAACGACATCACTATCCCGTCGAATGGTGTTAAACTAGCCCTCTTCGCAGATGACATAGCCCTTTACTCTAAAGGCAACTCACTGCCACAGATTCGGAACAAGATCCAAAAGTCAGTTAACGACTTAAGAGCTTGATTCCAAAAATGGCGTATCGACGTAAACCCGGAGAAGAGCTCTGCCGTTTGCTTCGAATATAAACGACGCCGTCTCACCGCCACTCCGCCAATCAGGATGTTAGGAACCCCTGTCCCATGGCAATCAAAAGCAAAATACTTAGGCGTCACCCTTGATGCAAGGCTCACTTTCGAGCCCCATATCAAGAAGGTAACTCGCACCGCGCGATTTTACAAAGGTAAGCTCAACAGCATGTTGGACAAACACAGTAACATGTCTCTCCGCAACAAGCGAACCCTATATATGGTCTGTATACGACCTGTCATAACCTACGCGGCCCCCATTTTCGCACATGCTAAACCCAAAGTTATAAATGAACTTCAAATAGTTCAAAATCTATTCTGTCGTAGGGCCACTAACTCGCCCTATTATGTCCGTAATGCCGACCTACACCGAGACTTAGAGCTCCCAATAATCCAGCAGTTCCTTAAATCACTCTCTGAGAGATTTTTCAAAGCCTCAGAGTCCCACCCAAATCATTTCATTCGTGAGACAGCTGCCTATGCAGACCCTATCCACACTCGCTATAGTGTGTGCCGAGAAACTCTCTCTCGGACCCCCCAACAAGCTTTCGGCTGACCTGAACCGCCTCCTGGCGGCTCGGGCCGAGCTTACACAACACATCCCTTAATCTGCCTTAGTTAGGCACACTTCTAAGCGGCTTTTCGTCGCTTGCGCTTTCCTTTCTGCCAAGGAGGGTCGCGTTCGTATACGGCTTAGAGATCTCTCGTCAGATCGGTAAGCCTTATAAGTAAGCCTTAATCGGTAAGCATAAAGGCGGTGTTTAGTGGTTAAAAGTCTGCACATAATCACGCAGCCGGCTGCGTGGTATGCTATGAGCATTCACCGCCTCCCTCTCCCGCTTTCCGGAGGGTTGCCCATATTTGCTTCGGGCGCAAAAAAAAAAGCGCGCGCGCGTAGTCGGCGAGCGGCGGCGGCGTGGGACACAGCTCCGGAACAGCAAGAAGAAGCGAGCTGCGGCGTTGAAGAAACGGCTTCAAAATGGTCGACGGATACATAACGATAGCGGCATGTGAAGACGATGTGGCGCTGGATGATATTTGCGGCTGTTTCTTGTTTCTTTATTAGAACGTTAAATATATACGTCAAATTCCCCTCTGTCACACTTATTCTATAAAAAAAACAGTTTTCTTTGTCTTTTGTGTCGGCATCTGTCTTTGTGTTCGATTACAACCTGGGGTTCTTTTTGGAAAGAGTGAATAGACTTTCGTTACGCTAACGCAGTGCAATTTATTATCCAGGGCTTCATTGCCCCTACCACCAGGTAGGTTAGTAGTCAAACACTAGCCTAAAATAAATAAAAAAACACGGCGATTTTTCTAAATTGAAATATTTTAAATGGATGAGTCTCCCTTTAATTCTCTATTTTTTTGAGCACAATGAAAAATGACAAAGCACTTGGCTTGGATCGTATAGTACCAGATTTTATAAAAAAATTGACAATTTGTTCTAAAACCACTTATTAATGCATAAAATCTTAGCTCAGATACAGGTCGTTTTCCTGAATGTTGGAAATAAGCTGTAATAACTATCATACATAAACAGGGTTTTAGGTTAATCCTCATAAATACAAACCAATGGTACTGCTACCAATATTGTCTAAACTGAACTCGTAAGGATAATGAATATGAAATTGACATGGTTTGTACAAAAACATAATTTTATTTCCAACAGGCAATATGGTTTCAGGCATAGGAAAAGTACCGACGACAAAACAGTTCTAACGAACTTAGTTTCCGGATATTTGGCCGAGGGGGAAATGTCTGGGAGTATTTCTTGACTTGGTTAAAGCTTTCGAAACAGTTTCCAATTCATCTTCCTTACAAAAAATTGAAACGCACAGAAGCCTATATCATACATGTGTTTTGAAAGTGATCTTTCAAGGCATCGGCAATGTACGACAATTGGACAAATATTAAGTGAGGAGACTTTAATCCATTCTGACATACTTCAGGGTAATATTTTCGGTCCAAAAGTTTTTACTTTGTATATTTACGTCCTCTTGAATCTAAGATTACCGTACGCGGACGTTATTCCTTACCCTGATAATACTGTAGTCATAATTCATGACGTCAATGAGGTTACGAAGTCAAACTAACCGCAATGCAACTAAATAAAATAGATTTAGAATAATAGAAAAAAATTGACAGTTTAAAATTTGAATGTGATTTCCAAAAATACGCCTGCAAAACGAGCTAAATATTTTTTTTAAGTTTTGCCATAAGCAATAGTGTCCTACTTTTAACGTGGTATTGTCACGTTGCATCTAGAGAAAGTACCACGCTCTCACAGAATGCCTGTGCAAAGTAGCAGCTTCATGCTGCTGTGTTTCGTACGGTGACTGCAGAGAACTGGATATCCTTTTTAGTGATAACGAGGTATTCTATCTTAGTCGTTGAGATCAGAACGTATCTACATTCTGATTCTTAATCGATCATAGATGGAGGTTTCTACAGGTTCCGGTATTCATTTACCTTCGTGTGGAATGTGATTGTGTTAGTTTGTCTCCCTTATTTTATAAAAAAGTTATGAACAAAAGTTAATAATTTCACAGACAATCGTCAAGTTCTTTATAGGTCAAACCCGACATTGCCCAAAAGCTTAATTTGTTAATTTAGTAAATCATCAAATCGATTTTGTCGACACAATCGATCGATTTTGTCGATTAGGCGATTCGTTAATTCATTATATAGACATAATGTATCACCTAACGTCCAACTGAACGCAATCATATGTTTATGACCACCAATGACCGAAACGGCTTGTTTGATTTTGAATTGTTATTCGTGTCATCCCCGGAATGGCATATACTTCAGATGTAGTATTATAATTATTTAAACTAAAATATATGCATTTTAAAAGATTTATTCTTCGTATGACTTCATTGTGGAAATGTTACATCATACAATCAGGTGAGCCGCATGCTCATTGAAAAACAGAATAAGGTGCTTGCTTGAAACACATTTTCGACGTTTTGTTAGTGTCTAATAGACCACCGGAAGCAAGTTCTTGGTTTTTAATTATAATTGTTTTCTTCCAATTTATTCGGTATGAAATATTTTTAGCATCCATTTAAGATTTCCTGCAGAAAAATCCCGAGTTTGACGTCAGTTAATATTAAATATGATTGTCTCAATATTTTCGCACCTTATACTTACTTTAGTCTTCTTGATGCGAATAGGAGTTATTAAACAAATGTAATTAATAATAATGTATTTTATATTTAAATACCACAACTATCATTTAAGCATATTAATAATAAATGAATGTTATACAAGGAGTCGCTTGTCCGATAAGTAAGTCTCTTGCAGATTGAGAGGTCAACCGACGACTTTGAGCCGGATTAGACTCGGAAATCGCTACCAGTCGTCTCGACTTGTCTAGACTATCATTACATACCGATGGCATACGGAACCGAGATTCGATCCTCCACTGCATGCCTGCTATGTTTGGGGATTTTTGTGTTCTATGTTAAGATCGGTAAGTTTAAGTAGCAATTGGCCGATCATTGATGTAGCTTGAAGAAGCGATAACCAATAGGAAAGGAAGTTTTTAGATTGACAGCCCCGGACTATATTTCGCTTGAATCTGGCAACTAGAGACCAGTACCAATTAACAACCTAATGAAATATGCAGTAAGGTAGGCTGTAAGTATGACGACAATGATTAGTAATTCATTAAAATTTGGTAAGGTGTAAAAAGAAAACACTAAATGATAATTTTCCTTTTTAATCTCGATATTTTCCTCTACGATACAAGGCACACACACAATTTTAAGTAAATTATTCAAAACTATTATAGAAATAATAAATAATAAACGTTTACTCTATGAATTGCATATTATAAAACAATTTGTAAGTTTACAGTAACAGGAAGCCGCGGCATCTAATTGAAAAAGAAAAATCTAAGGCTAAAAGCGGTCCGAGGCCGCAAGCGCTGGATTTACAATTAAATTTTGCAAGTCGTTATAACATATTTACTTTTAGTACATAACAGAATTGAAACCAATACGAAATGCCACATTCATGCCCTTTTTACAACCACACATGTTCAGCTAAACATTTATAGTAACAACTAAGTTTTACTCATTACTTTGCATTACCCAATATAGACAATACTCGGATGTATGAAAGTAATCGTATTAAGTGATCATCGTGGTCGGCGCTTGACTATCTCTGTTTTTGTATTGATATTTTAAATGTGTCAATAATAAAGCTTCTATAGACGTTGCACCGGCAAACATTTCGGATATGTGTTTATTCACAAAAAGTGTACTTCAATAGCCAAGCGCCAATTTTACGTCCCATACAATGTCTAATTCTTATTTATACTATTATAGACGTTTAAAGTCCTTTCGTTAACTAAGCATCAATATAAATAACGCTATCATTTATATTTTTAAAACTACGCACTTATTGTTAATAATCATCCACAGACACCGACTCTGTATCATGGATATGAGATGAGATACTGATATATTTTTATGTATGCAACGTTTATTAGAAACTGTCTCTTTTGTATTCAGTCAAATATAATTTAAAAAATCAATCATTTGCAATTACTTACTTAATCTATCGTTTTTTTTATGTTTTTAATGTAAAACTAGTTTCAGTTACATCTAATCATTGCACTAAAGTTTAATAAATTATATATCATTGTTGATCGCATACATAGGTAAGTCGAACGTAAAAATTTTACATTTAATAATAATATTACAAGTGATCAAAATTTATTCGAAGATTTATGCAGTTTCACTGACAAAATTTTTGTAAAGCTTTCTGTTGTTAAGAAAATAAATTATTGTAGAAAACCAATTATAGTTCAGTTCTTTGATTGGACTAGCGAATAAACAACGTTTTGATCATATCGAAAAGCAGTCTTAGATCAATTCCTACATTTATTCATACGGAGAATCGATTTTCCTTGTGACATATCTATATCATTCGTAGAAGCACAAATAAAAATGTAAAATATTCTGCATCTTACTTTAATGAATAAAATGTAAATAATGATGGATACTTATAGATAAATATGGCATTTAACGATAAGTTTAAAGGTACGATTCGTAAATGATTAAATGTTGACGAATAAATAACGTGAATCGTCGATAAAACGGTTACGACTTACTTACTAGAAAATATAAAGAAATATTTACAAATTTCGCTATGGAAGAAAAATTTCCTTAGACTTCGCATTAACTCAACGCAACCTACGTGCTTAGTACGTTATAACAGTATTTACATTTAATCTCAGTTTAAAGTACAACTTCATCGAGATCTGATACATCGAATTTTACGCGCTAAACTAAAAGATGAAAATATTAATGTACATGAACATTTTGAAGTAAATCTATGCCATAAATTTGGGGCGAAACAATTTACTTCTCGAGAATTTCGAAGACTCGTCTAAAGCGCTTACAGTCGCCTATCTTTGTATCCTATTTTTCTCTGAACTCAGGCTTAACACTGATAATGGGTTTCTTCGTGTCTTCACTTTCACTGTCGTAATGTTGGTTATCGGGGAGGTCCGCA
The DNA here is from genome assembly GCA_036936625.1 of Parnassius smintheus behrii. NCBI lineage: Eukaryota > Metazoa > Arthropoda > Insecta > Lepidoptera > Papilionidae > Parnassius > Parnassius smintheus. Next base: position 21,234,456 of record JAUPFT010000008.1, read on the forward strand.
GCCCCGGGACCCGTCAGCTAAGTGGCCGAGCTGAACAGCACTGAGTTTTTGTAGTAGCTGGCACGTTCTGACAAAGGACTCTTCACATCACGTTCCATGGCCTGTTGGCGGGATTTGCGCTCCATTTCCAACTCTTGCGCCAAGGATTCTGTTAATAATAACACATAATATTGTTATACAAGTTGTTGAATACATGTGACGTTATAAATAAGAAACACAAGCTATTTTCAAAAATGGAATTGCCGATTTATTTTCAAACATAATATAGCTTCAACACGTTATAAACAGACCACAATATGTATAGACAGAGTAATGCATGCGGCGAGACTGATGTGAAATATTTTACGGTTTGAAGAAGTGATTAAGTGAACTCTAGACTTCAAAGTCTTTGTACGAGATCTGTCTTCTATGCGAGATAGACTTTATAAGAGGATATGACGGAACTAGAAAGGTTAAGTGACAATGGGTCGGTCATATACAGAAAACAGACAACGGATGGGGGGAAAAAGAATTTTAAGTAGCAGTCTTCTACCAGCAAGCGAAGTGTAGATCGGTCGGGACATGATAAGAGATGCAGGAAATAAATTGATGTGGGCGGCTTAGAACCGTGTTTTGTGGCATTTGTATGTTCAGCGGTTGACTTGTGATGGCTTAGCTTTGACTTGTGATTGACATCAATCATCATCATCGATGATCCCTTTCCTTTCTACCACCAGACAACGAGGCGGTCGGCAGGTCTCTCCACCCCTTTGTTGTCAATATTCCACTCATTAGAACCAAACAGTGATGAGTACAACAAGGGAGTTGAATAATCTGCTGGCCTCTATCTTTCCATCCGAATACAGTCTGGGCGTCTTCAGGGCAAGAGTGAATACGCTTTTGTTATGCTTACACAATACTATTTACCATCTGGAGCTTTATCACCACTTATCACCAGTTGGGATTGGCTTGTAATAAGCAAAATTGAAAAAAAAAACAAATTCTTCCAACACCGGGAAAGGTCCCAAATTCAGTAGCGGACAGGTTTATATAGATCGATTATTTATAACGCGTGTTTAATGTTTCAAATAAATATCATAATTGTCTAATGATTTTCTGAAATTTGGTAATTATAATACTAGGCTCTAAGTTTCAAGAAACTTTATTTTCTATCATGCACATAATGAGCTCCTGTGATAGTGAGTCACAAATAAACGACGCTAATGTATGAGTGTGAGGACGCCGAAAATGTCATTAGTGTTTTGGGGAAAGTGGCTGACATCAAACGGACTTTGCATCCATATGACACTTCCTAACTTAATATTCAATATTCCCTTTGGTAAAAACGTACTCGGCATAACGCAAACGCTTATTAAATTGCGTCAAGAAGGGTTGTTGCCACTTAGTGCTTCGTTGATTTAAAGCCTTGTACGTTAGTTTATTTCCATTGAATTGGATTTTAATATAAATAAATTCCATATTTTTACTTAATATGATAATACTGGGTATTACAATTTAGTTAAAGTTTGATGACTGAACTGATGTAATTTATTATTTTCCAATTCTTATTCGAAAGGACTAAGAAAACATTTTTGTCTACATTTTTAATCTAGTAGCTTTTTCTTCAAAATTTAAAATTATGGTAATTCTAAAGATAGTATTAACGAATTAGGTGTTTCATAGAACGACAAAAAAAATTAAAAAAATTAAAAATGTTTTATTTCAGTAAATCATTTTACAGCTATTTGCCGAGATAAACGAACCAAAAATCCACTTAATGGTAACTACTGGCTGCAGTACCATTTTACATTACTGAATACAATTTTTTTATCTAATGATTTGAAGACAAAATTTTGAGAAAAATAACTGCAAAATATAACAAACAAATATTATGTCAGTCTCAGGAAATAAGAATACGCTCATAGAAGAATTTCTAATAGCATTTCGCGAAAATTGACAAAGTTCGTGAAGAGGCACGAGTAGATGAGGTAAGGCAATTGTCTCCGAAAACGTCTACGTTTTACGAAATATGCTTATTCAATTTCATGCAACGCTTGCCGCCTCTTGCAATTTACGAGATGTAAAAGAAATCGGAATCACTTTTTTTTTGCTTACTTTTATGGAAGATTTTCTCAAAGCGGAATTCAATTTCGTCTTCCCGATATTAGCCTATAATTCAAACTTTAAATGTTGCGATTACCTTGTTTTGATGATAAACTTGAAAAACTTTTTAATGTAATTTATTCAAAAGTGTGTTGATGGGTATTAAGTAAGTTATTTAATAAAATATTTTCACTGTTCGTTGGTTTGCTGTGTCAAAAATAATTATAAACTCATTAAATAATGTTTTGTGGAGTTTTATTTGCTTAATAAAGTTAAATACAACCAGTCTTTCACATGTTGTAAGTAATAATTAATAATTTTATGTAAAATTTACTCAATAAGATTAAGTAGATTTAATTTCTTCAATCGAATGTCATTAAATGTAAATTGAAAGGTACAGGGTGAGAGATGAGATGCGGTCTCGAACACAATTATAAAGTTGACAGTCTAACGGTGTTTTATATACCAAAGTTCTACAAATAGATACTACACAAATACTATACAAATATTACACAGCACGCACTATAGATAACATTTGTAGAGTGTGCGCAAAAGTTGAACTTTTTAGCTTTTCCGTCCCATTTTGACACGGAACGACTTCGACGTACAGACGACGTATTTCATCCCTTGCGAATGACCCGGTCACGGTTCCGAACAAACCTCATCCTAATTTTTGGCGCGCATATTAGAGGGGATATTGGTCAAACTTTGGCTTATTAAGTATTAAAAATAGCTTCTGACAATTTAATATACATTGTTTTATTTTTGGGAAAACCTTCTTTGCTTACATGAAAGGTATCTTAATTTTATGTACTTACTATTTTATTAATATTATACATTTTAGATGGCTGAATTATTACATTTATTTTCTTAGAATAACTATTATGCTGCGTTTAATGAAAGACAATGACAAATAAAAATGAAGGCAGCTGAAGTGATTGCGATCTGTCTCAAAAACATTCGTCAGTTGAAAAACTCAATTATAATCCGATTTGTTTCGGCAGAGGCTGGCTTCGGGGCATCACACTCACAAGTGTCGCCCATCGAGGGTTGTACCGAAACAGAAACCTATTATCCCGGGCGAGATTATACGCCTAGGGCGTCACAATTAAATATTATACACTTAAAAGCTTCGGCCTTTGCCGTTTCACTTCGCTGGCACCCCTAAATGTCCCATTAGGTTTGTTTGAATACGTAATATTTTTGCATTTGCCGCTCCTAAAACTGAATTGCCGGTTCCTTTGAGAGCTATAATCTATTTGTTCTTTGAAATAGCTGTAATGGTTGAGCGCTTAACTTAAATAAAAAGTTAGCCTTTTATGCTTCCCTTTATCGCTATCTAAAAATACGAATTAGTCTTGGATTAAATTAAAGGCACTGCATATGTTTTGCGCCCTATTTGTATCAAGTTTTAAATGAAATAAAAGAGACCATCTTAAAATATGTCCAACCGACGTTCGGTGTTTATATATTTCTTTGTATGATTAAGTACCTTCTAATTTTGAGTGGAATTCCTTAAGTTACAATGCATTCCATAAACCAAATTAAAAAAAAAATTCAATGTATTAACTCGTCCATTACTTTCTGGAGAAACGAATTGATTTTATAATTAAATAGAGGATCGAGCAAGAAATTACATTTTCGTTATTCATGTACCCACAGAGACAAATTGTTTCTCTTCGCCTATACAAAAACACGATGTGATCAAATTGCTGGGCTTTTTATTTTATACATTATTTAAAATGTCATTGATCCGATACGAATTGCTCTTTGTTCGTAAACTTAAAACTTTTTGAAACTTAACACCGTTGACGTAATAACTGAAAAGTCGGTCTCATTATTTTTTTTAAATATCACGCAACGGATACCTCCGTTAATTTTCAGAGTCAAATTAATTACAGCTGTGAAATATTCTGATAAAAAATTCTTTAGCGGGATATTTGAGATGGTTGAGAACAAAGGGTTGGTTAAATAGCATTGGTAGCAAGCGAGATTTGAAATTAAGAGTGAAATGTTTTTAATGACGTAAAGAGCTCTAGATCGGGAACAAGTGTTAAGAACTGAAGATGGACTGTACTGTGGCTACCGTATTCCAGCGTGACTAATGGCACAGATTGAATTGATTTCCCATTAAAGAATTTCTCTCCAAAACCTTTTTTCAACTATTCAATTTCTTCGTGACGAAGATAAGGTTCATTTAAAATAGTTTACTCCTTTAGTCAAAACAACTTTTAAACTAGTTTTTGTATTCAATACATAAGAAACTAAGTTATTGCTTGCTAAACGCAATTATATTTTTAAAAGTGGTGCGACGTTAGCGATGAATGTTGAAGTATGCAAGGAATGTTGGTTGGCAGGGAGTGCATGAAATCACTTGGTACGACGCCACAGCTATGTCTTCAGTATAAACAAAAAGTTAATATCGTCAAAGGCTTCGAGCGCACCTGTGCGGCACAATTTTTATTTCCATTCATTTTACAAGCGCACCTAAAAAGTAGCTGGGCGAAGTTTCCTCTTTATTAATTTTTCAACTTTATATTACTTAACATCGGTTGGTTTATTCGTTTCAACCGCGTGGCTGAGATACATTTTGCCATTCAGTCCATGGTTTAATTAAAAAGGGATGTTCGTGTTATATATATTTTTAAATATTTCTTTGTTATTTAAATTATTTTAACATGTAATTTTTGTATAATTATTTAAAAGTATAATAAAGTTATGTTATCTCTATATATAAAACCAATTTCTGTCCGTTGGTCTCGATAAACCTCAGTAACGACTCGACTAATTCTGATGAAAATTTTGGTGTGTATTTGAATGGATCCCTAGAAGTTCTAGATTAACATTTGGACCCGGTAGGTGACGCTGTTGCTGAGATTCAGAAACCGCCCGTGCGAAGCCGGAGCAGGTTGTTAGTTTTTATTAAATATCTAGTTACAAATATCTAAAAGAGTAAATATGTTTTTGCATCGTCCTCGCATCTTTCTAGCGCAGGGCGTGCGTTGACTACGATTAGCAGGGAAAGGAATTGCCATTGGAAGTAAGTACTAGATCATATTTCAAAAATTGATTCGCCATCAAGTGGAGTCCATCCGAATGGACTGGAAATGGATCTGATTAAATTATGAATTATTTAACGTCCCAAGCTCAGAGTACTTTTTGACCTTCAATATACAAAATGTTTTACTTTGTATACTGAAGGTAAAATAATATTCGGAAGAAATCTTTATATTTGTACGAGATTTTTCAGCAGTTTGTTATGAACTGCAAGGTTTTCTTAATAATGTTATGCCACGTGGAAATACTTAATTGACGAAACAATAAGCTTAAAGTTCGAATAAGCCTTTGAAAATAAATAACAGGTATGTATAATCATAAAAATATTAGGCACACTTGCTATTCGCTTCCCTATTGAACCCTAAAACTCAGCAAAGACATAATTGTATTTACTATGTAACAATTGTTTAAAAGTATAATTTCCACGTTTATTTTTTCTTATTTCTTGTAGGAAACGCACGAAGTTTTCTAATTTAGGAATAATAAAACATGTTTTCCTCCCTAGCAGGAGATTCGTCGTAGGACAAATTTTACTCCAGGGCCAATTTCGATTTTAATTACGTTTTACGTACAAAATTATGTTAGGAAAAATATATATTACATTAGATGATATTGTACTTCAAATTAGAAATGCATTTGTGTGTGTGTGTGTGTGTGTGTGTGCGTGCATGCGTGCGTGCGTGCGTGCGTGAGTGCGTGCGTGCGTGCGTGCGTACGTGCGTGTGTGTGTGTGTGTGCGCGTGAGTGTGTGTGTGTGTGTGTGTATATTATGTGCGTATTTTTATAAAATAAAATGGTGGGTACTACTAAACCTAGCAACACTAACCCTAAACTTTAGCAGTTAATTTCTCTTGATAATTCCTCGTTAAGAGGTGGATCACGCGTCGTGTTGTCGACAGTGGTTAGTGCTTTCTAGCGCAGTAATTAAAGTGGTGTTGGATGAATATTAATGGATGATGGATGTTAACAATTAATTAGAGTATTTGGAAATCAAAAACGTATTTCATAGTTCAGATTATGTAACAGTGACATCTACTCTTGTTAAACGGAGCAACAACTTTCGAGGTCGAAGTTAATGGACGCCACACACGGTCAGTTCAACTGATCACTCCAACTGAGCAGCTCAAACTAAAACTGTTGATATTTTTTAAAATATTGGATTTTCGATATACCGATAATTATAAATATATCAATATTGGAGTTTTATATACTTGTAAGTTTATTAATCGATATATCGAAAATCCAATATTTCAAAAAATATCAACAGCTCATTTCAGTTCATTATTTTGAACTAATCAGTTGGAATGATTAGTTGAACTGACCGTGTGTGGCGACCATAAGGCTTCATAAAGCACATTGGGGAGGCCTATGTCCATCGTTAAACTGCCGCATGCTAATGCTACCATCCATAGATATTGACGATGTGACATAACTTTGAGACCGTAGTAATGTAATCATAAGAATTACGTGAATCAGAAACAGAAACTTTTTTATTTAATTATAGATCATAAATAATACTTTTTGAAAGTCGCTCTTTTTAATCGCCACTGGTTTGGAAAAAAACCTCTGCCTTTGGAAGAACCAGCACGAAACCCAGAGACCCATGATTTACGAGTATTTTACATACAAGCGATTCGCACCGGCTTCGCACGGGTGATTTATAGATCTTGACAACAGTGCTGACGACCGGATGCAATTGCGAACTTAAGCTATCCAAGGACATCAACAAGGACTCAAACACACACAAACATTTTACCAAAATCGGTCGATCCAATTTCGAGTTTTTACGAGATTAATGCATAGCATTTGATTTTTATATACGACTAGAGATCCGCCCCGGCTTTGGACGTGTGATTTACGGACTCGGACTACAGCGCCACCTACCGGATCCAAAACATTCCTGGGACCCAAACACACACAAAAAATTTCATCAAAATCAGTCGAGCCATTTTCGAGTTTTTACGAGACTAACGCGCGGTAATTAATTTATATACATATATGACTATACATATAAACTTCAATTCATTTTATTTAATTTAAACCTAAATTTCAAAAACCTAAGCTCCGTTGTCGGTTTATCGTTTCCATTCAATATTTGTAAATGCCTTTATTTTTAGCTTTCGTATTCGCGTGTTCGCGTGTGTTAGATACTTGGGGTTGGATAACACTTAAATTAGTTGCAATTTCTGTTTGAAAAGTACTCCATCGGTAAAAGCCACTCGTCAGTTAAATACAGGAAACAGTAATGAGTATCAATGTTAATGTTGGGTTTTATTGCTCGAATTAAAGAAAAGTTCGAGCAATTGATACCTTCTAACAATAGATGCCAGCAACCCGAATTCAATATCCAGCGTCATGATTAATTTAAAGTTCTTATTTATTACATGCTCATTATTAAGACATCGTGAGGAAACCTGCTTGACTAAGAAGTTTAAAAAACATTTCAAGGCTATAGCTTATACGATGGCTTCACTGTGTACAATATAATTTTAAGCAACATTATAATTTTTAAATACATTTTAAAGACATTTACATTAAATGAAAATCTGCAGAAAAAGCTATGCAACATTTCACAAGCATCAAACTGAGCGTGTGAGAGTTGGCTGGTACACAATAGTATTTCAAACTCCGAGGCCAGTGCATTTTTAATGAAATTTCTAGGCTTTCCACAAAGCGGATATGAATGAAAAAACTACGTCCGATACCGAACACGTGGGATGAGATTGATTCTTTTTTACATCGTCGCTTGTAGCCCAGCTCAACGAGTAATATTTTTATTTTTGCCCTTAGGCATTTTATTTCTACAACGTTATTTGTAATATCAGTTAAATTTTACGACCAAAAATAATAGACAAAAGCGGTAATATTTGCAAAAATAAATCTTGCGTAGTTCTTCAAATCAAACAAATTGATTTTAAAATCTCACCCCAAATAAAATAACAACAAACCCCGAGAATGCGTGTAACGTTCATTTTGTGCTTTTAAATATTTGGCATTCCCGATCCTCAATGGTATGTAATATGACGAGTATAAATTTCACATGTCGAATTTTTTCTTATTTTTTCCAGACCCTCTTTTATGATCTGTATCAATAGCATTTTATTAGAAGCTTTAGATGCGACAGCTACTGTACCTCTACGGTACACTTGAATTTTTGATAAGTTTAGAAGTCGATTACACGAAATATTTGTACAAATATAAGATTCCGTACAATTTTTTTTCTTGCATACATTTAATATTTTGTAATTTGAAACTGTTTACGTGACGAGTCTTGTTATGTGATAATCATTGTTTCCTTTAGGCGAAGAGAAACCGACGTGTCTACAAAACCATGCAGTTCTCCTATCGTGACTCTGGCTAGTTTGTAGCAGTTTGTATTTTTTTTATAGAAGAGGGGGTAAACGAGCATACGGCTCACCTGATGTTAAGTGACTACCGCCGCCCATGATCAACCGCAACATCAGGAGAATTGCAGGTGGGTTGCCGGCCCTTTAGAAAGTAGTAAGCTCTTTTCTTAAAATCAATGCCAACTTTTGTGAAGGAATTAATCGTGAAAGTCAAGAACACTTGATCGCTAAGACCTATCTTACCGGAGAGCGGAGTAGTATTTAAAGATGTTAAAAATTAATTTGCTGAGCCTCGTGTCATACATATTTTGAAGAATATCTCCCGTCATTCCTCAATTATGTGCGCTATTACTGCCACCAGTAATCCCAGTATCACTACTCCCAAAACACAACACTACGAAGAACACATCACTGTCGATAATACGACACGTGTTTCACCTCTACACGAGGCATCCTCAGGTGAAGTAGACTCTGTGGTGACTGACAGTATGTGCTCTTCAAACTAAGTAAAGAATAATTTTTAAGATCTTTAATATAATAGATTTTCGTAAAGTTCTATCTTACCGGAGTAGTTCTGCCAGAAGGCCGCTCCACCGGGCATCATGTCCACGGGCGGGGGCGGGTAGCTCCATTGCGGCTTATCGGGCGTGCGGGGAGGCTCGCGAGAGAACGGAGGTGACGCTGGCGGAGGTTCAGCACTAGGCGGCTTGCTCTCAGAACCGTTCTCGCGTTCCGATCGGGTCTCTTGCGTTGGTGGACTCATGTTCTCTGCAAAAGAAGAATACGTGTTATCCCTTTTTACACATACACCTTTCAGTTGTTCAAAATCATAGCTTTTTGCAACTACAAAAATATAATCACTGTTTACAGTGCTATATTTTTGTATGAAAAAACGCTCTCTTAAGAGTATAACAATACGATATGATATAGGTATAAGATTTAATAGATTTTCACTTTGTCGATAGTTACAAAACTTATTGTGCTTATGGGGTTTTGTATGTCTCGTAATATCAAAGCATCGTACACTTGATTAGGTTTCTTCACGATTAATGGGGGACAAACGCGTTAATACTCCTAGGCCTCTAGTAAGTTAATCGTCATTAAGTATAATCTAGCTAATCTAAGCAATTTACAAGTGATCTATGTAAAGCAGATCATGAAAAAAAGTTAAAGCCTAATTATAATTGTTCATTAATCAAAGTTAACCTTATAACTTAACTTATTTGAAGAAGCGGATCGACTAGTAAATAACTATTATGCAAGATATTGAGCTCAAATGCGTGTTAGATCAGCACCCGAACCCTCGTTTCAAATGGCCTGCGAAACGATTTCCTGACACGGAGATTAGTACAAGCCTTCACTGGCGTTTACCACCCTTCTTACGTCACGCACTCCACATACGGTACCACTTCATAAAAGAACATATCAAAAGTATCTACTAGCGAAATAAACTAACCGATAAACACTTACAGTCGAAATTAGAATGCTAGAAACAAGGTGATGTGAGACCTTTTGATGTGATGTTTCCGAAGTTTAAGCTGATACTTAGATAGTTTGACAGACGGTAAGTTAACATGTCAGAAGCACCAGTGAGCACTTTGTTGATACTTGCCGAAGTCTAATAATGATTATATTGATTATTTAATGAGCGGAAAATTTCTTAGTTTGATATTACATAAGAAAGTATAGTTGCATTAAATTGATGACAAATGTTCTATAATTCTGCGTGAAAATACGTGAAGTTACGAGATTTCATTGTCGTGCTGTGTTATTAATATAGCAATGTGTTTTAATTTGTTTTAAGATGAAACATTTCGTCAAGAGCTTATTGCTACAAGCTATATTATATTTGTTACTAAAATCACAATATTTCTAGAGTAGTTACTTAAATATTCCATTTAAAAAAAATCAGTGACTCCTAGGCATTAAAATGGCAACCTATACCACATATTTTTATAACACACAAAAACCCGCAAATCAAAGTTCATGATTCTATTTGAATTTGAGAAATTCGACAATACTTTAAAATAACGAACATAATTGTAAAGTGAGAAACACATTGACGTGACTTAAGAGAGACAGAAAAATGTAAAGGCATTACTTACCAGTGACAATTCTGAGTATTTCTGCAGGAGCTCCGGACTGTTTAAGCGCTTCCTCTATCTTCTGTCGCCTTTTCAGTTCATTTTCTAACTGTTCTTGAACCTGTTGTCGTTGTTTTCTTTCTTTCTTGAGCCGCTTTTGGTACATAACTGCAAGAGAAAACACAATTCAAGAGACGAATTGAAAAAAGTTCTATGTTATTTGGCGATCACATGGCTATCTTTAAACTATGATATGAGTTCTGAGTTCTGATCCTATTCTTGTGCGTAATTTATAGGCTTATTCATATTATCGCGCGCATATAATAAAACGACATAATAGATAAATGCAGGTGGCTCCGAATCGACACCGTACTCGTTGTCTTTAGGTCCTTATAAGTGGTAAGTGGTCAGCAGTGGCGGATTAACCTGAAGAACTTAATAAAGAAGTTTTTATAGCTTGTAACATTGAGCCTGAAACATAAGTAACGTCTTTTATATTAAACTGGCAACAAATCTAACTGTCTACTTGATAGTATGTGGCTATTGCGGACCATAAGTATTTGCAACCAAATTTTAATAATTTATTCAATAGGAAATCATCCCTGAGGATGAAGATAGAATTTTTACACAAATTCTTCTTACGGTCGTCATAATTTTTAAGTAGTAGTGCCGAGCTACAAGTATATTATGACTGTAGCACGAATAGCTTGGCTTGACTGGGGAATGACTACGCTCTCACAGAATACCAGCGTAAAATAGCACTCAATGCTGCTGTGTTCCGTGTGGTGAGTGTAGAGAATCGAGGACCCTTTTTACTGGAAACTAAGGATTCCATTTTAGTCCCCAGGGGTGACGACGCATCTCTATTTTGATTCTTAATCGAAGATAGACGTATATCTCTACGGACCAACATTCACTTACCATCAGGTGGACTGTATGCATGTTTCTCAGACTTATTACATAACAAAAAATACTAATGAACGTGGTATCTATCAAAAGTCAAGGGTATTTCTTTTAAGTACATAGGTTATAAATTTCTTATACTTAAATCGGTATAACTAAAGTCTATTATATTGTAAGTTATGCTTTACATGTACACCTTTCTACACAGTTATAAAATTATAACATTAACTTTTATAAAACAATATATCATAAATGTTAATAGAGGTGGGAGAGTTCTGCATACCCGTACCGTATCGAAACAACAATTACTCTGAATGCCGACACGCATAGCAAAACAAAACTCTGACTAAATAAATGGTTTCGCTTATAATTCGTACGCCATGTTCCTTCAAGCAATTTACGAATGTCCATACACTAGCATCGAGAAAGCACAAAAAACAAACGTACATCTCTTTTACTCCTACGACATAACGCAGCCTTTTCTGTATCTGAAACACTAACATAAGCAATGTACCTATCACATTTGCTGTCTTTCGTTTTGGCAATATTCACTCGATAATCGTTCAATAGTCGATAGCACGTTTCTCTTTCGTACAAATGGCGCGGAAATATTTCTATCTTTTTCCTACAACAGTACGATTGACGAATGATTGAGTCGGTGTTTTGATAGAGTCGGAGCCCTGCCTCCGTTAGAGGGGTGGCGCGGGGCAAAGAAACGAGACAAGATTTTATACGCCTTATAAGATCTACAAAATGCATAGACATTGATAAGAAGCAAAACTTTAAACACATTGGTAATCGTACAACATTTGAGGATTTGTAACTAAGGTGATACTTGATATACATTCGCATTTTTGTTATTTTTGTACTGATTAAAGCCTGGCCGACTGCGGTATATTTTATGTGAAAAAGAAAGGATAGAAAGTCAAGCTACTCGTTTTTAGAAGTTTTTACAAAGATGAAGTTATGTTAACAGAAACTTTTTAAAAGTTTATCCAACAATTTGTAGTGCCTATAGCCAACAGATGCAACCTATATTCTTATATTTTTATAACCATTATAATTTTAAATATATTTGGGGATTTACCCTTTAAAAAAGTTTCTATTAGGGCATTTTCACAATGTTATTAATAAGCATGCCGTGCCGTGTTATAGTATATATCTATATATATATATATATATATATATATATATATATATATATATATATATATATATATATATATATATATATATATATATATAAAGAGGATAACTGCAGAGTTTCTCTCGCCGTTTCTCTACCGGTCAGACGTAGTAACTTTAGTAGATTGAAAAAAATTACATTTGACAAACGAAACTTTATTTTCTTACTCACAGTTACTTTGGCTTTACACACAGTTACGACACCGCTCACGACCAAATAAGATTAAAGGCAAATACAATGAACATAAAAAAATTCATAGAGCTATTCTTTATATCGTCTTGTGTATGTTGTCATATTACAACACTAAACAGCAATTTATATTAATACTTAGTTCGCAGTTTTAGTCCGAACTTAAAATATGTAAGTCATATTCATGTGTCATTTCCAACGATTCGAAAAATTTAATTTTGAGTACTTCTGCGATGTTAATTTTGCTGCCGTCAAATATTTTTTGTACAAAAATGAAATTTCAAACGCGCTTACAGTCCACGAGATGGTAAGTAGTTTTTTTTAAATATAGCATTGGGTGACAAACGAGCAGAAAGTTCATCTGATGGTAAATGGATGCTGTGGTTTATAGACATCCACATTTCTTCTCAATTAAGAATCAAAATGCAAATGCATTGTCACCCCTGAGGACTAAGATGGAATGCCTCGATTCCAGTAAAAAAGCTATCCGTACCTCTATGTTTCATGCTCTACCGCTGTGGCTGTAGATGTAAATACTCTAATGACCTATGAACTGATATAACTGAAATTTACAATATACTTTCTCGAATTTTTGTGCAATGTTGCCAATAAATGTTTTTTTTAATGCAGGTATTTTCTTCTTTTGTTCTCGTATTACATAATGCATATGTTTTGTAGAGCTACATATAAAATTAATAGGGCTTGTGTACAAGGCATGTTAATTTTATTAACGATATTGAAGTAAAGTTATTATGTTTACTGCCGAAAGATTTAAAAAATGGCCAATAGGAAAGAGCAGCACGTAGAATTTTCTCATTAAAATATTGCTAGTTCATTAATGTTGTTGCTAATGAAACTCGCGGGGTCGCCGGGGATTGACTCCCACGTATCATTTGTCTTCGCACAACCTCAAACTCGAGTGTAATAACGCAAGCAACAGCAAATAGCTTTTTTATTTAAAATTATGGCTTCATGTGGCCAGAAATAACTTTTCTATAATTTAAAAATAAATTAAGGCGTAATAAGTAATATTTTGTGTTGATTCCTTAAGTCAAATAATCAGGTAACATGGGATGGACAACCAAGCTAGGATTTTTATACTTAATTCGTTTTTAAATTATGTAAGCTAAATTAACAAATACAAAATTACTATAGATAATATTTTATTGGCTAACATTTTTATAATATTAATTAAGAAAACTAAAAACAAAAGAACATTAGCGGTAGCGTTTCCTTATACCTTATACAAGTACTCGTATTCTTAAAGGTCCTTTAGTCGTGTCTGTCTGGAATTACATACATAATACATAAACACTCACGCCTGTCACCCAGAGGGGTAGGCAGAGACTACGGACTTCCATTTGGCACGATCCTGACATACCTCTTTCGCCTCCTTTACATCCATATATCTACGCATACATGCTCGTCGGTTAAGGGTACTTCTAACGTGGCCCATTTTCAAAATATCGCCAATTTGGTCGATAAACTTTTTTCTAGGGCGTCCCTTCCCGACTCGGCCGTTCACATCTGCCATATAAATTTGCTTTGTCACTCTTTCCTCATTCATTCTTTCTACGTGACCAAACCACCGAAGCATTCCTTTCCTAATCCTGGTCACAACATCATCTTGCATACCGCATTTATCTCTTATCACGCAATTTCTCACCCTGTCATTCAGATTCAACCCTAACATATTCCTTAAAGACCGCATTTCTACAGCATTTATTCTACTTTCGTGCTTCTTCTGCCACACCCAGCTTTCACTACCATACGTTTAAGTAGGGACTAACACAGCATTATGAATTACCATACGTGCCAGTTTTGACACATTCTGGTTCCTCACAATAGAGTGCAGTGCCCCATTCACTCTATTCCCTGCATTTACTCGTCGTTCTATATCCCTATCATATCTACCATCCCTGCTAAATACACATCCCAAATACACAAACTCATCCACTTGCTCAATTAACTCTCCTTCTACTCTTATTTCACATACCGTTTTGCTTTCTTCTCTTTCAAAACCATCACTTTCGTCTTACATGCGTTCACTTTCATTCCCCTTTCTTTTAATTCCCAGTTCATTAATGTAACCATCATTTGCAACTCAGCCGCCGATGACGCAAATATGACTTGATCATCGGCATACAGAAGGCATTTGACGGTTAACTCGCCCATTCTTAACCCACATTCTTCATCTTTCAAAATTTGCAAACACCGGTCCATAAATAGGTTGAACAGCCAAGGGGAAGCTACACAGCCCTGTCTGACATCTTTTTGGATGCCAAACCAGTCCGAGTAGACCCCATTGATCCTGACACAAGCACTAGAGTCCCTATAAAGAGACCTTAATGCCTGTATCAAACCAGCGCTCAACCCATATGAGTTCAGTGTTTGCCATAACACATTCCTGTCCACTCTGTCATAAGCATTTTCCAAGTCCATGAACGCACAAAAAACTTTCTGGTTTTTGGCCAAAAACTTCCCCGCAATCATGCGCATGGAAAAGACTTGATCTGTACACCCCATTCCCTTTCTAAAACCCGCTTGCACATCCCAAATTTTTCCATCAGTTTCTTTCATAACTCTTTCAATTAACACCTTAGCTTACCCACAATACTAAGCAAGCTGATACCGCGGTAGTTTTTGCTATATATTGTCTCGAATTTTCCCTCTTTTTACCAGCGCAGTAGTGACGATGACCAAATTTAGAATGGAACAGATAATTTTAAAACTAGATCGCGCCTGGACACCTCGGGCTGATAGTCTCTACAGCAACTGGCACAAATATATAGTCTTTTTTTTTCAGATACTCGAATTAAGACTTGAACTAAGTCACTACTGTTGTGCCCCGGCCATAAATCTTTAAGATAAAATGTATTATAAGTATCAAGCATCCCCCACAAGGACTTTACCTTTTTCTCTTTAGGGGTTAAAATCAAACCGTTTTCTTCCTTTGCCATCATCTCTAAATCTTCCACCGGATTCTAAAATCGAGGGAACATCTCTATTCATTCACTACAGCTTACCAAAATCCACAGCTGAACATCGGCCTTACCCATAATTTTCCTCATTGGGGGGTTATTCGTTTGCAATCGTAGTTTTTTTTTATTATTAAAGCTGTTAATAGGAAGATACTACTGTCCCTCTCCTGTTTTTGTTTACCTCTGTCGCTTTTTACAACACACACACACACACACAAGACGATTTGGAGTAGTCGATTCTTTTTTTGCCGCCACTTCACGGAGAAATTATACAGCGTCGTTCATAGAACTACGACGGGATAATCTTCTAGCACTTTTCATGAAAGTCCGTGAAGCCTAAATTCATCGCCACTGCTAACGCAAGAAGACAGATGAGGTTAACATATCGCGGCTACTAATCAGTTATCTATGGCTGTACGCAATAGTTTACCGTCAAGTAATGTGTCGTAATCACCAAATGATAATAGATATAATTATCAGCGACTGTACTTAGTCGAAACAGCTAGACGACGCGTCCGATGTTGGTCATTACAGAAATTTTGAAAGAAATGTTAAACTCCAAAATAATGTTACTATATTTATTGGAGGTTCCGGTTATTTTAATTGTAGAATCCTAAACACGCGGATTTATTTTAATATCGCTTTTTTACGAGTAACGTGGATTTACGAGTAATTTGGTTAATGGAATAAACCTTAATAATAGAATATGTCCGTAATTAAAACTCGGTGCAATAAAGTTTTGTGTCATTCAAACTTTCAAACCAAAACCAATTTTTTCATTGAAAGTAATACTTGACTGGTGAACATTAAATAATTATTAATTAGGATGGAAAGGTCATTTTCAGGTAATCACTCGTAAATACAACGGTGGACGACTAAAGGCTCATCCGGTGGAAAATTCATCGAGCCGACGAGTCCGAACATCGAATCAGTCCAACACCTCTGAAAATCATCTTTTCACTCCGGTGCCGCTTATTTTTGGACCTTTCATCTCTTTGTATGTGTATTAACGCCTTTGTGGTTATCAATCAGCCGGAACCTGTTTCAGGACAATGTTATAAAACAAGTTAATTATACTATTAAAAAAATCCGGCTTGATATTATATTATGAGTGACAGCATAATTTTGTGGGTTAATGGACTCGTACGTTTGTACTTAAGCCATTGTCAAGTAATAAGAAATATTATTTTTCATAATTTGTTTCCTTTTTCATAATAAGATTTTGGGAGATTTTTTTGAGATTGTTTGGGAGACCATAATATCTCAAGGCGCCGTAGCGGACATAACTTGAAATTCACACCACCATCGGTGCACTTGTCTGATCGTTTGCACATTGTTCATATGCGCAGACATTTAATACACAAAATAGCACCACTTGTATCAAAATGCACTTCAAACCATTATTTAAATAATATTGTAGGAGCACAATATTAATTTATTTAAACTCTTTCATTAAAATGACAAATTATGTAAGTGGAACATTCTGTAATATTTATAGTTAAAATCCGTAATATATATAACATTTACTTTAACGTTTGAAAGTCTCCATATACTAGTAACAAAATGCATACTCATTTTTAGATCTCGAACATTATGATTATATTTAAAATGATAGACCTGAAAAAAATATATTGCTTCTCTATTACAAGTTTATATTGTATAATAATTTATTAAATTTATAGAAAAGTTTTTGTTCCTTAATCGCTACGGACATTTGAATAGATCCCCAAAAAAAACTTTGGCAATCAACGTCTTATCAGGTACAATACGGCGGGAGTAGCATCGCCGCTCGTCTCCATTGTTTCTCCGAGTCAATATTTGTCGACGGATCGTCGGCAAGGCTTTGTGTTCTGTAATCCGAAGTAATTCTACACTCGTACGGTTATAGTAGAAGATGAATCGTAATAATTTTTCAATCGATTTCATTTCATTTCATCAAAGTGAATTGCCGGCTGAACAAAGACATGAACCCTTTGTGTCCGGCAGGCAATATTTCTAATTTCTAAGCACTTGAACGCATCTCTGAATTATGTTAATCGTTACATTGTTACTTTCAAGCCGGATTTAATTAGATACGTCAATTAATTGATTTTTATTTAATTGCTCTGTTGGAATATTTATTTGAAAAATGCATTAATGCCGAACTAATATGTAATTTTTGTATGTTTATTTTGCTAATCATAAGGACATAAGTGTTGATTACACAGGAGCATGTTTTTGTTTGTACTTTGTACTAAGGCTCAAAAGTCTAAATGAATGAAGATAGCATTGCAACAAGATTCAAAGCGCGCGCGATATGAAGCGAAACAATTCGATGACCGAGCGGATGAATAAAAACAAACCGCCGAAATATTGAAGGAATCCATTCAAAGGGGAAAATATGCAATAAAAAGTCCGGCTCGATATAGAATGGGAGTGCGGTTAAAAGCAACGAACGAATATGGGTCTGAACATCCGCTGCAGACAAAAGTTGGACTACTTGACTATGCAAATTATATTTGCGGACCGCCGCAGTGAGACCCGATCTCCGACGTTCCGTTTCACTTTTACGTACAAGTACATAACGTGTATTCTTTTCATATTTTCATGCGATTTCCTTCCCCTCGTTCATTTTGTTTCGTTTTTAAAAAGTCACGGAACAATACCGCTTTCCGCGGGGCTTATTCGCCGCGAGCCGTTTTCTTGCACGCGGCTTCTTTTTCTTATTATTATATGAATCTTTTTATACGTATCCAGTTCTTTTTCTTTAATACTTTCAGCTCATAAATGGCTGATACGGTCCCCTAGGGTTTGTAGCTCGAATAACATGTAAATGAGTCAGTGTACCTATACAAATTTAAATTTCGAACCCTCTAATGTGAGTTACAATTTGTTTTTAAAAATATTTGTCTATTTTAGAATTAAGGTACGTTGTAACCGTATGTAATAAGTATTACGCTTGCTCCGCTGTTGATGTTGTGTTGATTGTTGATTGCTGCCGCTGTCTCCGCAAATAAATTATAGATGATTGGTCGATACATTTATGCATCGATGAACGCCATAAGATAGTAGTTCAACATTCAAATTGCTGTTTTTAATGATGATAATTAGATAGCTATTTTATACGAGCAGGCTCTTTTTATCTTGAGGCGTTCGTTCGTTGCGCAAACGACTCGTTCTTTTATATCAATAATGTAAAGCGAGATACGTTTTTATACTCCTTTGATTATTTCTGCTTAACCGTTACAATGTAGTTTCATCGTTAAACCATTAAAATTTACAATATAAGGATATGCCTACCAAATAAAAGGTTGCTTAATTAGTTCGAAGAGGACGCGTTACATATGTGCGAAATAAGTATAGGAGTTAAAAAAATATCCTAACTTTATTTTTATAGGAAACCGTTTCCATTTATACCTTCCATATTTTTGAAAAAAATATGTTAAACGTAAAATAAGTGTTAAGCAAGTTCTGAGCAAACCGTGTTACCAATAAGTACATATAATTAATTATATTATTAAGTCATAAAATTAGATTTTCTTTTGAATATGATATCATCGATATATATTATAATTACATGAAGATAGAGCAGTGGTAGCTCAGATGGTTAACGCTCGCCGTAAATATAACAGAACGCGAGTAACCCGGGTTCGATCCCAGCCGGCACCAATGAAATTGTAAATTGCAATTTTAAGTGCTGATTTACCACGTGCTCGGCGGTGAAGGAAAACATCGTGAGGAAACCTGTATGTCTGAGGAATGAGAAAAAAATATTTCGAAGACATGTGAAGTTCGCCAACACGCATTGGGGCAGCGCGGCGGAAACTTCCTTGCCCTAAAACCCTCTCAGAAATGAGGGAAGGCTTGTGCCCAGCAGTGGGACGTATATAGGCTGTAACTTTACTTTACTTTTACATCAGCTGTTGTTTGGGTTGATCGTGTGGGGAATTATACAGTGCGCACGGCACTGCTGAGATCGCAGAGATCCTCGCTCGTGTTGTTGACGAAGGGCTATGGGACGATAAGTACTGCGGCGCTTCCGGTATTGGCCGACGTCCTTCCGGCCGATCTGTAGGTAACTCGTTTTGGTAGGATTGACCGGATGCGTAGAAACGCTGAGAATGGGGAGTTAAGCAAGCGCAAACGCGAAATTTGCGCTGAAGTTGTGAATGTATGGCAGGAACGATGGAAGAACGAGACGAATGGAATGGAATTATTCTGCTTTTTCCCGGACGTGGCGGCGCGACTCAATGCAAATTGGGTCGTACCGGACTACCAAGTCTCACAGATTCTCAATGGGCATGGATGCTTTAGGAAGAGACTGTATGATAAGAAACTGGCTGAATCGAGTATGTATGAGTGTGGAGCAGCCTATGAGGATAGGCACCACGTTCTGTGGGAGTGCATGCTCTATGACGACCTGCGGTGTAAGATGATGGATGGAATAGTACGCGAAAGGATTGGCCCGGTCTACTACCCGGTACTTGTTGACGGGCGGGAGAACTTTGGCCGGCTGCGCGAGTTTGCGCACGGTTGGCACGCAAGGAGGACTGCCCTGGTGAAGAACAATTCAGGTGAAGAGCAGCCCGGAACCGAAGGCGTGGTGTGTTCGTCCAGCCCAGAAAGGGAGAGTGGAAACGTGGGACAAGGATTAGAGTAAATAACTTGTAGAGAGTCAAGAAAGTGCGCGCGGGAAAGAGCCCTGAGCAAGTACCGCGTGCACCTCTCGTGATTCGGCCCGTATAACCGCAAGGTTGGTGGGGCCACGGGAGGTGGTGGGTTTACTTTTACATGAAGATTACTTTAAGGAGGTAGCAAGTTATCCTAAATGATTCAAAACGAAATAATAATATACTTTAGTATAGTCTTGAGTAAAAATGCCGGGATGGCTTCGGGATTTGATTGTGTGAATTTTAATAATTTCAAGCAATCTAAGTTTGATTCTCCAAAGCACCACTGAATCTGTTCACTGTGATATAAACGCTGATTTATTATATGCTTGGCGATAAAGAAACACTTCGTAAATTAACCAAAAAACTGATTGTCTGAGAATTTTGGAATATTTTAAGGTAGTCTGCTAAAACGCATTGTAATAGTTTTAAAATGATAACGGATATCATAGTAAAAAAATAATAATAACTTAATATCAATGACATCACCTGAAGCACTCGATGGTTCTCTGAGTTGTTCAATATAACGTAAATAAGAATCGACATTTATGACAGCCACTCCCCTTCTCAGTCGCACCCGCACCATTAAGATAAGTCTTTTTATAGTTCTTTATTGAAAATAAATTGCCTAGAATAAAATCAGACACAGTTCAAATGGCTTTCCGATAGTTGTGTATGAAATAATGTTTGGAAGATAAGATGCGTCAGTTATCTAAGCGTATGTTCAGATGGAGGGACAAAAGTTGATTGTAGGATGATGCGACGCGTTATTAAAGCGCTCGATATTTTTGAGAGGGTTCCATGCCGTGTATTAACGAGTGTATATATACAAAGCGACATTTGTCATATTTGCATTAAATTATTTACATATTTTTTTATTTCATCGATTTAAGTATTGCAAATATTAAAAACACAATTTTATTGTATTTTGCTATATAAATACCATTTTTAACACGAAACGCCTGACACATTCTTGGACAGATCTATGTAAAACAGTTGATTTCGAACAGTTGTTTATATTGTAAGAACACTACAAACATTAGTTTCTCTTTATCACTTGTATCAAAATTAAAAAAAATAAGCTATTTTATGACAGTCCAGAACAGTGGAACTATCGCCCGTGTACCGGTATAAACCCGCTGACAGTCGTTTAGCTGTTTTATCTATTTCCTCTGTTTCATTTTGGCAAGCGAAAAATTTATGAGGCGAGTGGGTCCTGCGATAAACATTTTCCTTAAAATTGTGCGGATTATTGTTCTTGTCGGACGAATGGGGGATTTAAGTTATGAGCTATGAGTGACCTTCGACACTTAAGTGCCATATACACTTGGTTTTGTCGGCAAGTTGCGATAAGTCATTTTATTTAAACTTGTATTCGGTTATTACATTATCTGGTCTCGTTAGATTTCGATCGATATATTATTTAGCCCTTATTGCTTTGTATAGTTTAAAAAATGAGATATTTTATTTATTAAATGAAAGATAGTGACTAGATACATGAAAGATAGAAATTCAAAAAGCTCTATAGATAATTAAAATCTGATGTCACATCATCGTTACCGTTATAGTGGATCTCTTTGCCTAGAATTCAGTTTGATAAGAAACTCACTCAAAAATCCATAGAAAAACCCTCTCACTTAATTTTCTTAATCAGTAATCAGAAGAGCGTCAACTGTTGAATACTGGATTCAAGGATGTAATTAAAGGTTCTACAAATAGGGTATTCTATTAAAGTTCTTCGACAGCAAACTATTTAACCTTAATACTCAACATTTTTCGAAGCTGAATTTGTTTTTCCTCTTGGACTAATACTCGTATCAGTTTATGTAAAAATTATGTCTGATAGTTAATAATAACTTCATAAAATGTTTTTATTAACTAATATATGGCAGTGCTACACTACTCACTCACCTGATGGTAATTGGTTTAAAACGACATTCACAACCATACGTTCTATCATAACATTCCTTCACGATGTTCAACTTCGCAATCATAATAAAACAGAGATTTCGATGTAATGAAAAAAGAGAAAAATATCGCAGACGCTTTTATCAAAACGATCAAAGGGCCGGTCGGTTGTTCCGACTTCTTACGACGTTAGTAAAAAATACAATCTCTCTTTATAGTTACCATTCCACTGGTTATTATATCCGTGTCGATACTGCTGACTTACGGACCGTGAAACGTTCGATTCTTTGTATAACAACCCCCTGAAAGCTAGACGTTCATTTCAGGACGTTCCATTTAAACAAAAAGACTTTAAACATTTAATAGCTGCATGCTATATTCATCAATTTTTAATGATTATTATCATCATCATTTCAACCCGCTGAACATACTCCCTTCCACAAGGAATGGCACAAAGCACGTGCTCTTGAGGCAACTGCATCCAACGACATTTAAGTGAATAATGTTTATTCCATTGTACTCTGCATTTAAATAGATACAAAAACTAATATGGTATTTATAAATATTAGAGTTTAATAGAGAAAGGTCATGCCTATGGATGTCCCACTGAAAAAACTTTGAGGAGCAGAGTAGAATTCGTTGACCTCAAACTGTGTTGACGGACATCACATGTCCCCGAAAATTTCCTGGACAGGGAATCATACTCGGATTACTCACAAACTGAGAAATTTAAAACGAGTGCTGATTTGTCGTGTGGTAGCGGCAAAAGTAAATGCACAACCCTTTACTATTCCGTGGGTGTCGTAATTGGCTATAGGGGGAAACCGAAATCGGAAAAGGCCTTGAAATAGAAAATGGCAGCAGCTATTTCTAATTCAGTTCCTGTATATTCTTGATGACAATTTTAATAATAATGATAAAACTGTGGTAGCCAAGCCGCGTGCCAAACGTTGCAAATGCTCCATAGGGGCAATATATGAGGCCTACGTTCGGCAGTGAACTTTTGATGGGATTTTATTTATGAAACCATGTGACAAACGAATTCATAGTCCAAGTGACTGTAATTTCTACTACTGCAGGACCAGATCAGTCCAACTTTAA
Organism: Parnassius smintheus behrii; assembly: GCA_036936625.1. NCBI lineage: Eukaryota > Metazoa > Arthropoda > Insecta > Lepidoptera > Papilionidae > Parnassius > Parnassius smintheus. The sequence continues at coordinate 21,257,943 of JAUPFT010000008.1, forward strand.
AGACAGAGGTGACAGGTTCATTGTCTCTCTAATCTGAAGGCTAAAATGCTTTACTGGCTCTATAAACCCTTCAGGCCGGAAGACAGCGGTACAGGCATTGATTTTTGGCGACAGAAATGGGTGAGAGTACGTTTCCTAGCCAGACGCAATTGGAGCTCTTCCGCCTAGAATAATGTAACATTATTTTTAATAATACTATAATAATAATAAAATAAAATTAATGAAACGCTTGTCCTTTAAGCTACTCCAAGCATTAAGTATTTAGAGTTTAGACTAGCTGTATTGTAAGAGATTCTACCTCCGACGAATTTAATATACTTCGATTAGATTGTAATTTTGGACACCAAATCAATGTAGACAGTAAACTGGAAACACGTGTATCGGGTTAACGATGATTGTCTTTCGCACGTTGCTTGACGCCGGGTGCCAATTTTGGCGCGAATTTTGGATGAAGATCAAATTTTTATTGCTTATAAAAATGTCGATGAAACTTCTTAAGCACTGGCCATTTTACGTTTAAATTTACAAGAAACAAAGAAAAACTTCGTACGTTTTATTCATGACAATATTCATGCCTTGTTCATTAGAAGAGTGAAAAATTTCCGGTCATTGCAAGCAAGACTAAAACAGTTTTATGTTAAAAATTACGTCGTTTATTTATAAAGGCTTACAAATGATAATGATGAAATTTTCCTGGATAGACGATAACGTCAGATTACTGCTTGAAAATTTTATATAAGTTGTAAACATTCTTAATAAATTTTAAATGTTTTAAATATTTAATAAATATTCATAAATTATTTTGTTAAACTACGTTCTCAATTTGCACATGCAAAATTTTCCTTTAACTAAACAATCAAGAGTCATGTAAATGTAGCTTACTCGTAATTCAATGAACAGATTTCTACGTATTGAAACTTAATTCTATGAAGACATTAAGGTAAAATGTCTTTAGTCGTCAATCGCTAATGAAAGAATCGAATTAGTTGGGGATTATTTTCGTTGAAATGGCTCACCGGGGCATGCTTCCTGCGACAGTGTGGTCGTAACGCGACACCTTTATTAATATGCCTGAATTAATAATATTGTAGATATTGGTTGGCAGGGGCCCGAGTATTGCGTGCGAATGGCGATATCGTGAGGCTTCGGTGCATCGATTCGAGAAAAATATCGATTTACGTTCGTTTGTTCGGAGTGACGTTACAAATAGTTTTATTATTCATAAAATTAAGTTAACAAATAAATATGATAGTTTATTTCAAACTTATCACAATTAAGCAGAATATGGGTGTTGTTACACATTTTGTAAAGAAATATTAAGTTATTAAGGGGGAATACATATATATATATATATATATATATATATATATATATATATATATATATATATATATATATATATAATTTATCTCAATCATAAACCACAACATCAATTTAAGACTAAAATTTTAAAAAAATCTTCGAAGACGTGTTACATCCGCCGTTTCAATGTGTGTTGGCGGACCAACACACATTGAAACAGCGCGATGAATTAACACTTACCTGCCTTAAAACCCTATTAGAAATAAGTAGAGGCCTGTGTGTAGGACGTTTAATATAGGCCACAATGTTTAGCATCACAAAATTTAACATGGAGATGTGTGATTAATAAGATAAAGGTTTAAACTCAAAGTGCAAAAAATTTTTATTTTGCGTTACATACTTTCAGGATGAAATGAGCGTAGGATAATATTTTTCAGGGGACTTCGTGATGGGTTTTGGTTGAACAACAAACGAAAACTTATTAGATACGTATTTCAATAAAAGCGACCTTTAATGAAATTTTAAATAACTTTCATAAAAACCCCTCAAATATTTCCTTTAAACCTTTATCACTAAAAGCAATCAAAATCCTAAAACTGCCAAAATTGTTTTTAATGAAATTTTACCAATACAATGAATTGCTATAAACTATTTATTACTAATGCAGTGAGATGCTATAAACTATTTTAGGTACAGGGGGAGGAGAAGCACGGAACACGAATTCAGCACATGTCTTTCATCTAACCAAATTTATACATACTATAATCGATTTAGTGTACCTTATTGCGTCACGGGTTCCACTCTGACTTCTCCATCATTGCCCAAACAGACTAATTAAACAAGGGAATGATTATTAAGTGCCTCGTGATTTATACAGCCTATACATGAGCATATAGCATCAATGCGATGTTTTCATTGCTGTCACAAATATTATTAGTTTTACGTTTATTGTGATGGCACTTTGCTCTAGGGACTAAATTATTAACAAACACGCCATCAAATGCAGTCTATTGTTAATATTTATGTTTCCTTTTTATTATCCAGCGTAAATTGATAAACGTAATTTATTTAATAGCACTTGATTTTATTAGACATATAAGAAGAAAATTATGGTTATTATATTGTATTAATTTTATCGAAATTAATGGCAATTTAACACACAACTTCAATTTAGATTCCGAAATAATTCATTACCTAATAAAACGAGAGAATATGTATATAACTAGGTATGTAGGAAGACAATTATGCCATCTTTACTTTGTATCCAAAAATGAGTGCACAGGTAAAAATATATACATACAAATATTGACACTGGTTGATTACAAGCGTCCAGCGAAAGATCCCCTTAGCAAACTGCGAATTAAAATGGGGACGAGAAAAATTAATCCTAATGCGATTTTAATGAATCCGAAATAAACGAATGAAATAATGAATTGTTAAGCCTGAGGTTATATTCCTTTTGCTTTAAAGTAGAAGGGAATAAAAAGCGAAAACAAAAGATTCGCTTCATTATGTGATATTTTTATTCCAATTTTGTAACATTTGTCATTTTAAAAAAGTTATGAAAATACTTCACTTTGAAAAATGACTAGATATACATATTACATATACATATACAAAACGTATACAAAACTACAAATTCAAAATATATTTTCTAATAAAAACGAATATTAAGTACAATTTACATGTCTCTGCTTTAGCACATATCCACATACATTAAAACATGCACAAGATATAATATAACTATAATTAAGGCTTTACATTGCACAAAGTCGCAAGCCTTAGCATCGAGTACAAAGCACACAAGCGCTGAAAATGTACACCTGAAGTCTGAGCCCGCTTTTGCATTAACGAATGCGGAAGCGGCGTTGTGCATTCAGGACGCGTTGCATCCTCCCTCGCCACCTCTCACCCTCCCACATCGGCGGCGTGCCTCTCGCTCCGACCAAACGCCTCCAGCATAGCACAGCATGTCCCACCCGTGCGTTCATTACCTCGTACGACCCAACAATTCAAGTTTGCTTACCGCCACACAATCTATGCTACCAGACTGACTAGACTGCACCTGTATACTACCCACTCGAATAATAAAGATGCAGAAATTAACCCGACCGCACTGAAAAAGAGGAAACTAAGTGAAGCTATCTCAACTTGAATAGGGGTAATGCAAAGCGAGCACTCGTATAGCGAATGAAAGAAACTCGTTGGGAACGTAGTGGGCTTGTTGGAACAGAGGGTAAATGTCAACCGTGGAATAAAAACAGTCAACACATAAATGCAAATGATAAACACAAGCGAGAACTGTAAATGCGATTCGCATGAGCCAATGTTGACTTTTCGTAATGGAAAAACAAGTACTCAACTCGCCGTACGTACGCCACAAATTAACGTGAATATCTTCAACGAATCGTTTAGGAATTAGAATCAATAAAGTTTCCGCACTAAATTTGCTTCAGCCCATAAAATATTCAATTACGCATAAGCACACATTTGCTTAGTCCAACTACGATCACGCGGCACCCCCATTAAAGACGCCTAAGGGCCATTTAATCGGTCAGTGGATGTAAATTCGCCGGCCCCAAAACAAATATCCCGAAACTAATAAGGAAACGAAATATGTAAATTGTCTGCCATATTGTTTCACAAGTTGAAATCTTCCTTTAATCTTATAACAAATCCGTGTCCAAATGGCCGCTTCGGGTCGAATTTAAATATAGGAGGGTACACTTGAGGGTCAGATTTTAGCATGGCATTGGCGCAGAGTGGAACGAGCAAAATGTATGCAAGACACGCACGGAGGAGATAGTGGCCGTAACGTTGTCCTATGCACATATTGCAACAAATTAGTTGTCGACTTGTAAACAAGGAGCTGGAAAGCAAGGCAACGCTAAGACGTCGCCGGTGGGTACTTTGCATGGATATGAGAGCGCAATATGGGCCACCGCAGCTGCTGGTTGTACTCATTAAGATGTTTTATAGCCGGTCCGTCGGACCGTGTTACCAATTTAAGATATTTCTATGCGGGACGGTGCCACGTTAGTTTGGCCTCCGATTAGGGGATTAAGGTAGTCCTTTTAAGGCATTAGTGAAATAATTGCGGTGCCCATTATGCGGTTAGTATTCCCCGATTTTCCCTCGGTAACAATATTTGGAGTGACATCAATAGAATCCCTTTGTCTCTTAGTAATAATATCTGTACGTATGGAATTTAATGCATTGAATTTCAAATGAAACAAAGGACAATAAAAAGGGAAACAAAAGGAAAAGCTGAAACAAATTCATTTCGTCTATCTAATACCTATTTCCCACACAGCAAGTAAATCAAAGGGTGTTGAAACTTTACACCCACTTAAAGCCGGACACAGTAATAAAGCGTTCGAACTTCGTCGACCCTGGACATCAAATGGGCCACCCCTTCCCGCATTTTGTTCAGGAGAAAATTAAAAGTTCACAGTTGCCGAGCGTGTGGTAACATTACATTTAATTGATAGTACGAGTGTCGTCGATTTCAGCTGTTAAGAAAGACTTCTATTTCAATTTTACAATTATCAATATTTTCTAAAGATACTTAAAAAGTTTTTGATCACCACGAACACTACGAAAATTGTTAAATGCAAATTTATGAGCTGATTTATTTCGTGCTTGAGGCCAAATGTCGTATTTGTTATAATATTTAGATATAATGTCTCAAACATAGGACATGTAAGGATCGCCGACACGCATATAGCGCTATCAATTATTCCGTGTCGGGAAACCCTAACTGAAAACCTCCTTCTGAGAGAGGGGGGAGAATGTATGCTGTTGCTTAAACTGGGATCTTTAAAGAACAGAATAAAGTCTGCCTTACATTTTGGTAAAATATTAAAATGACTGAATAGTGCCTCAATATTATTTTACTAATAGGTTATATTATATTCGGTTGTTCATTGTCTAGTCTAGATATATAATACTCCAGGCGGAAGGCGAAAGTCTTGAAAATTACTGCTTACTTGCCAGGAAACTGTTATGTTAGAAAAAGTTTCGTCCCTATTGAATTTTTATGAACTTCATATCCGTGTAATTAATTATGAGGGTTCTGTAACTAATAAAGGTCACATTAAAAAAGAACTTAATAACTGCTTAAAATACATCCTTGAAGCGTTAACAAATACCTACCTACTAACGTTTTTAAAGTGATCGTTATAGACATTTAATTCATTGTGTTATATAAGGAATGCAACAAACCTGTTTTTTCTTCCAATGCAATGTCGCTTGCAATCACTCGCAACGTTCAGTAACTGCGTAACGGGACTCCACTTAGTTACAAGTTGCAAAGTGCTTGCCAATAACAAGGAGCCGGTCAGCGTCGGTCAACCGGCACGAATAATTACAGATGAGTCTCGCGTATTCAGCTTTGTAACGCAAAACCTGCGGACTCTCGAGATAAACTCACTTGTAAGGATTCGAGGCTACTAAGAAAGTCGTCTGGCGTTTCCCTGTCATGTAACGAGAGATTATTTTAATTTGTAATGTATTTTTATTTACATAATATACGCCCAGACTTCGAGCCATTGAAAATTTGAAAATATATTTATGGTCGTTATTATGTTTAATATTGTTTTGTCTGTTAAACATTTTTATTTAAAATTTGACGAATCATTTTTAAAATTTCTTTTAAATTAATGCATTTTTTTTAATAATTATATTATATAACATTTATAATGTGTTTAAATAGTTTGTGTCACATAAAATATTTTTAAATAAATATCGCATTCTTCGGATATAGGTTCCGTCGTTAATTTTCACATATAACTACAACATAATAACTTCAAAGCGCAACAACTAAAATCGAGACCAATTTAATTGTTTCCAAAGAGGTGATTCCGTCGAATATATTCCTTGATTAAGTGCACAGGTCGGGACCCACCACCGAGAGGTTATTAAACAATTTATTGTCTAACTATACGTGAGGGGCACTGCTCAAATGTTACGTTAAGATTTTGCAAAGTTTTGTTGTACGACAAATATTGCCGGCGTAAGTTTGATTTGTGAAACTTAAATTAATTTAGACTGTGGTTAAAATTGAGTTATTTAATATTTTACAATAATGTAAATTAAACAGTTTTAGGGTTTATATATTAGTAGTTAGTATAATGTTCTCATGAGCTTTATTCCTTATTGTGAATGTCATCGTGACGTTGTTTATTCATAATTGTTACAATACAAGTATAAAAGTGACAATTCGATATTGGGAAATATTTCACAAACGTTACAATTGTAAGTAGATGTAAGCGACAGCGTCGAGGCAATACAATAAAATGGCAGCGCGACCCTGATTGAGTTTGGCTCGAGTCTTTTACAGCTTTCAATGTATATTTCATCCTGTCAACGGCAAATTACACAGACTGCCCATTCACGCTCAAAAATCACTCTCAATTGAGTCAAGTGGGACAAAATAAAAGGTGAATTCATCATAGGGGGTGCGGATCGCCCCCGTCGGGAAACCAAGGCGGGAAACCTATGTCCGGTCTATTTGTAAACAGTAACAGGCGCCGACAGCTTTTTGACAGTTTATTAAATTAAATGGTGAGCGTGATTGTTACAGAATCGCAATCAATTTCATTAATAATTCGTGAATACAGAATCGTTTATTTATCTCTATATATAAAAATCAATTGCTCTCCGTTAGTATCGCAAAACTCAAAAATACCTGGACCTATTTTGATGACCCTTGTGTGTGTTTAAGTGTGTCCCTGGATAGTTTAGATTCAGAATTGGACCCGAAATGTGGCGCTGTTGTTAATATCAAGAAATCACCCGTGCGAAGCCCGGCCGGACCACTAGTATGTTATAAACGTAATACTGAAGAATCAAATAACTATTATACGTAGTAAAACGTCTCTTTTGCGTAGCAGTCCCCCTGGGTAGAAGGACTTTAACACCTATACTCTATTCTATCTATTTATACTGCTAAATAGCAGTGCTAGTACGTGCCACTGCTGTGTTCAAGTTTGAAGAGTATAGAGAGTCAGTATTATTAGAGGCTGCGGGGCGCTCCATCTTTGTCCTGAGGGGTGACAACGTATCGGTACCTCTCTTTATTTGGAGTCGGTTGCAGGTGTACATGGACATCAATAGCCTCTTGCCAACGGATAAAATGTAAATTCATTTGTTAATTTAATTTTATAAAAAATAAAGAATGGTATGATGTCTCGTCTGAAATCATTTTAAAGTCCACTATTGAATGATGAACTTATAAACAAAAGGACTCATGTACTTTTTACTTACAACATTTTAAGCTGATTTTTTTATTCAAAATAGGAATATAGCAGCAATGAACTAATAAAAGAGTGATACGTTATAAATATTAAAAATTTGGTCAATCAATTTTTTAGAGTGCGTGTGTAACAAGTGCTTTCATCATAAACTTGACGTTTGCTGTAATTTTTTTATAAATTGATTTTGCCTCGTTTTAGCTAATTAAAATATATTGACCGTATATTTAGATCACTCCAAAACACAATTATATTATGCATCTCAAAATCAATCATATTCAAACGCCTGGAAAACATTTCCGAGAGTGAATTTCATCCCATTTCATTTGATTATATTCAGTTGGAAAGGGTTGAGCTTAATCAATTTTTGTCAAAATATTGTCTAATGCGGTGTATATGATTTTGTCCGACACGTTTTAAATTTTTAGTGATACTAGCTGACTAGGCAGACGTTGTTCTATACCTTCCGCTTAGTGACGCCAGCATGGCTATGACTTCTTGACAAAACAAATATTATATTATATGAAGAATATCAATCAATCTTAATCGGTCAAGTCAAAATTATTTTTATTAGTCAAGTTTTTCAGAAGTTACACGATCACTAAATCACGCGTAAATAATAAAATAATATCTTAAAATATTAAGATATGAAAACACCAATAAAGTCTATTTTCATTATACAAAAATTATTTTGTTCATCGACAGGATATAACCGATTATATACAGGTGCATATAAACATTCTTTTTTAAATACATCCGACGTCAGGCTAAAATTCTCCCACAGCACTCATATTTGGAAATAGCAATTTCATTTTATAGTACAAGAAGAAATAAACAAGTGCTCAAGTATCCAGGAGAATCCATAAATCGATAAAGCGTATTCGAAGCATCAAATATCTGTTTGCTATCGAATGGGAGTATAAATGAAATCATTTTTGCACCCCACTTCTGATCCGTCTGGATAGATTTAATTGCAATTACTAAGTCTGTATTAATTTTCATATTTAGAAGCCGTATAGGATGTAAGATAGCCACAATAGATATTTTAAATACGATAAACTTAAAGGGTTACTCACATTCCTCTTTCCGTAACTTCCAAGCTTAAAGTGACGACATGACATTAGTGGTTACTTTAACCCTTAAATCCCTATAAAATTCCCATGCAGTCGCATGCGCCCGGTAAATCCCGAGCGGTCGCATGCGATCGCACCCACCCACTGCACTTAAAACCATTAAAACTTATATTTAGAGACTACTTTTCTAGGAAGAAGTTTGCCATTATAAAATCTATACATAATTCTCTATTGTGTGATTTAAACAAAAGTCAGGTTTTACCTCATTACAAAATTTTTTATTGTATTTTAATAACAAAAAAAATACCAAACGGATGTGGGCAGCGTGGAAATCACAATTATTTCTATATATTGCTCGAAATTATTTACGTAAAAAGATAAATTATATTCACACAAAAACTTTAATAACAATTTTATAATAAAACACTATAATAAAACTCTAATAAAACACTAGAAAAATCCAAAAATCGACACAACATCCAAATGAAAAAGGCGTACCTAATGAACGTAGAATATAAATTAATATCCATTGAATAACTGTTTTTTTATTCCACTAAAGATAGAAAACTTCATATTGATTTTATAACGACAAACTTCTTCATAAAAAAGTAGTCTCTAAATATAAAATTTTATTTTAGTGCTGTGGGTGGGTGCGGTCATATTTGACCGCTTGAATTTGACGGAATATCGAAGCGGTTCAAATTGGCCGCTTGGTGTTTGAGAGGTTAACATCATTTCATAATGGGAATAAATACAGAAATTAAAACCTTGTTTGAACTAAATATAAAGTTATTGCATGTTTCTATAAAGTAGAATGCAACGGTAGTTTTTGCAATAAACCGATTCTTTAAATCCATTTACAAAGGAAAATTATTATTTGCAAATTTTACATGTAAATACTGCAAACGTAAATGCGATACAACATATCCTGCAATTAAAGTGTATGGCTTCAATCGCAGACATCGTCTGTTACCCGTGTGTGGTCTCAAAGTAAACAAAGATCTTAATGATCCAACACAGTCTAATGTAAACAATTTATTAGTCCGCAATTGAAACTGCAGATACAATCGATACGGGTATTCGACGAAACAATTCATAACTCGGATTTCAAAATTATTTTCAGTTGCATCGACTTAAATTGTCTTCCGTTTTGCAATTGAAACGCAAACAATTAATTTAGGAGAGGTTTTGCTGGATTAATGTACTGAAACTTAATACTACATTATTAAAGCAAGATATATAGATTGTCTCACACACACACACATACACACGCAGGCACGCACGCACGCACGCACGCACGCACGCACGCACGCACGCACGCACGCACGCACACACTCACACACACACACACACACACACACACATATATATATATATATATATATATATATATATATATATATATATATATATATATATATATTATGATTTCTTATATTTAGACGAACACTATAAATTAAATGAAACCATTGGTCATTGAAATAAAAAAATCCTAATTTTAATAGAGAAGAGGGATGGGTACTACATCTGCTTGGGATCTTGTAATTAACAAAATGAAATCCAAACCCAAGGATACCATTGCAAGAATTCAAGAAACCGTAAGCTCACTCTGCGTAGATCGGATCAAAAATTAATATTCAATAACTGAAGGTAGTCAGGCTAACTATAAGCGAGTGCCTGCAATAAGTTTGACATAAGTTTTACCGCAATCTCATGAACGCTATGGCAGCGAACAAACAAACATACATTTTTACATGTAAGATGCTACATTTTCTTAGAACTTACGCGATTTTTCGTTTAACAATTATACAAGTTGATTTAAGCTATAAACTTTAATAAACTCTCAAAATACTTAAAATTTTAATAAATTACCTTATTTTGAAAACGGAAACAAGAACATGGGAACTAACTGTGACTACAGACATAGTTAAATTTATTATCAATAGACGATTTCCCCAAGACACCGGATGCGGTCTACCGGGCATAAGTTCAATTATTATTGAATTTCCCATGTCCAGGATGAAAAGAGCGAAGCAGCGAAAATGTTAGGGTGGAGTAATTCTGTTAAACTGCCGTGGTTATGATGATAGGCAAGTATTTTTTTTTTGTTTATTAAGGAAGTAGTATTTCAAATATAATGATTTTATAATGTTTAATTTAGAATAATATCCAATAAAAAGTAATTACGGTAGTAAAAATTAGTAACAATAATGACGGTTGTGGACACCAGTTACAGTAGGACGATGATCAACAGACGGAAAAACAAATCTAACATTTTATAGTTATACTGATTGCTCAGTGCTGAGCAGCATTTACGTTGAGAGGGAACGAACGTTGACGAGTCACTAAGAAGTTGGATGGAGAAAATGTTTATGAGAAATAAAGATGCACGAATAGAGGCCTATAGTTATATTGTAGTCGTACTATTAGAAGAACTACTTTAAAATGTATATGAACGACTGTAATTGGCGGTGATCGGCGCGAGACAAAACGACTCTCGCTGAAACGCGCCGAACAATCTACACTCGTCCACACTGAGGGTCAGCGTGAAAGCGTGGCTGTGAAACCTAGTATAATACTATAGTAGGCTTTGCTGTAAGGCGTCTTAATACGTTACGTGTGTACTAACATTACTAACACAGTCTGACTGTGTTAGTATTGTTAGTTTACACATGACATAGACTCAATAAAAACATTACAAAAAAAGTTGTACACATACGAATTATGGATGCGGCTGGGATTTGAATCTAGGACACAAACTTGTTTAACTTCTCGCTTAGAAAATTGAAAATTTTCAAAAATCGGCAAGTTATTGTTTTTATCCCATTTTTCGAAAAATCTTCTTTTCATCAAATCCTGACGTTTTGAGGTCACACGTCTCTGTATGTATGTGTGTGCAGGGGTGTATGTAAACCTCTTATAACTTTTGAACGGCTTGACCGGTTGAAATGAATTAAGCAGATTTCCAAAATATTTCATTAACTTAGATTTCCTATGAATTTTAACTTACTCGGACCGGTAGATATTGAGAAATTTAAAAAAAAATTGTAAAACTGTTTTTTTTTGGAATAACTTTTAAACGGCTTTACCAATCGATTCCAAAAATAAATCAGCTTTTAACCTTGAAAAACCACGTTGATCACCGCCGGTCCGGTCAAAATTGGTTGATTTTTTCGTGACATATCGTTAACGAAAAATTTTGATTAAATTGATTTTTTTAAATTACTCCGATATTTCATATTCAACGTCATAATTTGGTGAAATTTGGAGCGCTTTGCTTTTGAAATTAGCGGGAAGTTCCAGGGATGACCTGCAGGGTCAACCAATTTTTTGAAATTGCAACACTTGTTTATTATAATAGAATCAAATACAAAGCTTAAATTAATTAAACAGGTGTCGCAAGAACCTAACAAGTTTTATCTCTACACCATCCTTCATCGAAGGTATTCGGTGTTAACCTTCCTACAGACATTGTCTATTCTATGACATACTCGTAAATTACGGTAGATGGTATATGATTTAAGATCGTAGAAACTTGAAACACAATTTAACAATGATGTACCGAAAAACTATTACATTATTTATAGAAGTTAGAGACTATGAGAGACCGATTTGAACCTATAGGAATCTACATCTACTCGTATAGTACTCAAGTTAACATGAAATACCTCGTTACTAGAAATCAGTAATATGATAAATACATTACCTTATGCCACTATTTTGCGCAAGTATTATGTGTTATATATAATAACTTAATGCATATAATACAATAACTTCTATTATTTGGTTTGGTTTATCGAATAATATTGTTAACTTCTCTACCAATAATAAGTTGAGCTTAAATGACTGGCGACTAGTGAATAATGTAACTTTAACAAATGGACAGTAAAAATTCTAATTTACAAATTAGGTACCATAGTTATTAAATAACACTAATAGTGTATACTACATTCGCTAAATTTCGAAGCAGGCAACACCGAAAGCTCGCACGAGTGCACACATTACCTCCGGCCGGTGGCCAGCTGACTCATTTGGTGTCGCCAGTCTTGAATCGACCTAGCTCCCAGTGGTCTAACGCTAACACGCAATGCCGGCTCAGTAGTTCGTACGCTCGGCTGAACAGTCGGAAAATGTAGCTTAAATTTTACTCAGTTTGCGCATTCATTGTGTGCAATTTTGGCACGATTTAAACTCTTGGTTATATATTTAGAATGTCATTTTGTACGCACTTGATGCCGTTATGTAATCATCATCATCGTCATTATCATGACAGCCCTCCACAAGTCCACTGCTAAACATAGGCGTCCCCCAAAGAACGCCGCAAAGCATTGTCTTGAACTATCTGCATTCATCGACTTCCTGCATGTCTTACCAGGTCGTTACTCCATCTAGTGTGGGGATGACCTTCGTCTGCCGGTACGAGGCTACCACTCGAGAGCCTTTTTCCCCCATTGGTTACTGTTTCTTCGCGCTATATGGCCGGTCCATTGTCACTTCAGCTTACAAATCCGTTGGACTATGCCGGTCACTCTAGTGCTACTGCGGATGTCGTCATTTCTAAGTTTATTAAGCAGAGAAACTCCGAGTATAGCCTTCAACGTAGCTCGCTGAGTGGCTTTGAGCTTCTTGTAATGATTAAACGTAGTTTATTGTACTCATATTACATGAAATTAATACGTTAATACTTTTGCGTAGAATAGCCGTGTAGTGGCGGAGTAAGACAATTTACTACACCATAATACGAGATCATCTCTTGTGTGTGTTAAGAGGCAACAAAGAGAAACTAAAACAGGAGATGAGCAGCAGCATCTTCCTGATGAATGAATCAAATAAAAAAAAATGCGTTGCAACGGCAATTTTTATTTACGACGCTTTAAATTCAGCAACCATTGAATACATTAATTAGTACAGTAGCGGTCCGAATAATATGGTCATCTTCTTATATTTAAAAAACTACAGACTTGTTTGCATAGATGACTCTGTGATACGGTAACTATTCATTAGTCAAACAGATATTAAAGGTTAAAAAGGGCGCTACTGCATCGATGCCATTTTGGCAGTTGACATTAAAGTAAATATTTAAGTCGATTTTAGCATTGTGTAGTATAGTTAGTTGTTTTTAGGTTTATTTATCGAAGTGTTCCTAATTATATTCAGAGCTTGTTTGCTGTTTTTCTTAATATATTAGTTATAGTAAACAACTTTGTGGTTTTCACTCTGCCCTCCTCCTAGTTTTAATTTAATAGGGCCGACAAAGCTTAAGGTGACCATATTGCACTCACGTACCTTAGTATTATTACTGTCTGGGAAGCATTACTTAGAAGTGACAACGCACTATAGCTTTTTTTTAGTTGATTTTGGCGACGTGATAAGGCCGCGCTGCAGCTATAATGTGGCTGCAGTACGAATGGGTCAACTAGACCTGGAAGAACCACGCTCTCACAGAATACCAGTGTATAGCTTAGTGCTGCTGTGTCTCTTATAGTGATTGTAGAGAAGTGGAGACCTTTTTTTAAATACGTGGCATTCTATCTTAGACCTTAGGGTTTAATCGGGGAGATATAGATATCTATAGGCCACAGAAGACACATACAAAAGAAATTTAAAATTTAATTATTATTGGACTGTTAATTATTATTACTGGGATATTATTATTGGATAAAGTATCTTATCCGTTACAACTCGTATGAATTGTTACTCGTATGATTAATAAATATTAATTTAGAACTACGGCTTAGTTTAAATATTAAGATGTCTTTTTTGAAAGTAACATGCTGGTGTCAAGTTACATTCAGTAAGTATAAGTAGCCACGACGAACACATGGCGAACGCATTGGATTGTAACTAAGTCGACAATTCGATCGTGTTAATATTGACATCATTCCGACGAACAACAACAAAATATACGCTAAGTAAATCAGGTTAATTTATTTTTATATAAGGAATAGAGTAAATATCAGGAGTACCTAAAGAAAACTATTTTTACAATAACAATTCAACTTTCACGTCAAAAATATTACATACATGATCAAACAGCACGTGCTCTTGCTTTTCTTCATAACACCGGAACAATAAAAAATAATCCGAACGCTTCAACTTTGTTTGAGAATTCGTACGATATGGAAATATTATACACAGTGGTACATGCTCTAGCAACTTTACATACAATCATAAATTCTAATTTAGCGCGTTCGCGGATCCTGTTACCGCCTCGCTTTCAGTTTCCCGCACTCATTGTACGTTACTCCCAAGACAACGCGCCCTACAGAACACGTATACAAAATTAATTAGACAAAATCTCAGCGTCGCGTAATATTTTATTATTATTTCCGCTACTGTGGGATTTTATTAGCGGCGTATTTATTGCTTTCTCTTACAATGAATTTGAATAGGATCTTGATTAGCCCCGGTCCTGTATGGATGTTCTCCTCGGATACAAGTTCGTAATTATAGAAGTTGTAATTACAAGGTTGGTAACATTGTGAGACGTTGGTAGGCTTTCCGTTTTGCTATCTATCTCGTGAACGTTGATGTTTCGTTAATTTTACCGTCGTGCAGAGTACAGCTAATTTCGATATTAAAAGTTAAAACCGCTTATCTGCATTTAGTCGCTACAATTTCTATTGAGACAAGATAATTATTACTATGTGTATGTTTTTTTTATTATTTAGTTGCAATCCCCTTAATTACATATATTGCAACTGTTTATTATACAAATCTTTAGTGGTAAAACATATAAATATTAACTCAGGATTTAGTCTTCGAATAGCAAATCTTGCTGAACCGATATTTAGTACCAATTAAAGTAACTATTGTTTCTAGTTCGGACCTAAAGAACTTTATATGGAAGGCGATTTGTGTTGTTAGGCTTACAGCGGAATCTACTTAGCGGTGAAATGTGTAATGCCACTCGGCACTACATTCGAAACTTTACTATTTGCCGCCTTTTCTTGTTTTGGACGCACGCAATGACTATAAATTATGAAGTTTTTTTTTAAATATTAAAAAGTATACTCAACATGTTTGAAATTATTTTAATTTAATAAAAAAAATAATTCAGGAAAATTTAATGAAGAAATTTCTAATTAATTATTTTATTATTAAAATAATATTTTAATGAAAAAATAACATTTTAGGCTCAAAATAATAATATAACTTTATCCTTAATCTATAAATATGAACTGAAATTTTTGAAGCAAGGAAAATGATTCAAACATAGACGTATATTGTAGATATACATCGACTCTGTATAGAGTTACTATAACCTCGATAGCGGGGTGGTTCGGGACCTGACCAGTCGGCTCAATCTAATCATACACATTAGTGATGCGCGACCAAACTCATACTGCGCTTCATTTCACGAGAATATCGACGATTGATCCGATTTGTGAATTCGTTGCGTTCTGTTTTATCGATTCATATGCACTGATTGCGACCTAATTTAAATTGATTAGTAGAACTAATTTTGTAAACAGATATATGTTTTAACAGAACTACTTCATTTATTTTGCATGCAAACATATCTATATCGGTAATTTCTTAAGTTTAGTAGCGAAATAATAAAGTTGATAAAAAAATGGTCAAGAAAAAAAACAATTTATTCAATGATATTCTGATCTAATTAGGATTGTATAAAAAATCGCATTTTTTAAATATATATTATTTTAATGGCTATAAAATACTTCTAATAAAATGTATATTAACTTCACATTTTTTTAAATACTTCATTATACTTAAAATATTAAAGAAAACATAGTGAACATTATTACCTAGGTGGATTGAAAAGTACTCGGCCTAACACAGATCCATTCAATTCTAAAAATCAAATCTACCCACATTATTTAGTTCAGTTTAGACTAAATCATTGTGTGAAGTTCGAAACGTGTGCGATAATTAGTTGTGATTTTATAAATTTATTAACAAAGTAATCGGACATAATTTCCGCGAATGGAACAAATCGAGCAGCGTGCCGTCATTAAGTACCTCCATAAGAAGGGGCTATCATCAAAAGCCATCCATGATGACATGGTCAGTACATTAGGCGATTGTGCTCTGTCATATTCATCCGTCAAAAAATGGATAGCAGAATTTAAGCGTGGTAGAGAGAGTGTGAAAGATGAACCCCGCTCTGGAAGGCCTTCGACGTCAACTACTGACGAAAATATTAAAAAAGTACTTGATTTAATAAAGGGAGACCGCAGATTAAAAATTAGAGAGATAGCCGAGATTATAGGCATCTCTTATGAACGAACTCAAAACATCATTGTCAACGAGTTGGGTTTCCACAAGGTGTCTGCGAGGTGGGTTCCGCGACTGCTTTCAGTTGAACAAAAAAGGACGCGATTGACTATTTCACGCGACTGTTTGGAATTATTTGAAGCCGATGCAGATGATTTTTTGAATCGTTTTGTTACTATGGACGAAACATGGGTTCATTACTGTACACCGGAAACAGAACAACAATCAAAACAGTGGAGAAAAGACCTGGTTCACCACCCTCTAAAAAGGCTAAGTTGATTTTGTCGGCAAATAAGGTGATGGCTTCAGTATTCTGGGACTCGAAAGGTGTGATTATGATTGATTATCTTGAAAGGGGTCAGACTATAAACTCTGATTACTACTGCACCTTACTACGTCGTTTACGAGAGGAAATAAAAAAAACGTAGAGGAATGCTCAGAAGAAAAGTCCTGTTTCATCAAGATAACGCCCGTGTTCAGTACAGTCAATGGCTGAAATTCACAACTGTGGCTTTGAACTGTTACCGCATCCGCCGTATTCACCTGATCTGGCACCATCAGACTTCTTTCTGTTTCCTAACCTAAAAAAGCACTTGGGAGGTCAAAGATTTTCGACAAACGACGAAGTCAAAGCAGCTGTAGACGCATATTTTGACTCTAAGGGAGAATCATTTTTTTTCAACGGTCTAAATGCTTGGAAGGGGAGGTGGCAAAAGTGTATTGGACTTGATGGTGATTATGTAGAAAAATAAAAATATAACTGATTTAGTATGTGTTTATTTTCTTGGTTAGGCCGAGTACTTTTCAATCCACCCTCGTATTTCCTTCTAACGTCGTATGTCCGGTATTCGAAAGTGGCGGCAGATTGGTAAATACATCACGTACAGGATACCCACCGCACGAGCAGTGATAAGCACCGAGAAGAATGTCAGAAAATCGACGACTTGTCCTTAATATTTTATCAGTGGTATCAATGAAAATTCCTTATAGGAATAAATAAGCACACAGCATCTGCGCATGTGGCTATAATGTTTTTTTTTAAATAACAATTTGATCAATTATTAAACATTTATATTTTACAGTTATTTGTTGTTATCTATTTACACTTGTTTTTATTTTCGTATCTCTAACACAATTAATTACGATGCATAATCTTATATATGGCAAAGCCACACTGCGGCTATATTATAGTTGAAGCACGAATGGTTTGGCTCGACCGGGGAAGCATCACACTCTCACAGAATACCAGCCTAAAATAGCGGCTTAATGCAGCTGTGTTATGGTGAGCGTAGAGGACTGGAGACCCAAACGAGGCATTCTATCTCAGTCCTTAGGGGTGACAACGCAACTGCATTTTAATTCTTAATTGAGGATAGGTGTAGATGTCTATGGACCACAGCATCCATTTACCATCTGGTGGACTTTGTACTCGTTTCTCACCCTTATTCTATGAAAAAAAATTGTTTATGAAATTTTTATCGAAGAACTAAAACAGAAACATATAATATATCGTTTACATAACACAAATCAAAGCTGTATCGAATAAATGGTAGTACCTAACATGTGTATCTTTGGTTTCACAGAACCTCCAACGGAATATCAAAATCGATATAGTGAGTAAATTAATTCTGAACACAGCAGCGATCCGGTCAGATATTCGTTGCACGAGCTTCGCTCGCGGACAGAATTACGGAGTTATTGCATATTTTTTGATTTCTTCATTTAACTCTTCCTACGTAGAATACAATGCATTGGTGATTTTATTAAAAAATCTCTTTACATGTGATGTGTAACAATAGAGAGCTATATAATGTATTTCATAACAAATAACTGTACGTAATATTTTTATACAATCTTGAATTTTCATGTATAGTTAGAACGAGTATAATGATTTCCCTGGCTGATGTCGACCAGGGCGACTTTCAAATACTGACACAAGATGTACATACACTACGCAGAGAATTTTATAATGCTACTATTTTATACGTAAACATAGTATTATGTTGAATATCATTATACGTTCGTCATCGCACACAATTTGACACTGCAGTCTTGTATATGCACTCACTCGCACTTTACGACGTTGTAGTCTACGACGTAGTATTCTATAGTCACAGTTTAATTTATAAAATTGAAGTGGTAGACAAACGTACAATCTACCTAATGGTAAATAGTTTTTGCAATCCACGGACACCTGAAGCTAACTTCAAACAAAGAAGTCTGCAGATGAAACAGAAACTGAAACTTTTTTATTTAATATAGATTATAAATAGTACCTACTTGTCGAAAGTCACTTTTTTAATTTAACACTGGTTCGGAAAAAACCTCTGTCCTGGGAAGGACCAGGAAGAAACCCAGTAAGACAATATATTTTTTTCAAATAATAGCTAACAATCATATATGTTTCAATCAACAACACAAAACAAATTAGAAATAGCTCGGTAGCGATCACCCTTCTCAGGGGTTATTATCATCCATAAATTCCTTAATATTATAACAACCTTTTTTTTATACAAACTTAATTTAATAAAGTTTTTGATCTTTTTTTTAATTGAATGTGCCGTGGTAGCTCAGATGGTTAGCGCTCGCTGTTAATTTCACAGAACGCGAGTAACCCAGGTTAGAAATTGTTAATTGCAATTTTAAGTGCTGATTTACCACGTGCTCGGCAGTGAAAAAAAACATCGTGAGGAAACCTGCATGTCATAGAAATAAGAAAAAAATATTTCGAAGACATGTGAAGTTCACCAACACGCATTGGAGCACCGCGACGGACAATTCCTTGTCCTAAAACCCTCTCAGAAATGAGCGGAGGCTTTTGCCCAGCAGTGGGACGTATATAGGCTGTAACTTTACTTTTTTTACTTTTTAATGTTTTGTCACTTCTGAGGACAAATTAAATGCCTTACAGCCTGTAATCAACCTGGCCCTCTATACCCTAAAGACTGCACTTTACATCACACAACACATCACAGCACTTCATCACACAGCACGCAGTACACACCACATAGCACACAGTGTAAGCACTGAATTTCCCACCAGGAACAGGCAAGAGGAAAGGTAACTACCTAGACCACTCCTACGCAGAAAACAGTCTTAGACAGTCGTAATATACGCTGAAATCATATGGTCTTACCAAGTCTTACACATTCATTTGGATTAATTGACCCAAGTGTGTATCTGAGACAGTCTGATAATAAAAAAGCTAAAGTTATAGTGACAGCCTATATACGTCCCACTCCTGGGCACAGACCTCCTCTTATTTCTAAAAGGATTTAGCGCAAAGTGTCTGCCGCGCTGCCCCAATGCGTGTTGACTAACATGTCAACTCACATGTCTACGAAATATTTTTTTCTTATTTCTCAGACGCGCAGGTTTCCTCACGATGTTTTCCTTTACCGCCGAAAACGTGGTAAAGGAGGGAAGAAAATGTTTGTAGTATATTCTAACATTATAAAATATTAAGTGCATGTAATATACCGTTATCGGGAGCAGACAAATTTCATACTTTATCTAACTCTTTTTTTTATAGGATAGGGTGACAAACGAACACACAGTCCACCTGATGGTAAGTGGTTGCTGTGGCCCATAGACATCTATATCTATCCTCGATTGCGAATCAAAATGCAGATGTGTTGTCACCCGTGAGGACTAAGATGGAATGCCTCGTTTCCAGTAAAAAAGGTCTCAGGTTCTTTACACTCACCTTACGAAACACAGCAGCATTAAGCTACTATTTGACGCTGGTATTTTGTGAGAGCATGGTCTTTCCCCGGTCGAGCCGACCCATTCATGCTACAACTATACTACTAATATAACTGCAGCATGGCTCTACCACGTATAAAACAATTTAAAAGTAAGTAATAACAATTTAAAAGAAGTAATAACAATAAAAATTTGTGATATGTTATGAAACAACTATCTAAACACTTCAATGACATAACTTTCCCCTAATACGTAGGAACAACATTGTTGCCGGCACTACGTCAGGTGTCTGTCAGCGTTACAATGCCCGGCTGCTGACATACGTCGATACGATTGTTCCAACGAAACAGTTTCATTTGAATTTGATCAGTCGACTGGCCGATCAACGATAGTGATTTCCAATGGAAGGGGAATGGTCATCTGATCATATTAATGCAGTCAGTCCATCCGCATACAATAATAAACTATCAATGGAGTTGTTAAATATTAATCAACGAGCGATTTTCACATTTCAGTTATTTTAATTATTTACTTCTATATTTAAAAACACAAGGCATTCAAGTTGTTAATGAAAGAAAAAGTTCAAAATAATTGTGTAAAAATACTAATCAATTTCATTTCATTTGTAGCGATTATTAATATTTTCGTTCTTTACAAAACTACTTAATACATTCTTCATCCTTTTAAACAAAAAAAAGGATTATGGCTAATGACGTCACTACTTGTATGAAGTTACTTTTACTTTTTATGTTACTTCTATGTAGTTTGCTCGTAGAGAAATTTAAATTAACATATCTTTAAATAATTAACTGCTGGACACATAGCAAATGTTAACATTTGAAGTTACCTTTAAATTACACTCCTGAACTTACTAGGTCTTTTTATAAATTTGTAAAGATATATTAATTACCGATTGAATAAGAAAATCAGATTTTTTAATAATTAACTACAGCTAACGAACATAAATTTATGGAACTAAGGAATAAGTTGAATTATTTTGAGAATTTATCATATTTAACAATTGTGAAGCACAATAATTCAACGTCACACGATGCCCGAACAAACACAGGCATCCGTGACACAAAATACACCGTGCAGGGCATAGACATCGATAACCCTCCATTCCGAACATAATGTTCACATAATTGGCGTAACATTTCCATTGCGAACCCTTTCAAGACGCCCGTAATGTTACGGCCTACATGTTATTTAATTACGCAATCTCGAGTACAATGAGAATTATACCAGCTCCTTTACCCGTCTGAACTGCGGGGACAAAAGATATAAGGGCAGGTACGTACTTGGTGAAATCATATTTTTAAATACGTTCAGTGATATCGTGCACACTCAATATATAATTGAATCTTTATTTTTATAGTTATAAATTATCTATCATCAATATAAACAAATAATGTGATGATGACAGTACTCCAAGTGTCCACCTAAAGCCACTCGTTCTAACCTACAAGTGACTTTTGCGATAAGATTGGAAATAGATTAATATGCAGTGGCAGTGTTAGATACTGATCCTCACTGAGACCCGAAAACCAACCAATTGGCGTAAAGTAAGACCAGCAGCATTGTAACTAAATTTTTCACGAAGTGTTTCTAGTATTATGTTTATAATTAAAATTATTAATATTTCATAACAGAAACAGATTTTTTAACTGGATTTACGGCTCTGGGTTCTAGCCCTTCTGAGCCTATCATTTCTTTCGAAATCTTCATTTTATATTCTTTTTCTTCACAACATGCTGATGCATCACATTGCGGAGCCTTTGGGAGATTTTGACGACAACTTAACCCAGCGGAAAGATGCTGACGACAGCCACTCAAGTTCGTAAGGCGCCCAAGCGATCAAAATAACTTAAGCACTTGTTTCGTCGTTTTCTCTAATAGTTCACACACGCGGACACTTAATTCACAAAATCACATCACTTTTACGAATCAAAATCCACTTCAAACCATTATTCAAGCGACAAAACAGGAGCAACAATCCGTCTACGGCCAAGTTCCCGACAAAACTCCACAGAAACAGAAAATTAAAAAAGAAACTTTCAATAAGATTATAAATAATACTTATTGAAAGTTACTTTTTTTAATTTACCACCGCACCGGTTCGGAAAAAAACCTCTGTCCTGGAATAACCAGCAAGACACCCAACGGGACTTTAAAAAAAACAGCTTACAATCATGTATGTTACAATTAAATATAGACTTCGCTATCCTTATGTCACTGTCATAAAAAAAACGTTAGCAATTAATACTACCTATACGGTATTTTAGCCTTTTTTTATAAATTTACCTACAACTAACAAGGACTTTAATGAACATCGCTCAAAATCATAGAGCGCGGCCGACAGAAGATCTTTGACTTCTCCCCTAGAAATTAATTCGCATAACATCCTTTACTGATGAACGAAGACCCTTAGGGGTGTGCATTGCTTTCTCACAGTCAATATTCATTGTATGATATGTCCAGCTCAATTATAAAGGGATAAATCTTTGCAACGGAGTATTATACCTTAATACATAACACAAATATTTATTTATAGACCATCTAGTTAAATACTCAAAATAAAACCATATATTATTGAAACACCTAAGTTTAATTACGAATGAAAAATATTTAATTTATACCAAAATAGTTCCTCTATAAACTTGAACGATAGAGACTATTTTAGTGTTAATATTATAATATCAAAGTAGGTACTAGTCAATTTGACGAGAGAAAATATGTTGTCGCTATTAACTTTCGTAACCAACTTTAAACAAAGAAGACTTTAAATGTATTTTCACCTCTGAGGACAGTGATGGAATGTCTGAGCCTGTTCACGTACTAGCTAGCTTTTCAACTTTTTAAGTGGTAGAGCCATACTGCATCTATATTATAGGTGTCGCACGACTGAGTCGGCTCAACTGGGGAAGGACCACGGACGGGTAGGACAAAGATCGCTTAAAATAGTAAGGCGAGTATAAAGGACCGGAGACCCTTCTCACTGGGTACGAGGCATTCTATTCTAGTCCTTAGAGATAAAAAACAATAAGATGATTGACGTCCTAATGTCATAGTTAGCCCGGCTACCTTCAGTTTTTGAATATCAATTTTTTTGGTCCGATCTACGCTCCCACTTTATCTCGTTTTGCGACAAAAGCATGGAGTAAGAATAGTACGAAACGTCTGGGACGACGATCATTGATCCGCTTGCCGAGCGTGAAGATTAAGGCAAATCCTCTCTACAAGAGGGGTTCAGATCTGGATGATGGATTTATTGACGGTTCTTCCCAGGACAGAGGTTTTTTCCGAAACAGTAAGTAGATTTGTAAATCTATATCGAATAAAAATTAATCTCAACGATTCTATTGTATTCTACTCGTACCCAGCAACTTTTACGGGATGATGATAGAGAAGAATATGTACACTTAGCCGACTCGAATACGCCATAACATTCGAATATTATTGGAAATCATCACCTCCTTCATTTTTGGACTCGGTTAGTAAATATCGGAATTGAAATATTCGCTACTATTGATTATCAAAAAAAGGCACAACTGTATTTCAACAATTCAGTTTACCTATCACATATGAAAAATCCGAAATGTAATGTAACTTAACTCGTCGTCTATGACATTCGCTTTTGTTTCATTTGAAAAATTTGACTAAAATGAATCGAACTGTATAATTTTTATATTACTAAACTAAATTTTCATTTTACGTGTAATTAATGATATCTACCCGTTTTTGTTTGTTGATTTAAGATTTAGAAAATAAATATTTATTTGTTGGCCTATTTAGAAAATAGTGATACTGGAATTTGAATTTGAGAATGAACTAAAAATATTTTTGGTGATAAATAATATTAGGGTATCACTATCGTGATATTCAATAACAATACTTTCTAATTAAACAAGTAATGATGTACATCATTACTTGTTTAATTAGAAAGTATTATTATTGAATATCTCGAAAGTTATACACCACGTATCGCTGTTTAAATGGAACAGCGCATTACGAAAGTACTAGATTCCGATGCGATAGTGAACTATTCAATACAATATCTATTATGAATGCCCGTGCGCTTCGTGGACGTTGATTAGCCTAGTCTGGTCGGGCACTATTCCAATTTTCATGGCGTAATTCGATCGACCCCCTGATTGATTGTTATTGTAACTTCCTATCTGATAATTTCCAACGTTTTATTAGCTAATTGTAAAAGTGTAAGAAATTTGAAACATTATTATTTATATATGACAACATTATATGTTACCAAATTATTTAAAGAAAAAAATACACTTTGGTGAATACATTTAAAAATAAACTTTAAAATAAAAAACCGACTTCAAGCACTAGGAAATATAAAATTGTCCTCATGCCACGTGAAGTTAGTTCTAAGGCGTATCGAAAAATTAAGCCTCGACTTCCAGAAGCTAATGTGTAAATTATTTTATTATTTTTAGTAATTGAAGTGGTTTTATTTCTTTATTAAGTACCCTTTGAGTAGACTAAAAATATCATACAAAATATAACATATAAGTCCAAAGTACCAGAATATCGTCTTAATAGTGCGTGGTGTAGGGTTTGGGAATTCCCGACAATTTCAAAGTCCCGGGAATTCCCGGGACTTCGATACTTAAGAAAAAATTTTAAGAGAGCTAAGCCTTTTTTGAAGAATTTAAATTGAGTTATTTCCTTATGAAACATATTAAAAAAGCATTGTTTTTGTAAAAATCAACATTTATCAAACAGAAAATTAAATCTTAATAAGTTTAAAGTTAATTTCAGTCTTAATAATGCTTTGTTTATTTCTTTTAATCACACACAAATTCAATCTCCACATACGTAAAGTTGTTCTTATTTACTAAGTGCTCGGCGCTAATCAAAACCATTGGGAGAAAAGCTATAACTGAGTGGAGCAACGGGCAGCATAGAGAACTCTCTTTTTCCCTAAAACCGCCACTTTTAAACAGATAAATCTTATAGTTATAAAACGAACTTAATTGAAAATCATACCAATTTTAATAACGTCAAACAACAACAACTACACATTTATTGTGTTGTGTACTCAGTAGTTATGTAGAAGACCGTGTAATTACTCATTAAACCAACAGATGGTGCCAGGCTCCTTCAATTATTTGAAAATAAAAATTATTACATAACAATTTCGACAATCTTGTCTCGTCTCAAGTCTCGACCTAAAAGTCCCGAGACTCGAGACAACTAAAATTACGAAATGTAAACCCTAGTGTGGTGAAAATTTTTCTAAAATTTTATATGGGACCACTTTTAAAGTATAACTTAATTATTTTAAAAAGATTGGTTCAGTAGATTCCGATCCGATTGATGAAGTGAAACATACGGGAAGAATATCGAGCGTCTTCCTTCTGTAAACTCCGTTAAAAATATCGGTATCGTTATACTCGTATTGATGGCTTAGGGTCTTTTACTGTTGTTTCTAAATGAAAAATAAATGAATAAAATTAGTGTAACACACAAGCTGTTAGTTCAGTTGAAGATAAGCTGCTGCAATTCGTGGACTTGCGCGACTAATTTTAAATAAAAGAAGAAAGAAGGCCACATATACATTGTTACCCCTGAGGACCAAGGTGGAATTCGTCAACATCTGGAATTATATTTGCTGTTTATATATTATTCCAAGCTGAATTCCGGTGAGTTCATCGTGGCTTAGCGGTTAGTAGTTGTGCTGAGTGTTTGGTAGCACCATCACTATAACAAGAGGATGACTATATAGAAAAGGAGCCATTTTGTCTAGTAAAACATCAGACATATTCGGACAGCACATATTTATGTTCAATTGTGGTTAAATATGTAGATTCGATGCATGTATCAATGAATGCTGGTCGGTTATTGCTTTTGTAACTAAAGGCGTAATTCATAGCGTGGACGCATAGAGCGCTATCTGATGATTGGTTTTTGGCAATTAACAGTATTGCTCACATCGCAATCGCGTTCATTCACCGTGTGAAATATGTATGGGTTGTGCACATTCACGTCTTTATTCAGATTGTATAGTTACAATATGCGTTATATGACAAATAACATTAGAAAATGATAAAAGTGACGTTCTTTTAATCGATCCGAATAATTTAATAGAATGAAGAATTTTTGTTGGACGTCAAGATTCGCCAAATGAGGCATTTCTTGAAATGTTTTCACCACCAATCGCCAAGCGTGGAAACTTTTGCGAATTCTGCCTCTATAAAGCTATCTATTAGTGTGGCGCTTATTCACCATAAGACTTTTGATAGGCTGTGTATGTATGGGCATCTTCCAGTATAGAAAGGATTTTTGATTTGAAATAATGAATGAGAAAATATTGACAAAGCAAAAACTTATAACGTATAGGTGAGTGACAGAGGCGGTAAGAGGTGCCCTAGATGGTAAACAATGACAAAATATTTCATATTTCATTTCATTTCATATTTCGTATATTCATCTATCGGATTCAATGAGATTTGATGATGACGATAATGAGGCCTATCTTATTGTCGTCTTGAAACGGGACGAAATAGCGTATTTGATTCTCCTATTTCTACTTCTACTAGTATTTTAACATCTACATATGGTAAGGTAAGTGTTTTTACTTAAAAATGTTTTATCGGCTTAGTCTAGTCTAGATAATTCAAAACAAAAATTGCTTTTTTCTACATTTTGATAATTGTAATAAGAAATCCATGTTAATTAACACAGCTTTATTTTAAGATTTCGAGGAAACTAAAGTGATAAGAAGTCAATGAAATAACTAAATTAACGTTTTGACTGTAAACGAAAGAAAGTTGTCAAAAAGCTTTTACAGAAGCTATAAGAGCGGTAAATACGCTATGAAATCCATTAACAGTTTTAACGCGGACGCTACAAAATACAGAGGTGACCTAAAATCGTCGCAAACATTTTAATCACTAACAGTTGATAATGGTAAACCGACGGAAAAATTAGCTTTTGATATGAAAACAGTGTGAACTTACTAGCAAGCAGGGTTTGTAAAACGATATTTTTATTGTTGAGTTACAGTAACAATTTACGTTTGAACAAAAATCATTATTGCTATCTGATTTTGACTTATGTTTTATACACCTAATGTATTTACGCATTTTAGAAACATCTTATTTTTTAATTTATAATAAAATGGCTGCGTTTGGCAGAAAAAAGCGCTAGCAAGCGCTTACTAGCGCTGGAATAGTTTTCGGCCAGGACACGATTGCTACTTCAGTAGCGCTGACACAATCCGCCATTTTGCTTATTTAATTTGTTTGTTTTGAAGTAGAGTTTATAAGTTGTATTGTGCAATATTAGTTTTAAGTAATATAATGACATGAATAGACATATACGTGTTATTAAAAATTCATGATTGGTAAGTTTTTAATATGAATACTTCACAAAAATATATTTAAATTAGGTTAGGTTCCCCGGTTAATACTAACATCGTGTCCTAGAGGAAAATAGTTACTTACGATTTGACAGCGCTTACCGCTTACGATCGCCATTTTGCTTACAAGCGCTTGCTAGCGCTTTTTTCTGCCAAACGCACCCAATGATCGCAGCTTATTTAGTCATACCACTAGTAATTGTTTATTCTATTTCTTCTTTGTAACTCTTAAATTTTGTAAATTAACTACATATAAATCAAACTGATTTTTTAACAATTTAAAGAAATTAAATTTTTATTTCAGGTGTACATTTTTTGTGTCGTTTCTCATGAAGGGACATCTTCCCGTCATATATATTTCTCAAAACCTGAAAACAACGTTGTAAAGGTAACGGCTTATGTACTAATAAGACTGTTAAAATGTTTATGTATTTAATTTCACAAATAGGTATGAATGAATATTTGTTTGTTTGTTTGTCTTCTATTCGTTACTATACTGAACATCTGATTACGATTAAGTTTTGGTGATGTTGTACGCTTATAACCAAGATTTCTGTCAAAAAAGAGACATTGCAACGTATGTCGGACACAGCTAGTACTTTATAAAAACTATTTTGCCACCCCTTTGTCTTAAGACGCCAGGTCACTGTCACCGTTCCGCTTGACATTTGTACAAAGGTCGCCCCGAGTTAGTTCGTTTTCCTTTTACTTGTACTCTTTATAGAGCGAGAAAGGGTGTTATTGTTTGTTTGGAAATTAACCTTTACATTTGTGGAGGGATACGTTTCAGAATTTCTATTTGTAAGTTATATAGGAGAATAGTTAACAGTGGTAAGTGGTAATTTCAAATTCATCTTTGTTATTTTAGTTCATTATATTCTATGAAACTATTGCTTGTATAATAGGTATATAATTTAAATGGTTTGAATTATAAGTTGAGTAAAATCCTTTTACCAATCTCATCGCTGTATCGTATACACTAAACGTATTTAAATTTTACTCTTACTAAGGTAATAATCTCTCATTCCAAAGCAATATTATATGCTTTGGACAGAAAGATTTAGAGAGTATATGTGATCACGTATACCGTGAGCATGAGAACGCGTAAAAACAAATTCAGGTATCATCAAGACTTACACGGTACGAGATCATAACGTGTGAATAGATACAAATAAATAATTGAACCGCTATAAAGCATTATGCTATAGATAATTATGGAAGAAACGACCGATGAGTCGGTGGCACGGAAACTAAATCGCCAATACATAAGTATAATACGGCCCCAGTTATTGCAACATGAGAAAATAATAGTTTTCATGTTGGAAATAAATAACGCGCTGTGGAAGAAGACAATGGTCCTGTAATAAGATCTCTTGTTAATTTTGGCGAATGCGAACCGCGCTCGTGATCGGAGAT
The DNA here is from genome assembly GCA_036936625.1 of Parnassius smintheus behrii. NCBI lineage: Eukaryota > Metazoa > Arthropoda > Insecta > Lepidoptera > Papilionidae > Parnassius > Parnassius smintheus. The sequence goes on from JAUPFT010000008.1 coordinate 21,287,315, forward strand.
TTATGAAGGCATTGAAATTACACCTTGTTTGTTCTTTTCACGCCGGAACGTGTCTACGACTATCGAACAAAAGAAATTTTGTAATTTTATAGACGAGTGCCCAGATTTAATAAGAACGTTTTTTTTTTAATTCCCAACATGATAAAATAAATGTTTACAAGTTAACAAGCGGCTTATCGAGTAATTTAATTGCTATTTTTTTGTTTCAATAAAGATCCATTTTTATCATGAGATATTACCATGTAATTTGAAACATAAATTTAGAGTAGTTTAAAGTTTTATAACCCAAATAAGAAGTTTCAATACGCACCTCTCATTTTTTGTTCGTCGAGTAACTGTCTCTCCAGGTTGTCTTTCACCTCCCGTTCTCTAAGTACATCCATCTTCAATTCAGCTGCAACAAAAGTAAAACATTAGAACAAATTTGAATACAAATATATTTGTTATTTGAAACAAATAACTTTCATGTATACAATGATTATTATTAAATAGACCTAATTGGTATATGGTGTCAAATTCCACAAAAATATTGTGACATGTGACAAATTATTAAAAGTACACATCCGTACACAGTTATCATTCCAAATATCCTAAAAAGAAAATATTAAAAAGGAAATAATTTAAGTGTAAGTGTAATTAATAATCATGTATGAAAAATGCGATTGTATTTAGGATATGTTTTGAAGAGATGTTGTAATTTACGTTGTAATAATCTATTTTAGGCTGATAAAAATATATAATAAAAGTTGTTGCATTCCTAATTCAAATTTTCAAATTAAATCGACAAAATAGCAAAAGAATAAATATAAAATAGGTTTACATAAACAATGGGTGCGTTTGGCAGAAAAAAGCGCTAGCAAGCGCTTGTAAGCAAAATGGCGATCGTAAGCGGTAAGCGCTGTCAAATCGTAAGTAGCTATTTTCCTCCAGGACACGATGTTAGTTTTAACCGGGGAATCTAACCTAATTTAAATATATGTTTGTAAAGTATTCATATTAAAAACTTACCAATCATGAATTTTTAATAGCATGTATATGTTTATTCATGTCATTATATTACTTAAAACTAATATTGCACAAAACAACTTATAAACTCTACTTCAAAACAAATAAAATAAATAAGCAAAATGGCGGATTGTGTCAGCGCTACTGAAGTAGCAATCGTGTCCTGGCCGAAAACTATTTTAGCGCTTATAAGCGCTTGCTAGCGCTTTTTTCTGCCAAACGCACCCAATGATTTACGTTAAATAGATGGCTCATTGTAAGCAAAAGGCATTGTATAAATTTAACAGTGAGCTAAACCCGTAACAAGGCCGTAAGCAAGGGGCCGATTAAGAACATAAACACAGATTAACTCATTCGGAATCCCGGTACCATTGTGAAGGAGTCGAATTGAGAGATTTGCATAACTTTCAATTAAATGTAACCTGACGGAAATGATTGGGGGAGGAACTTCCAATTCGGTTATGTTGTGAGATCGCATTTCTAGCACACATTACACTGGCACGTAACCTGTTTATCAAATAATTGGCTACATGATTTTGAGTTCCACTACTTTGGTGCTTTTAATAATTTTAAAGGCAAATGTATTTTCATAAAGTTTCGTTTAGTTGATGACAACTGCCTTAATGAAAAATCAGTATAATCTAAATAAGATTCCAAATGAGATTCATTATTGATTCACGGATTAACGTAAAGTAACGATACACGTGAAAGCGGACGCATCAAGTACAAGTCGAATTTGAATAGAAAGAGGTCATGCCGGCTCACAGTTTAATTTGGTCCCTAATTCAATTAGCCACCTTAGTCGCATCTATCTAATGGAGGTCGTAAGGGGATCAGGCTGATTAACTCGCGTAGTTAGCACCTACGGCTACGGCGCCTCTTGGTGATTTTATTTGAAAATTCGATGCTTTGTTCTCGTATCAGTAAGACTGAGAGTTTGAGTCGACGTATGTATATGTATTTATATGCAAGCTGTGCCTGAAAATTTACTTTAAAAACGTATTTTCTATCAGTCAATATTTTTTTTTAAATTACATTAAACAAAGAATACCATTTTTCTGTGATATACTTAATGTACTTTTTATAGAAGGTGGTAGGTTAGACAAAAAGCGCTTAAGTTATCGTACGCGAGCAAACCGATTTCGACCCTCGCCGTGCTTACAGTAGAGGAAAATATCCTGAGAAAACCAGAAATATGTCTGACTTGTTAAGTCTGCTAGCACGCATTGGATCCACACTGCGGACTGTACCCTGCCTTATAACCCTCTCAGGAATGAGAAAAAGTCTGTGCCCAGCACTGGAAACGTATAAAAACTTTTTTGGGCTAAACGAATGACGAAACCACTGTAACATATAAACTACAACTGTTAGACATTGCTAATAAATTAGCTGTAAGTTTTATGCCGAATTATAAATTTTATTAATTTAAATTAAGAAAATCTTCGAAACAAAAAGAACTAATTATTTTCAAACGGCTGAAAAGATTTTCTTGGATTACGGCTAAGAAAACTCTGGATTAAGACTTTATGCAAACAAAAAAATATTAAAATAAAATTGGTACATCCGTTCAAAAGCTATGATGCCATGGACAGACACACAGTTACACAAACACACGCTATAAACTTATAGCAGCTCTCTATTTTCGTCGGCAGTTACTAACTGGTTAATATTTTTCAGTTTCTTTTAAAATTTATCAACTACTGACCACAAAATTGTTGTTTCACCATTTTTATGCAAATTCGAATGAATCATGAATACATTGGGCAAAATATTTTGTTTTGAAATTTGAAGTTTACATATATATAAAGTACTAGATTTTACACAAAAACTTACAATACTTTACTAATTCCCAACACAGACAGGATGATAAGCTTTTTAAATTATACTACTACAACTCTAAACAAGAATTTCGCGAAGAGAATAAATTCAAAGAAATTCTATTTAAGCTTAGCTGTTTCAAAATGAATTAAATTTCTCGCTAACTGGTGAATGAAATGGAAATAAGTTGTTAAGTTAAAGATATCTAGGTGTTAGGGCAGAAGCCGAACTGAATGTCTACCTAGGAATGCGAATGGTACCATCCTCTTACCTATTTTTGTCTATGTAGGAGTATGTGCAGTGCACAGCTGCATATGCTGTATATATAGTTACAGGCAGTTATGGCATTCCATCTTAGTTCTCGGGTAACAGCGCCTCTGCGGCCTTTTTTGTTTGAACATAGTTGCAGGTGTCCATGGGCTGCCTCAGACACTCACAATCAGGTGGATTTTATAACAAAAAGAATATGTAAACTGTGTATTAAATTGTCTTTATGCGAAACTCTGCTAAAGTCTTTTAGAGTATATTCAAAGTAATCTGTACTGGATATATTTATATGAATAAATTTAAGTTAATAAAACGTATTTGATTCACAAACATAAGGTACGCTTGCAACGAATTACGGACCCGCAATTATCGTGTTCTATTCAATGAGATCTGTTGCGCTTATTAATTCTGATAGGGTTGTAATTAAAATTGCCATATCGATTTATAGCCCAATCGATAAATGCATACATTGTTGTTCATAGTAATTTCATATGATTATTGTTTTATTTCATTTAATATTTATTGTAGGCATCAATTGTTTGTGAAAAAGTACATGTTGCCTTTCTCGCAGAGAGAACCTTACCTACCTACCCGTGATTATGTAATGAGTTCTGTCGATGCAATTAATTCTATCAAACTAAATTCATCAGTGGCGTAAAAGCTCTTTTAAGTAGGTATTTAATTAAATGGTGCGAGCTCATTTTTTCTTAGAAGTCCATCTGAATAGGTACCGCCTCCACCATTTCTGTCGCCAAGCAACAGTCCATCTACTTTTATGTTTCAATTAATTTTTGTTCTATTAAGCGACGGTGAAGACGTAGAAATAAGCTTAAGCCTTCTTGTACAGGGATACTTTTTCCGTGAATAGCGACAAATGCAACTAATTGCAACGTTATAAACGTAAAAATCTTTTATAAATTAAATAGGTAATTAATTGAGTTAGAGTTAGGGTTTCATTTTTGTTTCGGTGTCCGTCCGAGTAAGTATCACCTTTACTTACTCGTATTTCTACAGCGATGCAACAGTGGCAACATCAGCTTTTGCACTTAAGTCTTATATTAGGCATTCCATCTTAATCCGCAAAGGTAGCACATGTGTTGCCTTTTTTCTTTATTTGTTTCATGTGCCTTAGATACTTTTGATACCATGGGTGGATCGATAACTTATTTGAAACTGTACTATCATAAAAATAAAATAAAAACCAATTGCTAGAACCTAATTGAACGAACATTTCCACGAAATTTCATTCCACACGAACAAACTATATACGTAATCTCATATACAGCGATGTTTTTTTTTTCCACCGGCACTACTTAGTATGTTTGTATTAATTTTAAATAAGCAGTATATCTTACCTTACATCGTGATATAAATCATACAATCATACGACACATCTTCTCGTCAGGTATAGCTCAATCTCTGAAAACTAAAGTGTACAACCAGTGCGTGTTGCCAGCGATGACTTACGGATCAGAGACGTGGTCCTTCACTGCTAGCCGTATGAGGACGCTCAAGGTCGCTCAGCGAGTTATGGAGAGGGCTATGCTCGGAATTTCTCAGCGTGATAGACTCAGAAATGAGAATATCCGCAGTAAAACCAGAGTGACCGACATAGCCCAACGGATTAGTAAGCTGAAGTGGCAATGGGCCGGCCATATAGCTCGAAGAACCGATAACCGATGGGGAAGAAAGGCTCTCGAGTGGCAGCCTCGTACCGGTAGGCGTAGTGTAGGGCGACCCTCCACTAGATGGAGTGACGACCTGGTAAGACATGCAGGAAGTCGATGGATACAGGTGGCTCAGGACCGTGCTTTGTGGCGTTACTTGGGGGAGGCCTATGTTGAGCAGTGGACTTGTGAAGGGCTGTAATGATGATAATGATGATATCTTACTTTATCAAGTGCTTCGTAAAAAAATATTGAAGAAAAATTGATAATCAACAGAACATTCGCGATTTTTTTTCATTCCATTTTCAAACCGTATTGTAGCTTGGTTGTAGCAGTGTATGCCTATATTAGCAACAACATACTTTAAAAATTACGGTAAAATTTCGAACTACCAGGTCGTGGACCTTGCTACTCCTTCTAAGAAGAGGTTTCGTTTGTCAGTAAGAAGCAGCCTCTCAAAAAACTTTATCCTTTATCGGTTGTCGGTTCAACTACCTTTGTGGTCCATTACCAATTGAACTTACTAATCTGTTAAAGTTATGTCAGTTACTTTCATACTACTGCAGATATACTCGATATGTATACAAACTCAGAGCCCTCTTTTTAGCTCCTCGCTATTTGACTGTGCCTCACTGTGCGGTTAGCAATGAAGAACGACATCTTGAGTCTTGATAGCATATTTTCTTTTAGGGTCCTGATATGCACTGAACGAAATGTCTAGTAAGTAAACAGAGATACGGCCCAGGTGAGTTATATAAATCTGTCGAACATTGGTTATTATAATATTTCCTCCCTGTCCAATTTGTTATTTTTTTATTTTTTTTTCTTTTTATATAATAAGGGTAACAAATGAGCACACAGTCCACCTGATGGTAAGTGGATGCTGTGGCCCTTAGACATCTACATTTAACCTCGATTAAGAATCAAAATGCAGATGCGTTGTCACCCCTGAGGACTAAGATGGAATGCCTCGATTCTAGTAAAACGGGTGTCCGGTTCTCTACACTCATGATACGAAACACAGCAGCTTTAAGCTGCTATTTTACGCTGGTATTCTGTGAGAACGTGGTGCTTCCCCGTTCGAGCCTACCCATTCGTGCTAATACCATAATATACCTGCAGCGTGGCTCTACCACGTATAAAATTATTATGACCCATAACCAGTTGTAATATGATAAATATTACTGTATTATATAATGTTATTTTGTGTTCGAAACTATCGAAATTTAAACACCATATATGTAAATATAAAAGGAAGAAGTAACTAATCGTTTCGGACTTTGGTTCATATCGACTAACAATAATACGTACGATAATATGGAGACAAGTTAACTTGTGCCTCACCAAGGTCCGTAATAAGCAAGAATAAAGCGGGTTCGAGCTCCCGGCGGATTATCTCAAGTTCGGATCTTGTAAATTGAAACGTTGTCTTGCTCATTGTGCTGTTCACTGTTTTATTTCATTTCTCTGAGTTTATATTGTTTGGTAATTATATTGGGGGATTTTAGGACTAACGTTAGCGTTTTGAAAAGCTTAATTTTAAAATAGATTCCATTAACCTTTAAAACTGCAATTTACATATACGGTATAATTCTTCTTAATATGGCCTGGACTAAATAGAAACCATAATCAGGAAATCAGGCATTTTCAAATCCAAAATATGGTGATTAAGATGCGATACGTACTCGTATACTGGCTATTTACGTATTTAAAAGCAGAACGTACATATACAAGAGTAGTAAAAAATATATAACTTTATTTGTAAAAAAGAGGCGCGACGTGTGAAATACCATGATTTAGTACTATCAAAAGATACTATTATGCATTTATTGAAAACATCAACATTTGAAAATAAAAACATCAATTTTGCGATAGCTTCAAGATTAATTTCAAATCAATCCCCGCTGTATGGTGTAATTTAGAGAGCTTTTAGTTAAGAACAGTTTCGCACATACGACGTAAATTACTTGAGCCGAGGGACGGTCATTAAGGGCCCGTGTCGGTATGCGGTGTATCTCAGCATCTCGCATTTTGCGAGTGGAGGCGCCTTAACAAAAGGTGATCCCGGTGGTCTTCGTGTACTTAGCGATCTATCCTCTTATTGTTACATGTCCCTGTGCTACTTACAAGGCTCATTAAGTTTCCTAAACTTAGGCATACTTTATGCATGTATTGTTCTTTACATTTGTAATGTAAATTAAAGTTTCTTAATCGACCACTACGACACAAAGCAATTGATTTTAATCAGTCAACCACTGCTCATTAAAAAATAAAATTAATATTGAAAAAATTTGTGCAGGTGACAAGCCGTGAAACCTTCCTATAGTACCCAGCAGAACTTTTAATAACTCTAACTTTTTCGTTTCTAAGTTTCATCAAAAGCAACATTTGTGTTTTACCAATAATTTTATATATTCTGGTACAAGTTTAATCCTATTGAGGCCTACTATTGAAAACTGTATCCTTTTTCGTATTCTTTTCCCTAACTTAGTCAATGAAATAGTAGGTAGGTTAAGAGTTCCAAGAACTTTTTTTCTTTGATAGTAGAAAACGAAATTAACTCACGGCGTCACTGTCTACAACATACTAATCGCTATTTTAAATGTATATAGGTAATGCTACACATAAAAAGTGAGCACGTTGATAAAAAAAACGAGAAAAGAGGATCGAAACAACAGAGCGCTCAATTATTAAATCGATCTTTATATCAGATCAATCAAATTTAAAAACCTAATAAAGTTGCGCCCGACGAAAAATTATTACTTTATAAATAAAATAACAATAAAAATGATGCTCCGTTCAAGGGAATATGTAATTATGGACAATTATTATTATAACGAAACCGAACTGATGCAACGGCTGATAGATTATTGAAAGGATCGAAACCCATAAACAAAAGGATCGATTTGGGTTACGCAATTTAATGGTTCCAAATAATTAAGTGATATTGTAAGCGTTTCTTATAAACGCTTAAACAAAAGTGTATTCGGTTCAAGACCTTTTTCGACAGTCAATGCGATTCTCGAATTCAGGAGGGTCGCGGCAAACTCTATTTCTCTTCAATTTCATGCACTCAGTAAAAGAAACATCTATATTTAAATTTCGAATGTGTACACCCTTAGGAAGCTATGAAATGCTGTTAAGCGAAATTTCGGCGTATAAAACAATTCTGAAATTCTGAAATCGTTTTTTCTTTTATCTTTACAATTAAATGGCGCTGCTATATTTTTGTTTAACTACGTGTTCATTTTAGTTCAAAAATAAAAGATTTTTTTTAATTTTATTATCTCCTTCTTTAACCACCTAAAATATTTCATTACAAGGATTCCTTCTATCTGCAATTTTCGTATTTCTGAAAGTATATCCTTAATTTTCATACCAGTAATAGCGACAATCAACACAATCCACTTGATCACCTGATAGTAAATGGATGCTGTAGCATATTAGCACCTATTAGAATGAAGTATGCAAATGTAGAATAGAATAGAATTTATATTTATTTTCTCATCACACACAGGTACAGAATTATTGATGACAAACATGTTGAACTACAAACGTATTAAACCCCAGTTTGTGAGAGACTGGTGCCCAATAAAGGTATTAAACCATACCTGTTCTATAGGTCACCAGATCCCTCCTCACGGATTGTACATCGGAAAACAATGAAAATTCGTTGTCATTCCTGAGGATTAAGACGGAACGTGTTTAACACTAAAAAGTCACCGACTCTTGTCACTAATCTTGCAAAAGTTGACTTTTAATAGTTATAATAAGGTGCTAAGATATAGTGTCTGATAAAGTTAAAGCTATGACTTTTTTTTTGAAGTCGGCTGAAGCATTATGTTGCTATTTACGAGCTATTTTTGAGCATGATAACTAGTGACAGTAACTTAAACCTACCTAATTTAGCCACTCATTAATAACCAGTAACAAAACCGGTGACGAATTTGCTTTAAATATGTAATTATTTCGTAAAGGGGTAAATTTTGTTAAGAGTACCCTTAACCGGCAAGCATGTATGCGAAGGTATATGAATGTAGAGGAGGCGAGTAAGAGGTGCGTCAGGATCGTGCCAAATGGAAGTCTGTAGTCTCTGCCTACCCCTCTGGGTGACAGGCGTGAGTATTTATGTATGTATATTTATGTAAGGAGCTTTACGAATAACTAATTTGTAGATACCGCACCATGAGGCAAAAAGTAAAAGAAATGGCCCCGAGTTCCCGGCGCCCCTTTAATGGGGCAGGGGTGCGAAGAATCTCCGGGAGGAAAACCGGCGACGAGGTTCGCCACCCGTCACGTTCTGTCTCCCAGAGAGGCGAAAAGTGGATTGCAGAGGCCCGTCTGGCTACGTTGAATGTATGTGGGGCAATGAATGATAAAATGGATGAAGTATGCGATATGATGTATGATAGAGGAATAGATGTATTATGTGTAAATGAGACGAAAAGGAAGGGGAAGGATGTCACTGCACATGGCATGTATACCGCATACTGGTCTGGTGTAGACGAGATCGAGCGGGCATGCCAGGGAGTAGGAATCATCCTTTCAGAACGAATGGGCCAATGTGTGAAAGAGTATGAATGTGTAAGCCCAAGACTGCTATGGATACGAATGAAAGTGGGCTTAAAGAAGTTGTTTGTGTTAGGGGTCTACGCCCCAGACATGTCTAAGCCCACTTATATCCGGGAGCAGTTTTGGGAAATGGTAAGGATGGTGCTAATGAAGTGTAAGGGAAATGAAAATATTATTATGCTAGGAGATTTTAATGGAAGGGTTGGGGTGAGGAGGCTTGGTTATGAAAGGATATTGGGAACGTTTGGTGATGAAAGTATAAATGAGAATGGTGAAAGCCTCCTCACCGTATGTGTGGAAAGGAATCTTTTTGTAACGAACACTTTTTTTCGTCATAAGAAGATTCACATGTATAATTGGGAAAGAGGTGATGATAGAAGCATGATAGATTTCATAACTGTGGATGAAAGAATGAGGAGCGCAGTGGTGGATACAAGGGTTTACCGGGGGTCCAACGTAGGGACGGACCACTACCTGGTCTTATGCCGAATTAGGGGTTTATTCAGACGTTGGCGGCATAGGACATCTGTGTCTACCACTGCGTTACAGCGTATAAGAATTGAGAGGTTACAAGATGAAGATGTGAAAGACAAGTACAAATGCAGACTGAGCGAAAATATAAGTAATTTGGATGAGTTGTGTGTGAATGAGTTAGACTTGGAGAATGTGTGGCATAATGTTAAGAAAGGTTTAGTGGATGCAGCTACCGAAGTATGTGGTGTTAGTAAGAGAATGAATGAAAGGAAAGACAATACGTTATGGTGGGATGACGAGGTACGTATGGAAGTTGAAGCAAAGAAGAGAGCATGGCTAGATTTACTAGCGACCAAAGCTGGTAACTCTGGCGGTAAGAATGATGAGAATGAAAGAAAAAAGGCAGAGTTTAAACGTTTAAATAAGAGAGTAAAAGAATTAGTTGAAAGGAAAAAGCAAGAAAGAACGGATAGGAATGATAGAAGAATATCGGATAACTTCCAGGCAAATATTAAAATGTTCTGGAAACTCGTAAGAAATACCAGGGGACTTTCAAAACAGCCTAGATTGAATGCGATACGAGACGAGAATGGCTGTATCCTGAATGATGAAGTGTTGAGTCTAAAGAGATGGAAGGAATATTTTGAAAGCGAATTTATGAGTGAGGAGAAGTGTGAACTAAATGAAATAGAAATTCCGAAAGAAGATGAAAGGGATAAGGAGATAAGTATGGATGAAATAATGAAAGCAATGAAAAGCATGAAAGTAGGTAAGGCAGCCGGATATGATAGAGTTTCACTCGAAATGCTAAGGGCTGGAGAGGACGTGGTGGCAGGCCTGCTGTACACCCTGTTTAATTTATGTTGGGAACTAAAGCGGGTACCGGGAGACTGGTGCAAAGCCGTGATAGTCCCAATATATAAGGGAAAAGGGTCACAGCAGGACTGTAAAAACTACCGTGGTATCAGCCTTCTTAGCATTGTGGGAAAACTGTATGCTAAGGTACTAATTGAAAGAGTTATGAAAGAAACTGATGAAAATATTTGGGATGTGCAAGCGGGATTTAGAAAGGGAATGGGGTGTATAGATCAAGTCTTTTCCATGCGCATGATCGCGGAGAAGTTTTTGGCGAAAAACCAAAGAGTTTTTTGTGCGTTCATGGACTTGGAAAAGGCTTATGACAGAGTGGACAGGGATGTGTTATGGCAAACGCTGAACGCATTTAGGTTGAGCGCTGGTTTGATACAGGCATTAAAGTCTCTGTATAGGGACTCGAGTGCTTGTGTTAGAATCAACGGGGTCTACTCGGACTGGTTTGGCATCCATAAAGGTATCAGACAGGGCTGTGTAGCTTCCCCGTGGCTGTTCAACCTATTTATGGACAGCTGTTTGGAAAATTTGAAAGTTGAAGAATGCGGGGTAAGAATGGGTGAGTTAACCATCAAATGCCTTTTGTACGCCGATGATCAAGTCATACTTGCGTCGTCGGCGGCCGAGTTGCAAATGATGGTTACCTTAATGAACAGGTCATTAAAAGAAAGGGGAATGAAAGTGAACGCGAGTAAGACGAAAGTGATGGTTTTTGAAAGAGATGAAAGCAAAACGGTATGTGAAATAAGAATAGAAGGAGAGTTAATTGAGCAAGTGGATGAGTTCGTATATTTGGGATGTGTATTCAGCAGGGATGCGAGATATGATAAGGACATTGAACGACGAGTGAATGCAGGAAATAAAGTAAATGGGGCTCTACACTCTATTGTGAAAAGTCAGAATGTGTCAAAAAAGGCACGTATGGCAATTCACAGTGCTGTATTAGTCCCTACTTTAACGTATGGTAGTGAAAGTTGGGTGTGGCAGAAGAAGCACGAGAGTAGAATAAATGCGGTAGAAATGCGGTCGCTAAGGAGTATGTTAGGGCTGAATCTGAGTGACAGGGTGAGAAACTGTGTGATAAAAGAAGAGTGTGGTTTGCAAGATGATGCGGTGACCAGGATTAAGAAAGGAATGCTTCGGTGGTTTGGTCATGTAGAAAGAATGAATGCGGAAAGACTGACAAAGCAAATATATGTTGCAGAAGTGAATGGAAGAGTCGGAAAGGGACGTCCTAGGCGGAAGTTTGTCGACCAAATTGGCGATATACTAAAAATGGGCCAAATTAAGAGTACCCTTAACCAACGAGCATGTATGCGTAGGTATATGAATGTGGAAGAGGCGAGAAAGGTATGTCAGGATCGTGCTAAATGGAAGTCTGTAGTCTCTGCCTACCCCTCTGGGTGACAGGCGTGAGTGTTTATGTATGTAATCTGTAGATATCTTCAAACAATGAATGTTGCATAAATTGCAATGCATGTTAGTATGATAACTGCAAAATCGCATTTAATGTAATTACTATCTGCAACAAATAACAAAAGCAATTTAATTTCAATGAGACATAAGTCATAGGGTGGCGAATTAAGACATATTTTCACCGAGCCCCACCTTCGCAGAGACTAAGTTGAGCTTGCAGTTAAAATAACAATTAAAGTCTAGCTGAAATTTACGACTCAAAACTGTTTAAATAATTTAAACGAACGTTAAGGTGTTCACAACCTAAACGGGTCTTTGAAAAGGGAAACAAAAGGTAAGCATTCAAAGCTCCCTTCAGCAAGCGTTTGGCCGTTTTCAAAGTGAATGACTTAGAAAGTCTGCAGTGGGAATAAAGGTGAAATTTTAATACTAATACCATAAGGAAATATTACTGAGCAATATTGTTGATTTAAGTGCTTTCAGAGGCCGCAATTGTGAAGATAAAAAGCAATTATTGTTAAGGAAACAGATTTTGTGCTGATAGAATTTCTTTCACAGATATTTTAGTACTGATGATCTTAAACAGTGTAAGAAGGTTATTTTACATTGAAATGAATATATTATCAAAATTCACGACACCATTAAAAAGTAAATGTAAAGTAACGATAATGCTTGTTACGGCGTCAGAAAACGAATTTTCCTCCCTATGCTTTTTAAATTTACAAACCGGCGGCAATTTTATTTTATTGTTATTAGATTTTCCGGCTTATGTCACTGCTGTGTCACTGTGGAGGATTATTCCCGCAGCCTCCACGATAATAATCATAAGAATTGCTTCCCTATATAATGTGTAAAATTGAGATCTTCTTTTTTGTATTACCAATTGTCGCCGACTTTCGTCTCTATTTCACACGTCTGAAAATACTTTTTAAAACGACGCGATATGAAACCAATCTAATAATTTACGTACACTATCCGTGTAATCTTTGTCACATTGATCATAATGTATACTTTCATTACATTTGCTCATTACAGCCTATCAAAAGTCAATTACAGAATATAGAACTATTCTATAGGAGGAATATTTGCCACTTGGCAGGTAGATTGGCAACTTCAGTATTAAGTTGTTATGAGGAAGATGCTGCAGGCCATCTGTTGTTTCCTTTCCATGTGTTGCCTCATGAGGAATTCATGAGTTGGTATGGTGTAGTGTATTCTCAAACGGCGCCTCTACACGGCGTATATATGTAACCTTTACTCGTAATTTGAACATAAAATACGTACACAGTGAAGTTGCGATAAATCAAGAGAAAATTATCGACTTTACATCTGTAAACTTTAAAATTCGAACAAAACCCGATGGCACACGAAAATAATAATTGCCATTTTAAGTGCTGAATTACCACGTGTTCAACCGTAGAGGGGCAGTTAAGATATCGTGAGTAAATTTGAATCTCTCGAAATTTCGAAAAATCGCGCTGAAATAATTTCAGCAGCCAGTAATTAGTAAGTTATTAATAAAGTTAAATAACATATACCTGATCTTGTTATGTTTTTTGGTTTAAGAAGAACATGTTGTTTTTATAGTTTTTATTTGGATTGCAGTGATAAGTACACAAGCGCGTATCGTTGAACGAGCCCAGATAATGAAGATGTCTTCGAAAAATGAATTAAAAAGTACAAGTGTATCAGGCGTGCACCGCCTGAATAACTTGCGCTGTTATCGTCGCACGCGCACCCAATCTTCGATCAAAACACACTGGATAAGATTATCCGGTAGCCTGTATTATTTTAATGAGACTACACGACTCCTCGGGATTCGATACGATACGAATAAGCTATAACGAAGCAAATAAAAAATATTCGGGTCAAGGGAGGTATCACGCTGCCGCGTTCGGATGACGTCCGTGCAATGCAAAGAATCCTCAGAGAGAGGACTTTTAAATTAGCCACAAAACTCGATAAACTACCGTATATTCACGTAGCAGCTGACTTTAGATTGTCCGATACCATTATGTCTTTGGTAAAGCACCGATTAAAATCCACATTACACGACAACATCTGTTATTTAAATAAGATATAAACGCAAGAGTCCACAAATGTTTTGTTCTTGTAACTACGTTTTTTTTTTCTCTGGGAATGGATGCTCCCCTCCCTATATTGGTATTAAAAATGTAAGGGAGATTTATGCGAATGGCTCTAAGCTTTCATTAGCTGTTCCTTACGCGATGTTTTGCGGTCGCCGCTCCCTGACCGGTAATTTTTCATTTTTCTGCAAAGTTCCCGATGTTACGGTCCTGTTGCTAAAAATTTTACTGCATATAAAGATTATTTATATCCTTACTTACTTGCGGAGTTCAAAGCAGCTGCACGCTATGACTTTTATTATTTCTTCTCCCTGTCCCTTTAGAGGTAATAGAAATTAGGTTTTAATAAAAAGGAATAGCTATCTCGTGTTTAATGGTGCATTGTTTAGTACCATCTTGCCGAGTCGAGGCAGAATATTAATCTTAACATGATATTTAATAACACATTAAGAAAATATATTAGTAATACTTTTGAAGAAACCTAACATAATAAAACCTAATATACTATACGTGGTAGAACCATGCTGCAGTTATATTAGTAGTACAGTTGTAGCACGAATGGGTCGGCTCGACCGGCGAAGGACCACGTTCTCGCAGAATACCAGCGTGAAATACGAGTAGTAGCTCGTAGTAGCTTAATGCTGCTGTGTTTCGTATGGTGAGTGCAGAGACCCGGAGATCCTTTTTACTGGAAACAAGGCATTCCATCTTAGTCCTCACGGGTGACAACGCATCTGCATTTTGATTTGTAATCGAGGATAGATGTAGATGTCTATGGGCCGCAGCTACCACCACATACCATCAGGTGTACTGTGTGCTACGTTTGTCACCTTATCCTATAAAAAAAACTTAACAATCTCCTGTAAGGTTTTTTTTTTAATAAAACAAAAATATGAAACTGTTTTTAAATGTTTTACTAATATTTAAGTATGATACAAATTCTTGGATTTCTAACAATTATCAAGTACAATGTTAGTACGGGGCACATTGAACATTCAAACATAATCTTATTCCCGGATTTTTATCATCATGAATACAAAGAGCGTACTTATTATACTCTCCTGAACCATAAACATATGCAACGCGTTATTCCCGGCTTGTAATTCTGTATGTAAATTACAACTAGAACAAGGGTTCCTACGTCACCCCATAGAGACAACGACGGTCCATTTTCATAAAGTCTAACAAATTCAAAGCGTTGTAGGTTTACAAGGATCTAGATATATTTGTCAGTCAATAACAGCTTCTAAACCTTAGTTTATGTTCAGTTTTAAATATTAAGAAGAGTGAGAAGTTTCACGTCCACATTATCTCGATAAACAACGTAATAACTGCGCCTCTGTACGTCGCATGTTTACAATGTAAATACTGTTGTAGATAATATTTTAAAAATAATGATCGAATATGGAAATTTCCATTGAAAATCCGTTTACACTCTGATTAGTCATTCTTATTATAGTCTATTATTATTAGGCTACAACTTAAACTAGTGCTGTAAGTTACTGCGATATAATACTGTGCTAGACCCCATTTGATAAACTTTCCCTGGTTAAATATATATTTAATTTTTCTGCAATTCACGTCTGTTTTCTTTCTTTTAAATCAATCAAACCACGTCTTTTATTTATTTCGGAAATTTGTTTGGGATAAGTTCCTCTAAATCTTTGATAAATTAATGCCTTTGTTTTGTCCAAATTTCTAATTACTTTTAATTTTATTGACTTCGATACGTTGATGATGTTACAATACTACATTTATACACTCGGATATCAAGTGAAAGTATAAGAATTAAGAATATTATAATATTGTTTATTATCAAAAGTTATTTCATCAATTGCAATAACAATATGAAGTTTAATTTACCAACAATCAAACAAGATACGGAGAAAAACTACAAACAAAAATTGCCACTTTCTTGCGCATTTAATAAAGACATCTCGCACATTATGAATAATTCGGCGTGCGTCACATTAAATTATTTCGACTAAGTAATTCCGAGCGGTTAATTATTGTGCACAACCTGGGACGAGAGTTGAGAATGTAATTATTATTAAACTTTACGATTGTCTCACTTTACCCCTTTGTAATATAACAACCTACCAATACGACGCATCTAACGACATGCGACAACAAAATTTGCATTCTATTTAAATGGTAGAAAGCCGATATTTAAGAAACAAAGAGATACAGGTACAATGACTTTACTTTGATACATCACATCCTAAGATCCTTAGGGGGTTTCTTAGCTTGTTGCGGATTCATATTTGAGCTGCCGTCTGAAATTTATAGATGTACTCATAGCGAGAGTTTCTGATAGCATTAAACCATAGATTAAATTGTAAGTTAGGCGAAGTATAATTGAAATACAATATTTCCGTTAACACTTCATATTAAAGCATGAATATTTTTTATATTATAGTACACTATATGTATATGATTTAAAAAGGTATAAACTAGTGCATTTAAAGTTTAAGTAATGAGCTGTGCGTTTGCTTTTAAATACAAATGATATAAAATATTGTTAATGAATGATAAACGTAATGTTTTTGTAATAAATTCGAGGACCATTGTCATTCTTAATTACCGTTACAAAAGAATAGCGAATATTTGGCAAACTTTTGTAATTTAAATATATTTATAAAAAAGTAACTTCTACAATTTATTCTTATTAACCTTAATATTTACGTTTTCAAATCGCCTCATAAAAGTAGGCTGAATTAAATAAGACGTAGGTACATACATGTTCTATCTTTTTATCAATAATAGACGTTTGTTTTATTTAATCCGTTATTGAATGTTGTTCAACACTATAATTTCTAAATAATAAATAGTGACATACATGATTTGTTATATTGCTATTTAGTTTATTAATCCGCCATTTAGTTTCCGTGTAGAGCTGAACTGTCTTACCGTATTAGGGTCTGCCGTGACCGTAAGTCACAATGAGCGGTCGATATTCAAACTGTATTTCGCTAGATGGCGTGCGTGTGGTCAAGTCGCGTGCGCGGTGAAACCGGAGCGACGCGCGCAAGTAACACAATACGGCTGAAGTCTCGCATATCGGTACATTGCAGCAATGGCATTTTAATATCCCGCCGTTAATGTCACTTATTGTTTACTTAGTTCCATGGCCAAGTGGTACGTAAACCACATTTATGCGTTGCTAGCTTTAATACAAGTAAGCACACGCGTAGAGTTTGCACACTCAGTATTTATGTTTTTGAATGAATGATTCAGAATTATCACTACTTATCTCTTTTACTAAAATAAAGTCGAACATGAGCCTACTAAGAGCGATAGAAATATTATTGCATGTTTTGAACTGTTCTATAAAATTATAAAGTTAAAGTATTTAACTAACAAAGTCGAGGTAAACAAACATAGATTAAAATATCGATTTTTCGCAGCACCTCCACGTTCCACAATGGCGCGAAAGCTGGCGCGACGCGGCAACAATGCATCGTTCCTCGTATCAGCGCCTGCGCATCGCGCGGGGGCTCGTTAACCGCTGGGGGCGGTTGTTTGCGCTGAGATGGGAGCTAGCTTGAGAGAGTTACGAGCTTCAAGCTCCGTGATGGACAGCTTAGCTATAATTTCTTAGTTCTTATAGACAAAAACATCAGCCTTCAAATCAATTACTTGTTTGAATATGGAAAAGCGACATAAAAAAATAAGGTCTAAGTACTAGACTATTTTACGGATGCATATTATTTTGCAGTATGTTAATACTTGTGCAGTATATTAAGAAAATCAATCACCCCATTTTATCCCCTATATGTCGCATGTTGTGGTCATAGGAAATGTAAGAAAAATATCATGAATTATTAGACGGGCGGCATCCAGTGTATGCCAGATGTAACTTTGCAACATAGAGAGGAAGGATTACCTTTAAACCTACGGTACATGTCGGTCCGACTTTTGATTCTTTTATACACTATTCCCAAGTATTATAATTTTACCCTTTGAGATATACCTCACGAAGATATATCTCACGCTCAAGGTAACATACCAACTAGAATGTTGTCTAAATAGTTGCATCAAAAATTTCACCCATATTTCCACACTTACAATTTTAAATAAAACTATATTTACGGATTTTGTCGCGTTTAAATATAATTTTACCCAAAAAGTACTTACAATTTTGGCCAAATTTATATAAAAGCACTCTTCTGGAGTGTAATCTATTCAATAAAAATAATTATTACAATCGGTTCACTATTGACGAAAATATCGCATAACATACGTGCAAAAAAAGAAAACACAATAGAATGGAGAACCTACTTTTGAAGCCTGCTAATAAATCTAAGGGAAGTCACGAAATAATTAAAATATGGTTACTTCCAGTCAGATATGTGCTATCTCCGTTCATTGTGTAAAAGCTTTCATATCAATTGAATCCATTAGCTGAGTACACAAGTCCTGGCTCTCTATTTGCTCATCAGTTTTTATCATTGGCCAGTTCGTGTTTGTTCGATCGGTCACTTCCACGTTATTGATGGCTTGTTACGAAACAACGGACAATCGCCATTTGTAATAATTACATTTTCACCGATTCACAACTTTATTTCCATTTCAATACGGGCTTTCCTGTTTTTATTTAGTGGAAGCTACATTGACCGTGTGTTAAATTCTGCAAATGTTTGTTTATATAATTCCATTAATGTTCCGACAGATTGATGATATAACAGTGAATGAAATTACGTCTCTGTGGTAGTTATGTTGCTGCAAGTTATAAGCAAAAAGATTAATGCATCTAGAAAATGAAACATATTCATTATTTTACAAAGTTTCCACTATAATACGTATGCATGACACTGATAATCTTAAAATTAACTTTGAACTGTGTTAACAATAAAGATGTTTTAAATATATTATTTTCTTTATTATTCTTTTGTTTAATTTGTTCTTTGTTTTCTTTTTTATAGTAGATAGATATGCAGATAAAACAATTCTTTGTTTCTCCAACCACACACGTACATTCAGTATTACAACGTATTACAAATTATTCAGTATTACAAAAGAAAGTTACATAATCTAACATCCAAATGTGCAGGTATGTTGCAGTTTAATAAATGAGTCTCAGCTCAGCGATTAATATTGCTCAGAGAGCAAACACTGATTTTCAGCTATTAATTCTAGCTATTAAGCCCTCAAGATGACGAGACGAAAATTAGCACCATAGTCAGTGAGTAAAACTTGCGAATTGAAATCAAATAGACATCCGAGTACTGTATGTGTGTGTTTCGTTAATTATTAAATACTATAAATTTGTCGATTCAATTAATCGATCTCTGAAGCTTTTTAATATCCTAAAGTATACAGTACAAGATTTTTTATATAAATACAGTAGGTAATGTATCCACACACATAGACATTCACCGTAAACTGTACATTACCACGACAGGTCTTTTAAGAGTGAAGCAGGAGCTATAAAATATTCTTGTCGTATCTGCTTGTACATGTGCCATTTGTCCGTTGACCAGCACTTAGCTTAACAAAAACTGATAATTGTTAAACAAAAGAGCGTAACAAAACGTCGAGAAACAAGACCTGACCATTTCGCCAAGGAATAAACTAAGCGGTAAGAATTAACAGGGATAAAGGTTTAAAAGAGTAGCCGAAGCAGATTTATGTCGCAACGATTGCAATCGGACCGATTCCGTCGGTCGCGCTGGTTTTATTTGAACGGAACGCGTGAACAAGTGAAGCTAGAGTTCTGAATCGAGGATACGCACAGTTTTGGTTGTTTTTTTTTAATTTATCTTATAGTTTGTTAGAGCATTACAGAAGCATTTTATTGAAATCATTTAATAAGGAATAACTTTCTTCATTTTGAAGTGAAAACTTCTTTAGAACCCTTGTGATTTGAAACTCGAGGAAACGATAAAGCGACACTAAAAAGAGATAAACATATACATCTTTAGAATTTCGCCTGTGAGAGATTTTTTTTATAGACAAAGGGTGACAAACGAGCACAAAGTCCACCCGATGGTAAGTGGATTTTGTAGCCCATAGGACATCTACATTTATCCTCGATTACGAATCAAAATGCAGGTGCGTTGTCACCTCTGAGGACTAAGACGGCATGCCTCGTAACCAGTAAAGAAAAGTATCCGGATCTCTACACTCACCATACGAAACACAGCAGTATTAAGCTGCTATTTTACGCTGGTATTCTGTAAGAGACTTCCACGGTCGAGCCGACCCATTCGTGCTGCAACTATAATATAGTTGCGCGTGGCTCTATCACGTATATGCAGAAATGAGAATAAATGCAGTATACAGATTTTCTTTTATGTTCCTTTTATGTGTGGAGACAATGCATGTGATCTACAAGCAGTAAGGATTACGGACGAAATTTGTTGATTAGAAAATATTTAATGACTTACGATTATAAAATTGATAACTTGGAATCTTTATAATATGTAATGTAATATATGTATGATCCTACTCCTGATACTCTGCATTCATCTCATTCTCCCGAAGTTTAACGTTTTGAAGGTTTCACTTCTACCGCGTCTGAACTGCACATATGTTTTTTTTTTGCTTTCTGAACCCGCTATAGTCCACGGTTGAACACAAACCTCTCCTCCCATAGCTGGGAGGATTTTCCATAAAAGTTACGTTTGGCAAGCAGATTCACACTCGCAGCGCAAGATATCTTGCACTTTTGATGCCGTTTCCCGTTGCACATTTACAAAAAAATTTAGATATTATGAAGAATTTCACAAAAAGTGATAACATTTTCTTTTAATTTCAATTAAGAATTAATGTGTATGACTGATTATTTTAACGAATTCCTTTTCTTTTTATTTACGCACTTTTAATAATAATGTATGAATCTGTGTGGATGAAAATAATACATAATTTTCAATCATACATAAACATTTAAAAATCAGATCATTTAAATTAAAATATAGTAGTAATCATTTAAATTTCCTTTCG
Source organism: Parnassius smintheus behrii (assembly GCA_036936625.1). Classification (NCBI taxonomy): domain Eukaryota; kingdom Metazoa; phylum Arthropoda; class Insecta; order Lepidoptera; family Papilionidae; genus Parnassius; species Parnassius smintheus. The sequence continues at coordinate 21,308,436 of JAUPFT010000008.1, forward strand.
TTATTTTAAATATGGTATACATTTTGACTATACTACCCAATTTACCTTAAATTTACCGTATAATTAACCCTGTGGTGGGGGTATAAGAATATCCACTACCCTATATAATGCCGCGGGTGTCGTAAGAGGCGACAAAGGGAAACAAATCACGAGATAGGCAGCAGCGTCTTCCAAATAACGACTAAAAATTAAAAAATAAATCCTCGCGTGACAACTTGGCAACTATGGCAAATATCCCACCTATGAGGCAATCTCTGGGAGGCTTATGTTCAGCAGTGGACTTTAATGGGCTCTAACTGTAACGGTATACTACTACACAATTAAAATTTCCAAAAAAATAGTTTTTTTTTTATAGAAGAGGGGCAAACGAGCATGCGGCTCACCTGATGTTAAGTTACTAACGCCGCCCATGATCAACCGCAACACCAGGGGAATTGCAGGTGCGTTGCCGGTCCTTTAGAAAGGAATAAGCTCTTTTCTTGAAGGTCCGGTGGTAACCGGTGGTAAACTATTCCACAGAGAGGTCGTACGCGCAAGAAAGCTCATTTTGAAACGTACAGTGGTGGACCGCCAAGCATCCAGATGGTGTGGATGATATCGGGAGGTTTACCGCGTAATGCGTTCACGAAATTTGACGGCTGGGATTAATCCGAACAATTCCTCAGAGCACTCCCCATGGTATATGCGAAAGAAAATGCAAACAGACGCAACATCTCTTCGCAGCGCCAGTGTATCGAGGCTATCGAAAAGCATTCGGTCGTCGACCTTTCGAACCGCTCTGCGCTGGATGCGGTCAAGTGGAAGAAGCTGGTACTGGGGAGCCCCAGCCCAGAGATGGGAACAGTATTCCATGTGCGGCCGAACCGCGCCTTGTAAAGTTGCAGGCGGTGTGCCGGCATGAAATACTGTCCCGCTCTGCTGAGCACGTCAAGCTTTTAGAGGCCAATTTGGCCTTCTCTTCCAAGTGACCACGAAACTGCATGTCACTCGATATGTCGACGCCGAGGATTCCGATACTGGCTGAGACAACAAAGGGGATTCCTTGAAAATGAGGAAATACGACAAAGGGGTTCTTTTTAGCGGTTAACGCGCAAATTTGTGTCTTCTTGGGGTTAAACTGGACTAGATTTAGTCGCCCCCAATCTGAGACTCTGTTCAGCAGAGACTCGACTTCAGACACAAGTTTGTCCCGGGACTCGGAGACGTTTCCCTTAAAAATATACAGTTTGTAAATGTAATTAACAAAACATATAAAGAACAGTCTGGAATGAATCTTTATTTTCATATATGTATATCTTGCCCTTAATAATGCATTTCACCTTAGATTTCGAAACTAACAACGCATCTGGTAAATTTTTATTTAAACACTCAGGTAAACTGAAAAAAAGATGAGAAAAGTGTGATTAAAAATTATTGATTATGTAATGCTAAACGTGTTAGAGCCATGCTGCAGTTATATTAGTAGTATAGTTGTAGTACGAATGTGTCGGCTCGACCGGGGAAGGACCACTCTCTCACAGAATACCAGCGTAAAATAGTAGCATAATGCTGCTGTGTTTCGTATGATGGGTGTAGAGAACCGGAGACCCTTATTACTGGAAACGAGGCATTCCATCTTAGTCCTCATAGGTAATAAAGCATTCGCGTTTTGATTCGTAATCGAGGATAGAAGTAGATGTCTACGGCCACAGCAACCACTTACCGTCGGGTGGACCGTGTGCTCGTTTGTAACCCTATCCTTTTCAGTCTTCCTTCTCAGTCGGTTCTGTGTATGAAATTTGTTGTTTTTGGGCTATCTACCATCTATTTTATATACCACTTTGAGAGTCAATTAATTTTTGTTCGATAAAATTACTTTACCTATAGAATGAAGCAGATGGCGCTCTTACAAAGTTTGCAAGTTTACTCGAAAGAAAATATTCTTTTGATTTATTACACTAAAATGTAGCGCATAAGAAAAGAAACTTGAATGAAAATGATAGTACTGTTGAAGTTAAATTACACGACAGTTTCTGGAACTGCTTTGAAGAAGTCGCTGCAGATAATATGGGAAATGCTAATGATGAGGAGAACGTGGAGAAGAATGCTGTGGCAAAGGAGTTCGATTTTTATTAGAAAACAGTTCGCCTAGATCGGAAGGCCGATCCTTACAAATGGTGGTCAGCAAACGAAGAACAATACCTGAGCCTTTCGAAATTTGCAAAAGTTTATCTTTCTTCGCCTGGAAGTAGCGTTTATAGTGAGAGGTTATTTTCTGAGGCTGGTAACGTTTACGATGAAAAGCGTAATCGTTTGCTACCAAAAAATGCTGAAAAGCTCGTTTTTATCTATCACAACTTAGCACCGATTAATTTTAACTACTAAAATGTTGTAATTTGGAAATAAATACATAATTTTGAGGAAAACAATGTCTCTTTTTTTACATGATACAAGTGGCCGAATAGACCGAATACCGAATAGTTGCCGAATATTCGTGGCATCACTAGAATATATTTCTTTGGTCCCTAAATTCTCTCTCACTGTTACTAGAGTAAACATGCATCACAATCACAGGTGTGCTCTACACACCTCAAAGTGTCACTTACCGCCACCATTCCACATTCATTTCAAGTCTATTTACAGGAACGAATCGCTAGAGTTTTATCAGAGTAGAGTTCTTTCACGCAACCCTTCCTGCAGTTATCTGATAACGCTGTGAAAGCGAACACATTTGTCTGTACGTCACCCGCTCTGCACTAGTGTAAAAATTGTCAGCGAATGCGACCTGATAACGATCTGCTATTTGTGGAGTGCGAGGGTGTTTGTGACCTATGTCACCACATAGTTAAGTGTTGTGTAAGCACACGTATGCGTTTTGAAATCGTTTAAACAACTTGTTTGTTTTGTGTATGCAACTTTTGAAAAAAAAAAGTGATGTTTGAGTTTTAAAAACACCTCATATCCAGTCATTTTCTGTGATATGAATGTTTTCTCAGACTTAGAGGTTTCCTTAGGATGTTTTATTTTACCGTCTGGCACTTGGGAAATCAGCACTGGAATTGTAAACTAACAATTTAATTAGTGCCGGCGGTGATCGAACCCGTGTTGCGTGCATAACTCGGGCTCTAGATAGATGGTTCAGGACTTCATGGGCTGCCCATGGACTCCACAGGTATGTTATCACCTCGAAAGTCCAGAATAGCAGGCAGAAATAGGTAATAGCAAGCAAAATCAAAATAATACATGTATTTTATGTAGATTTAATAATTTTGGCTAGATTTATTTTTACGAGGGTGGATTGAAAAGTACTCGGCCTAACACAGATCCATTCAATTCTAAAAATCAAATCTACCCACATTATTTAGTTCAGTTTAGACTAGTTCATTGTGTGAAGTTCGAAACGTGTGCGATAATTAGTTGTGATTTTATAAATTTATTAACAAAGTAATCGGACATAATTTCCGCGAATGGAGCAAATCGAGCAGCGTGCCGTCATTAAGTACCTCCATAAGAAGGGGCTATCATCAAAAGCCATCCATGATGACATGGTCAGTACATTAGGCGATTGTGCTCTGTCATATTCATCCGTCAAAAAATGGATAGCAGAATTTAAGCGTGGTAGAGAGAGTGTGAAAGATGAACCCCGCTCTGGAAGGCCTTCGACGTCAACTACTGACGAAAATATTAAAAAAGTACTTGATTTAATAATGGGAGACCGCAGATTAAAAATTAGAGAGATAATGATTTCTTAAATTTACGCGAACACTACACATTGAATAAAACTATTATTTACGGATTTTATCGCGTTTAATTACATTAATTTATTTTTATTACTATCCCGACGTTTCGGGTGCTTTACAGCACCCATGGTCACGGGGGGCACCCCCCGTGTAAATAATAGTTTTATTCACTTAGAGAGATAGCCGAGATTATAGGCATCTCTTATGAACGAACTCAAAACATCATTGTCAACGAGTTGGGTTTCCACAAGGTGTCTGCGAGGTGGGTTCCGCGACTGCTTTCAGTTGAACAAAAAAGGACGCGATTGACTATTTCACGCGACTGTTTGGAGTTATTTGAAGCCGATGCAGATGATTTTTTGAATCGTTTTGTTACTATGGACGAAACATGGGTTCATTACTCTACACCGGAAACAAAACAACAATCAAAACAGTGGAGAAGACCTGGTTCACCACCCCCTAAAAAGGCTAAGTCGATTTTGTCGACAAATAAGGTGATGGCTTCAGTATTCTGGGACTCGAAAGGTGTGATTATGATTGATTATCTTGAAAGGGGTGAGACTATAAACTCTGATTACTACTGCACCTTACTACGTCGTTTACGAGAGGAAATAAAAGAAAAACGTCGAGGAATGCTCAGAAGAAAAGTCCCGTTTCATCAAGATAACGAGCGTGTTCACACGTCAGTACAGTCAATGGCTGAAATTCACAACTGTGGCTTTGAACTGTTACCGCATCCGCCGTATTCACCTGATCTGGCACCATCAGACTTCTTTCTGTTCCCTAACCTAAAAAAGCACTTGGGAGGTCAAAGATTTTCGACAAACGATGAGGTCAAAGCAGCTGTAGACGCATATTTTGACTCTAAGGAAGAATCATTTTTTTTCAACGGTCTAAATGCTTGGAAGGGAAGGTGGCAAAAGTGTATTGAACTTGATGGTGATTATGTAGAAAAATAAAAATATAACTGATTTAGTATGTGTTTATTTTCTTGGTTAGGCCGAGTACTTTTCAATCCACCCTCGTACATGAAAAATATATTGTGAAGTATATACGCCTTACTATATATATATACCTACAAATGAAAACGATTCAACCAACTAAAATATAAGGTCATGTCAGTAACACCTATCAGTCGAAGCGAGGCGAATCAGGACATGATTGCAGTAATTTCTTTGAAAAAAGATCAACGGTAACGTTCGCCATACGTAGCGATTGGAAAAATGTTTCATCAACAATAATTTTAATATCGTAATAACAAAATTACGGGTTGAAAACGTATGCGAGCAATTTTCAATCTTACCAGTATTGTGTTAGAGACTTATTCTTCTAGCATTTACTTGCATATCAGGGGGGAGAAATGGAACCTTTTGTTGGCCTATAGCATTATTATTTCTCATTTTGTTTTGTTTATTAATACAATTGGCCCTAGGCGCAATATTGATATTCAAGTTTGATGATGACTCGTGCCGCGAGTTTTCTCCCCGGCCTCCGCTGTATTTTTATAGGTTTTATAACAATTGGGTTTTGTTCATCTTTTTAAGCACCAATGGTTTGCATTATATATATACATCCTATTATTTTTAAATCCATTAGCTTAAGAATAATGACGGAATATTATTAAAAATGTCATCTTAAAATGTTTTCATTTCACTTTACTGCTGCTTAACATAGGCCTCAAATAGAATGCCTCATACGGGGGGAGGGGGAAAATTTACCACGCTTGACTGGCGGGTTGGTAATCGCAGTTATTTGTTTATTTTTTCAGTTTTTTCACTTGCAATTACATAACAAATAACATAATATATTATGCGTTTTTTTATATTTTCATTTCTATTATAGACATTCAATTTGATACACGTACCTAATTATTACCTTATACCTGATTGAATGTCTATAATAGAAATTCATATGTACACCGGATGGTTCGGCAGATGTTATTTTACCCTTACCGATAGGTAACGAACCGACATAGTGTAAAGATGAGCTGTATTGTACATATAGAATACAAAACGTAGTATTTGTTAATAACTTCGCTATAGCGTCACGTTTCAGATAGCACATCATGAACCATCCTCTCGACAGAAGAAATATATTGTGTAAATACGAGAGTTAATCAGTGGACTCGTTTGATGAAGCTACACGATCACTAGCTGATGTACCATTGTTAGTATATTATATAAATGATGATTATTAAAGAAATATTTTGACCGACAAACGGATGTTTAACCCACGGTAGTTTTATACATAATTTGCACTAAATGTATGTACTAAATCTGTGTATGTATAATAAATATTTAAAACGAGCACAAAAATGTTACAGTTAGAGAATTATTACGTGTTAAAGTCACGCTACAGGATAATATGGCTGATGATGATCAACTCAGCCGGGTAAGAACCACGCACTCACATAAATCGAGCATAAAAGAGAAGTTTAATTTATTTTCAGTATTTCGTATGGCCAATGACGAGAACCTGATTCACTTTTACTGGTAACAATGAATCCCATCTTAGACGTCAGATGTACCGCGTGCACCATTTGCTTCTTCATCTACTAGCTTCTTGACCACTAACTATAGACTGTAAACGCATTTGTTTATATAAAACCTTACATAAAACTTTGCTTATATAAAGAGATCACCTAAATCCATTGTCGCTGAAATTCAAGCTGCTCCTGACATAAACATGATGAAATTTAATTCTAATCTTAGAACCTAGATAAAATTCCTAGTTTACAGTGAATGTTTTTTTTTTTACAAATACTTAGACGTAAGACTGGCAAACTGTACTAGTGTATTTGGTTAATGGATTGGTAACTTTTTTAATTTTAAGACAACTTTATAGGTAAGTTAACGTAATTTAAATATAAATAAAAGTCTGAACTGTATATTATAACTGTAATAAATAAAATGAACTTGTTTTTTTTGTTTATATTTGCCTTAAGTAATATAATTATTAATTATTTAGGAATCGATATTTTTTATAGAAAGATCACAAACCAGCACACAGTCAACCTGATGGTAAGTGGATGCTGTGGCCAATAGACATCTACATCTATCTTCGATTAGGAATCAAAATGCAGATGCGTTGTCACCTCTGAGGACTAATATAAAATACCTCGTTTCCAGTAAAAAGGGTATCCAGTTCTCAACACTCACCACACGAAGCATTAAGCTGCTATTTTACGCTGGTATTCTGTGAGAGAGTGGTCTTGCACCGGTCGAGCCGACCCATTCGTGCTACAACCATAATATAGCTGCAGCGTGACTCTACCGCGTAAAAAATATCTTGAATATTAAAAAAAATAACCTGTTTCAATTTATATTAAAATAAAATAGCTATTATTGATACACCTTTGATTAGTGCAACATAATTAAGTGTGATATTCCATAACGCACAATATGTCTCTCGTGGTGAAAACGGAATGACGTGAATAAATATCTCGCAGAAATATCAATTAAGCAATTATCCCGTCCGAGTGAAATCGTATGTAATGATAGTGGGTTGAACCATAACTCAAGCGCATCTGTTCTTCGGCTATTTGCTGAAGGCACGACATGCGCCTGCACAGAACTTGCGTGGTAAAGGTGCACACGCGTAAATGTGTTTACGTTTGTTGTTCGTATTTTATATATATATATATATATATATATAAAAGTTGTAATCATAATTATATCCTTCAAGTTATACCTAGTGGCGAAAGTTTTAGTGTTTTGGTAATAACCGTGAAATTAAAACAATTTATTCTCAACTTCAGAGACAGAACCATAAATTCATTTATGGAATTGTAAAAGTTTACTTTTTGCAAAACATCAAAAGTCAAAATGTTAAGATGTTTTATCCTGTTGGTAGTTTTGAGTTTTTAAATATTGAACTGAGCTTGATCGTTTTTTTTTTTATGGAAGAGTGGGCAAATGAGGCTGCGGCTCACCTGATGGTGTCGACCGCTGCCTATGTAAACATACAACACCTGAGATATTGCAGGTGCGTTAAGGTCCGATCTTTTAAAAAAGAATAAGCATGTTTATTGAAGGCCCCTAAGTCGTATAAGTAATATATAATCATAATAAGTATAAATCCTTTCCAAATATTTTATAAAAATTAAGGTGACAAACAAACTAAATGTCCACCTAAGTGACCACTTCAGACCATGGACAACTTCTGCAAATTTCAAACAAAGAATTCTCCAGCTGCTTGTCACCTCTGAGATAACTAAGATTGTATGCCTCGACATCACAGCCGGTAGTTATACCTACTGCCTTTCTACCCTTCACTCTTCAGAGCGGAACACGGTAGAGCAAGCACTATAAGTTGGTAGCAGAAGTAGATAAGAAGGCAGAGTTCGTCCTTGGACCACCCAAAAACTGCTAATACATATAAAATATACAAATTATTTCAATTTAACCAACAAAGTATGGATAGTCGTAAGTTAGCACATGTAAAAGTAGCTTTGTTATTTATTTGATCTCGACATCCCACCAAAATATCTACCCCTAATTTATAATACAAATATTTTTGCACCTAAATTATCAAATTGCTCAAGAACCAAGTAGCAATAAAATAATGAATTATTGCCAAACATTGTGACAAGTAATTATGTTTAAATAGATATTAATTACATAAACCGATTTAACTTGCTATTATTCTTATTACCCGGGAATCATATATAGTGACTACATTAATCACTTGGTATATAACATAAAAGATAAACTTATAACATATTCTTATATACTTTCTACGAGGTTAATGCTTCTATCAGAATATGAAATTATAGTTAAACACTTTAAGGGAAAAATAAACTAGCAGTCTACCTGAGACCTATCTTGCAACCAAGATCAAATATAAAAACTGAAGGTTCAGTTAATGTTAATGGCTGTCCATACTCTTTTAATCGGAACTCGGCAAAAAATACTGTCGCAAGAAAGGTTTACCGTCTAAAAAATGAAAATTAAGTAAACTCATAAATATTTCAAATGGTTTTTAATAGAGAGACAGGTCGAACTTTTTTACAATAAGCTTCTTATATTCATACGTTTCCCGGTTTTAAATTACTAATTAACAGTCTCGTAAAATTTGAGGGCAAAATTGAGAAGTTTTTATAGTTGCTTTATCTTTCTTTTCCCTAAATAATAATAGAAAGAGACAGGTCTAAATATAATTAATACTATGTTTAAGTGATTAACAACATCACGGTTATATCGATTCAGTCAGCTTACCTTTTTCATAGCTGATCTGCCTCTCCTGCTGACGGGCGTTATCAGCGGCGACCTTGAGCAAGCCTTGTATGTTGCGCAATAGCGTTTCGGTGGAGGAAACCAGCGTATCGGCGGTAGGGTCGACGGGCACCGACGGCGGTGTGGTGGTCGCCGCCGCGTAGCTCACCGGCGCTGGCGAAGACGACGCAGGCTCGTGCTCACCGTCGCTCAAATCTGCACCTGGTGTAAAAAAAATATTGTAGAGAAATCCATATGAATTGTAATATTACTCAGGTTATCTATATAAATACATAGGAAGTAGCTGGATGCAGGTGACTTGAAGGGCTTGTGAGGGGGCCAATGTTCAGCAGCTGACTTGTTAAATCTTACTCTAAAGGAGTAGTTTTTTTTCCACAATTATGATCTATAGAATAATGTCTATTTCGAAAGTGATTAATTTAGTTGATTAATACCCAATAAATTTTCGAATGAGATATCGACAACTGAGTGAGTTAAACTGTTAGAATAAAATATTTGAAGTCCATCCATCTGATTTATTTAGAAATAATTTAGTTCGCCTAATCGTATTGGGGCAGCGCATATTGGACACATCCCTATTCTAAAACTCTTTCAGAAATGGGAGAAGGCCTGTGCCCAGAAGTGGGACGTGTATAGGCATTAACTTTTTTTTATTATAAACCTAGGTGTCTCGATTAACTAGGAAATACTCGTGTTTATTGAGTGGATTCCGAATAATTTATATGTTAAGAAACGTCAAGATTGGGGTGGCCCGTTATTTTAATGAGATGTTGAAAGTTCATCTGTGTTCGAATAGTTAAAGTCTTGGAAGAATTAATATTTTAGTAAAATTACTTGGAAACTTAGTTTCACTACTTTCAGCTATTAAAGAAATCAGTCTGTCGGTAGTGACCCGTAGAAACCAACCCACAATTGCTAAATAATTGTGTAACATAACTTAAAAGTTTTATATGTGAATTTCGCAAAGTCATTAAGACAGTTTAAGTGAAATCTTAAAATAGCTTCGTATTGAACGGTACATAAAAGAGATATATTAAACGGAGTAAGTAACACGGCATGCGCGGTATTTAGCATCGCGTGCGTGTATCATTCGAACTACAATTATTATTGTCAGGTACATCGATATTGCGTGGTGCTCATCGACTGAGAGCTTTGATGATAAATACATTCTGACCTATTCAGATCCGCTAAGTTTAAAAATATAAAAATAAAGTGAAAACAATTCTAATGATTCCTTTTACTTACGCAAACACTGCACATTAAATAAAAGTAAAATTACGGGATTTATTACCTTTAATTTTAAATTAGTTTCTATTTGTGTGTGATTATGGGACATGTAAATTATTTGAAACGTTGCGTTGGGAAATAAAAAAGCACATATATATTTTTTAATGTTTAATGGTGATGCCCATTAAGTAGTAATTACGTCAATATTATTAAATACAAAACGCACTCATTGAGTTTTGGCGGGAACTCGGCCGTCGACGGACTGTCGCTCCTGTTTTGTCGCTTGGATAATGGTTTGAAGTGGATGCTAATTCGTAAAAGCGTTATGATTTTGTGAATTACGTGTCTGCGCGTGTGAACTGTTAGAGAAAGCGACGAAACAAGTTATTTGATGTTGATATAAATCTCAAGTTAATTTAATCGCTTGGGCGCCTTATGAACTTGAGTGGCTGTCGTCATCAACAGTCCGCTGGGTTGAGTTGTCGTCAAAATCTCCCAAAAACTTCGCAATGTGACGCATTAGCATTTTGTGAAAAAAATTATATAAAATGAAGATTCTGAAAGAAATGATAGGCTTAGAAGGGCTAGAACCCAGAGCCGTAAAGCTAGTTAAAAAAAGCAGACTCATTGTAAAAGATTACTACGTTATGTTTCTATGGTTTTTTTCCTGATGTAAAAATTTAATAATATATTAAATTTACTTTATTACTATTTTGCTCTGTGTTAAATAATGATCAGTTTTTAATGAATTTACTATCAAAATTACAACAACAGAAACTAATTAACAGAAATTAATTAACTAACAGCCGGACTGAAAACCAGTGTCGGGATCAGAGCAATTCGTGTTTCTGTATTTCGATTTTTACTGAGTCCTGCCCATTTAACGGTCTTATACTGCTACACAGACTTATTTTATATTATTCTTACATTTTTGTGAATTTAGGAAAATATTGTTTTATTTTCTGTTTAATTCCAATTTCTTGCTTTGTTTTGTATTTATTGTGATTAGACTGTGAATAAATTTTTTTTTATTTTTATTTATTTATTTATTTTAACAATAAGTAACATTATAAAGAACACAGGTAGCTGCGGGTCCTAAACTAAGCGCAGCTTGTATCTTAGGACCCTGGCATGCGATACAAAACGGTTTGTCACTGTTGTGAACATGACAATGTTTTTTATTTCTTTCTTTCTTTCTAATTAACTATTATTAATTACACTTTAGCGGAACAAAGCATCTAGTTACAGCAGTTTCTCGAAGCGAAAAAAGCGAAAAATGGGAACACGGCGAAGCCATCGGACACCGAATAGGCCGTCTCCAACCGATTTATGTACGTACGACGTTTTGTTGCACGAGGGTCAAATCAAATATTCTAATGTTTCGATTGTATAATTATTTATTTTTAGGGTTTCGAACAGATTAAATTTTCAAAAAGATCTATCTAATAGAAAAAATAACGGTTTTAAAAATACATAAACATAAATAATTGGATGTTATAAAATTGGTTAAATTAATGATATCAACTTTTCGTGGCTTCTAATAGATACATAAGTAGTAACTAAAATACACATACTGCTACGCGTACAGAACTATAATCATTTGTATTGTTCAGTTTCCCGTTTTACTAGCTTACATTTTTTAAGTACTTAAATAGGTCTCACATACAAAAAAGAAACTTTTCCGATTGCCTTCTCTCACGGTCCAAAATGATCTATCGATACATTTAATTTAACTGACAAGATAGTGAACGCTCATCACATAATGAAGACAACATCGTTTCGTCATTGTCGATACGCACGATAGCACTTTCGAGTTGTCACAACACCATCTTCCTAATAAAGCCAATTAACAGAATTCAATAAGGGCAACCAATAAAACTGAACCCTGTATCAATAAACGTATATATCAAATTCCTTTCACACGAAATAATCGTTTTAATATTTAAGAATGAAAGTCGGAAATGTGTAATTAAAATAAAGAGTAATGCCAAATGGACAAAGATCAAAGTTGAGTGACTAGATGGACAGAAAACGCATGCTATAATGAGACTTAAGTACTCGTGACGGCCTTTCACCGCGTGTTGATTAAAATAATTATAACATAATATAAGCATATTACCTTTCAACGATTTAAATGATATACAAATAAATGACAAAGTATAATAATGATTAATAATTATACGTGGTACAGCCATGCTGCAGTTATATTAGTAATATAGTTGTAGCACGAATGGGTCGGCTCGACTGGGGAAGGACCACGCTCTCACAGAATACCAGCGTAAAATAGTAGCTTAATGCTGCTGTGTTTCGTATGGTGAGTGTAGAGAACCAGCAACCCTTTTTACCGGAAACGAGGCATTCCATCTTGGTCTATGGGCCACAGCAACCACTTACCATCAGGTGGACTGTGTGCTCGTTTGTCACCCTATCCCATAAACAAAAAAAATATTATGCGTCTCATAATATATATAGTTATTCTCTCTATTGTATAAAAATGCTTACTACCTTTCAAAAACTCCTAGTGTTCAAAAAATACAGGAAACGTTTTTAATATTCTATAATTTTGAAGTACACAAAATGTACTTTCCGGGTTAGATATATCCACAGACGTCAGAAGTAACTCACATAACCATACTCCTCGTAGAACACTCAATAAATATTCGTTCCCACGCTTCTAGCGCATTTTGTGTGCAACTTACAGTAAATACAACACACAATCCTTATTGTTTCGCTTAATTTAGCCATTGTATGGTTCCAATATTTACATTTGTGGATCATTGTTTTGATTTACACAGTCCCGCGTCATCGATTGTACCATCGCTACTAGTACTTTGCATAATAGGCACCTCTTACGGGTCATTGCTCCCTATTTATCGGTGCCACGATTAGCTGATACTAGCATTCAAAACAATGTAGGTACTTTCAGGTCAGTAATAAATGTGCACGATATTTAAGAAATTATAACATTCGCTACTTAGCGACAAAGAGTTTATCTTGACGGTGTACTTTAGGTCCTTGAAACCATCTTGAAACATTCAATAGGTACTTCCGAACTCTTCTGATTTATTTGTATTGCTTCTCATTCCTATTATCACCGTACATGTAACAGCTTCTATAATAATATTGCGTTAGCCTCGTAACAGGTTTTCATTTGATTGATGATCAAAATAGTGATATCCGCTACTTAATTGATTAGAAAATTTTAGCAAGGCAATAGATTCAATTTACAAAAAGCTGTAGATAAAACGAATGTTAATACATCGTCAGAGAAATTGTCATGTCATCCATCATTACTTTAATAGTCCAAGATCTATGCTAATAGCAAAACCTACTAAGTTATCAACGAGATTCATTATGATAATGATCAATAGATTGTTGTTAGTAATCAACAAATATGTATCTCTATATAATATTTAAATTAAAAACATCACTATTTTATGATTTCCAATATTCTTAAAATTTCATTTCCTACATAATTATTGTTACTGTTATAGCCCCACCCTCACATATTGCCTTAAGGGGACCCTTGCAATATCTGCCACATTTGGCAGACGAGCTGGCACTCGCAGTTTTTTATTTTTTGTTGTTATTGGTAAAAAGCTGCTGCCCGTCACCTGGTTTGTTGTTCAACACCACTACACGGTAAAAAATTATTGAATCTGTCTTTAATATCCCCGGTATAAAATATATAAAACACAGACTGTGTTCATGTGTAATATGCTCTTCGACTAAGGTGCAAAATTGAATTGGGTCGTTTTAAGTGCTATTCATACATCATTGAGGGCAATTGCGGCCAATACTCGTAATAAGATTTTATTATATCGGTCCATTATAAGCAAACGTGCGGTGTCTAGGGATCAAGACGGGCTACAGTATGGGAACGAACACGATCGGTTTATTAATGTCGGGAAAATTGACTACTTTCAGTTACAATGTAAATCTCTAATCATTTTAAACAGAAATTATGATTGATTATATCAAATAATACATTTATGATTTTGTTAGTGCAGTCTAATAGTCACTATAGCGTATCGGTCGTTTTCAGGGTATGAATATTGGTATCTTTAGAGGATTTCCTCCTCTTTTACTCGTGTCTTTGTCATTGAACACTAATTTTTTATGAGATTACACTTCGGTACTAAATGACAACTTTGTTTTTATAACAAGAGGTGGCACCGTGGTATGAAACCGGTAAGCATGATCCGGTCTTAAAAACGTTATGATACTAATATTGTGGCTGATAATTTCTACACTGTAGGTATCAAAGGCCTTAGAGCTATTAGTGGGCAATTTCACACTAATAGCTCTGAGGCTAGGGGAACGAAATATTCGTTGAACATTTTATGCTAAGTTCATACAAGCGTTCATATACGCGGTCCCACGTATCGCTTGACTGCGATTATGCCCGAGAAGCGGACTTATTAAAATTTAAACGTAACTATACGGAAGTAATAAGTATACGTAATGATTTTTTATCTTTACGCGAATACGACATACAAAATAAAACTAATTGTACACATTAAATTTTTAATTCATGGCGTCTCGGGTGCACAACAGCACCCATGAACTGAAGTATTTGATGTATCGGTGTCATAGTTGTCTCGGCTACCTTCAGCTTTTGAATACCTATTAATTTTAGGCTCGATCTTTGCTTACAGTATCTTGAAGTTTGTGGTGATATGCTACATCCATCTTCTCTATTGAAATTAGGATGTTTTCTAATTTCAATAGCCTCGCGAATCATCCTTGGCAGGAATCGATGTTCTTTTGCGAAGATTTGTGGTCTATCAAATCTAACGGAATTTCGAGGACGATTTTGAACATACTATTTTTAGCCAAAAATATTCTAATTTCAAACAGATTACTCATTCAAGTTAGCTGGCAGAGAATGCCTTTTCGGCATTAAGTTCGCCTTTGTACCAAATTATTTTGTTTGAGTGCAATAAAGAATTTTCTATCTATCATTCAAATAAAAGCATTCTATAATGCATTATCATCATAATTATTAAGATCAGTGACAAGTCCAATGCTGAACATATTCCTACTCCAAGGAGTGCCACAAATATGGTACCGCTTGTATTTATTTCTTATAATAATTTACAAGCCCACTCACCAAGCGTGCTAAATATGGAAGATATATTTGCCACACTTTACAAGGGGCATGAGTAAAGCACAACCAAAATTGATAAAAGAACAGCACCGTTTGTATCAACAATTTCGATATTAAGAAATACTTAGATCACGGACTTACCATCATCTTCATCTTTAACATTGTGGTCGTCTTGATCGGACAAGGCTGCGTCGCTCTCGTCAGTATGTGAGCGAGGAGAAGCTGCCGCAGTGGCAGTGGAGGGCAGCCGCGGCGGCTGAGGGGTGCGAGGGGAGGCAGCGGAACTTCTGCCGCTAGCGGAGCCATCGCCCCTTTCGCCTCGATCGCGATCACCCCGTTCTTGTCGGTCACGATCGCCACCAGACCCAGATTTAGATAAGTTAAGGACAGGACTATGTCCTGGGGAGGAGCCTGTAAAAATTATATTAATACATGTAGGAGATTTTTTTTAATTTTCATTGTTTCTGAACCTGACAATAAGTGAGGCAAAATTTGTAGGAATTTTTGTGTCATGCAAATATTTTAAAAGATGATAAAAATTTACACTGTCAGGTTCACATGTATTATGATCTTATGTAAGTAATGATATTTACCATTGTGTGAACCCTCACGCGCTTTATCCATGGCTATGACGCGTTCAATGTCGCCTCTCTCGTCGCGTAACCTAAAAGAATAGCTTAAATTACTATAAAGAATAATTTACTGTTCTATTTTAATAGTATGTTAAGTAAAAATATGTAGGATAATAATATAGAACTGTTGATCATTGTACGGTTTACGCAAAATATAAACTTTGAATGTTTTGTCTTTCAAGATTACCAGTTTTGACTTCGCGTTATTATAACGTGATGTTCAGATGCCGCCCGGGGCTATCCGCTCCCGCGTATTCTGTTATTATTTCTAGCGTGAGCTTTTACAGAACGTTTACTTTGCCAACTGCATACGAGTGTTACTTATCCTTGGAATGTAATGCCACGATTTGCCATTATACATTTGCACATCCGTTACGTTTTAGCGATAATTTTGTAAATATAATAAAAAAGGTCGCAAGAAACCCGGGTTCGATCCCAGCCGGCACTAACGAAATTGTTAATTGCAATTTTCAGTGCTGATTTACCACGTGCTCGGTGATGAAGGAAAACATCGTGAGGAAACCTGCGTGTCTGAGAAATAAAAAATAAGAAATATTTCGAAGACTTGTGAAGTCAGCCTACAGGCATTGGGACAGCGCTCTAAAACCTTCTCAGAAGTGAGAGGAGGAATGTTCCCAGCAGTGGGAAGTATATAGGCTGTAACTTTACATTACTTTTTGAGTAAAAAATATACTAAGGAGTATTCTATATTTGCCATGTTGATGCGGTGAAAAATTATCCAGTAACTTATATCGTGCCTTAAATCTCGTAGGAGATGACAGACGGAAACCCAGCAGGAGATGGACAACTAGAAAGTTTAGGCAATCTAGGGCAACTCCTGAACATGTTCTGCAGTTGACTTTTGATAGCCTGTAATGATGATACAAAAATGTTCATGATCCGAAGCCATGACCCATGATCCTAGCTGAATCAACATTTGTGTCAGTTTAAAATGATTTCTTGTATACGGATGTTGTCTTTGCAAATTGTTCCACACGATACATAAAGGCGAATATACATATTTGGCGATTCCGATTTTTTTCTACATGTGACAGGCTGGTTGGTTATCGCTTTTGCGGAAAAACAGTTAAATATTTAAAAAAAAAAACTTTTAACATTCAACTATTTTTTGGTAATTGGTAATAATATTTTATACGGGTAATAACAATAGTACCGTTCATTCATTAACTACAGCTTATCAAAGCTCCACTGCTAAACATAGGCCTCAAAGGGTTATTTGCTGTAGTTGCCACACTCAGGCAAGTATAAACAAGTGCCCACACTATGGATATCACTTGAAGACCAAAATGGCGTATGAATCCGCTACAAAAAGCATGTTGGTATGCGCAGCAACATTCGCATAACTGCGCATAAATGAGTATAACATGAGCAACTCTAAAGTATAGTTCTGAAGCACTAATAATTTATACAAGGCATTAGCATTTTAAATCATGTAAATATTTACTTTAGTTAAACCAATTTTAACCGCACCGTAATGTTTTCGGTAACATTTTGGTAGACGTGTTGGCTACCACAATTCACTTTATATTATTTTACTTATACTTTTATTAGTTTTTATTGGCTTTTGCTTTATTGGCTTTGTTTTAAAAAAAAGATGGGCAACAGGCCCATCTTTTTTTTAAAGGATTGGGGGCAAACATTGAGTTTAAATCAATGGGGGAAAACGAGCATATTATGGCTCACCTAATAAGTAAGTGATTACTTGGTGACTACCGCTGCCCATGAACAACTGCACCACCAGGGGAATTGCAGATGCGTGGCCGACCTTTTAAAAAGGAGTACCTAGGCTCTTTTCTTGAAGGTCCCTAAGTCGTATCGGTCCAAAAAATCTCTGGTAGTAGTCGATTCCACAAGGAAGTTGTGCGGCAAAGAAAACTTGTTTTAAATCGCACGGTGGTGGACCGCCAGTCATTCAGATGGTATGATGGTCCCGATGTGCGATGGTGAAATTGTGCGGCTGGAATTAGTCCGAACAAGCACTCCTCAGAGCACTCCCGTGGTAGATCATACCTCCTGTTCCATGTCCCTTTGTCGCCTTTACAATACCCACGGAATGATTTCGGGTAGTAGGTTCTCTTAGGCTCGGTCGTTAATTATAATTAAAAAGTCGTAAAAACCATTTACAAATCAATCAAAGCCATATTTGCACCATATGTCAATGTATCATGGTTTAAAATGTTGAATTAGTCATGGCATCCAGTGAAATGAATCCAAACAATGCTACTGACAAACAGTTTTATCATTTGAAACCATAAAGCATGCTACCCACTGAGTTGTGGAGCTACCTCAAAGGCAAAAGTATAATATCACAGAGCCCCGCTGCGTTTCTTTGTATACGGATGAAGACGGTGTGCGTAATCATTTTGTACGAGGATCCACCGTGCCTCTGCTACCCTAATTCCGCGGGACTTTTTTGATTGTGAATTATTAGACTTCGGATGCTTCCGTTTTACTTTGTATTTATTGATTTTTAAAAAGGTAAAGGAAAGGTAAGGTTCATTTTAACGTGTAACGATATTTGTTTCTTTAAAAATGATCAATTTTATTTTGCTTTAAAACTCCTTAGTAGAAGTATTTATAACGCTCCACAAAACAGGATCAATCCCGAGGACCTAAAGCCATGATATCTCATGAATTTATAGTCAAGCTGGGAATCACATGTAGTAATTCATGTTCTACCCCTCTATTTTTCAGCTATCTTATTAATTTTAATGGCGTAAAACCTTCAAAAATGTTAATAAATTAATAAATGGAGCTGGATTTCCAAGACTTTTGGTCTTTATAAAAATAAGGGTTGTAATTTGACCACAAACCATGCTGAACCTTTTTTGTCTTTCCTTTCAAGTACAAAGTTTAATTATTTAATTATACTTATTTTAGAGTTTACATTTTCATATTGTTATGTTCGCCCATGGTTTGTGGCAAGATGAAGTGTTTCTTTCTGTTTTCTTTATTATTTTGAATAAGCTGTTTTGAGATCATTACTATTATTTCTGGATTCGAATTGCCTAATGAAAATAATAATAATCGTAATATGATAATCACGTCCGTTTCTACTCCGAAAAGCGTCTCGATAAAAGGTTATGTAACAAATATCAATAAATTCTTTGGTTAAAAATGTGCTCATTTAATAACGAAATGACTATGAAAATTCATGAATAAAAGCATATTCTGAAAAATGAATTACTTGTCGAAACCAATTTCGCTCATTTCAAAGGGGTTAATGCTACGATTTTTGCGCAGTAATGCCTTTTGAGCATTTGAATATAAATGACGTCTGAAAGTGAAATGTAACATACATAATAAGTGGCTGTTTTAAGCCTCTGCGAAACCCTTTTGTGGATTACAGAGTAATAAAAGTGTGCAGAGAAGTTTTAGAACATTTTAGCGTATTATCTTAAAATATTGACTTTCCTCACCGCAGTAGTAGTAATGGTAGTAAACAGATTATAAATTAAAGCCGTGGACACAAACACAAGGATATATTTTAATTTGATAACTTCGTAAAATATATATTTGCTACTTATTTGGTGTAAAATTGTGATGTTACAAATATCATCGAATAGAATGGAATAAGAAAGAACCATAAGAAACATAGCAGATTGCTTAATTTGAACACAAATAAAACGACACAACGTGTAAATATACATCTCTGATCGCCGACTACTCTGTGTTTGAACCCTCAAAATAGAGTCGTTTCGTACTTTACTGACGAGTCACGATGCTTCGTTTGTACTTTAATATATTTTTCATTTCCGGGACTATTAATATGTAAATAATTTCTTCTAACTTTTGTAACAAAAAAGTGGTATTAAAACTCGCAGAGTATGTAATTTTTTTTAAAAAATTGCACTGAATTGAACTGAATTGTGTATTGAAATACTGATTAGACTGGAAAAGTAATTAAATGAAATATGAATAACGGCAATTTATATAAGTAACAAAAGCAGAAGAGAAAACTAAAAACTGTTTAAAAATAAAAATTACCGCTGAGAAAAAACAAAAAAAAACTTAATTGGATGACACATATATTACGTGGTATAATGGGACGAGGTAGAAAGTTCAGTAGTCATAAATCCAACATATTGCCCGCGTGTGAAACAAAATTTCAAGTGGCCAACTTGAAGGAATATGTTATGTAAAATATATGTAAGTGAAGAAAACTATTTTTACGGGTTTTATCGTGTATATTATTATATACTAAGTTTTACTCATTTCTATATAAAAGTATATGTCCTGTAAATAGTGATAAAAATATTTGCATAAAGAAAGTATTGGATATAAACAGAGTTGGCAAACATGAATTGGAATTGAAATTTGAACAGATTTTTTTATTTATTTATCTAAGGTATGACCGTTACTAAAAATTAATCATTTTATAATTTTAATATATTCGTATTTGTAAGCATACCAATTTTTTTTCTAATCTAACAAGGTCTCTCGTATCCCAAACTAATCAGATTGAAATGATCGAATCAACAAACTTCGATCGGACAAAAGATAAAGCCTGTATGAATAAAGTTATAAATTATTTTCATTTCCTTCATTTTATTTTCTATCATCGTAAAACTGTTAATGTGATCGATGATATCAAAAAAGGTATGCTATACAAATGTTACGTTATAAATTTATTTTAAAGGTGAGAAGTTTTAGTTGTTAATGATGAAGTGGTAGCGGAAATGGAGACTACAAATATTTATTATTTTAATATCGATAATCAAACACAAACAGACATGAAACACAAATGAAAGTACCTTTTCGATCCATCACTTGCAGCTATCTTAGCATTATAAGAAAAAATAAAAATATAAATTTCTTCGCAACCTTCCGCCAAACAAATATAATGATGTGTCTTACCTGGATTGAAGAGAACCTCCCGCCCTCCCTCAATTGCATGCACTAACTCCGTCACCACTAGTCCCAGCACCACTATTCCAGGCAAGACACACCATCGACGATAATACGACACGTGTTTCGCCTCTACACGAGGCATCTTCAGGTAATCTAGACTCTACGGCGGCTGACCGCTAAGTCTTAAGACTTATTGTATTTGTTTGGCGGAAGGTTGCGAAGAAATTTATATTTTTATTTTTTATTATAATGGATTTCCAGAAAGTAACGCCTGATTCTATCAATTGTCTTAGCATTTCAATGATATAATCCTCAGATAAAACCATTTTTTTTAATTAAACGCCGTTGCCCCCACACTAGGATTTTCTCCTGTATCGTGGAGACAGTTAACCAACATAAATTGTACAAGGACAAACATCCAGACCCGGAACAATTATTTGTAGGCCATACCGAACCCACTTACTTACTTTACTTGTTCCGAGCGGGATTCGAACCCACATTCATTGCTTAGCCACTGCACTATGATGCTGTCTCATTCGTCTCATCATATTAATTTGTAGTAATAAACTACAAATTAATATGATGAGACGAATGGAATGGTTTTTACTTTTTTTTAAGGTTTTTATTAATGTAGATTTTATATTTATGAAATTTAAGTTTGAAATTACAAACATGAATTTCCATTTTCTCCCGACTGTTCACGGTTATGTTTTACTCTAAATGTATGTAAGTTATCTTTTGTCTTCCGTAGCCTAAATTATTTGGCGATTTTTGTTGTTTGAGTTTGATTTTTGTTGTGCGAAGTGTCATTAGATCTGCCGTTATCTTAATTGATTTTTAGTTTATGTATATTAAAAAAAATAAAAACATTATTCATTTTAAATATAATTTGTTTTTAAACAACAACAAAATAATAATACAAATATATTATTGTAACAGTAAAAGACAGTTAAATTAACTAATAAAGAAATAGAAGAATAATTAATAAATAAATAAATAGGCACTGATTAAAAACATAATTGTGTAAATAACGTTTAAGATCGTACATGGCAACATGGTCATAGCAACTTGACCGCACTGATATCATTATAGTGTGTATTTAATGAAAATGTTCCAATGACTCAATTATGAAGGTTAACTTAGTTTGTTAACGGTAACCATAGCCATTATAGAACGGCTAGTGGCCTAAACAGATATTCCGGCAGCGCGGGCGTGGACAATACGTTGCAATCTACCACCTAAGCCGATGCACGCTGATTAGTTAATTCGGAACTGTTCATAGCCTAACACCGCAGCAGCGAGTTCGATCCATTCTTGTATGCATAATCTGATTACAGTAGGTAAGTATTAAATAGAGCTTTCGATAATGCTGTTATCAATTTACCCGCCCGACAAACTAAGCTCCAACTGCGTCATCGTACCGAACGGGCGGTGTTTAAACAACAGAGCGACCAATTTGCATTCTTAAGAATCGATTAAGAAAATCAAATCCACTCGGAGCGTCGCCGCGTGAAACATTTGCTTGACACCCAAATCAAAAATCGTTTTAGCGTACCCTCCCTAGGGGAGATTGGGGAAGCGTCGACGCCTCAACATTTATTATTTCAGACATATCACTCACATGCAAAACAAACTCCGTCCGATCCATCAAAAAGTTTCTTCGTCTCGCACCCCGCCGCCCCGCAATACAAATCGAGTGTGTAAGTACTGCGGTTTGTGGAAACGGGGTCGTGACGTAATGTGTATTTCCTATTGATTCGTAAAGTATGATAATTAACTTTACAACCTTAAACGGTTATCAGTCAATTTCAATGTTTTAAAGTTATTAGAATATTCTCGAATAATATAACATATTTAAATATTTAGGATATCATTGCCTGTATTAAGTTAAATACTGGACTCGTAATGCCTGTAGCATAAAACTGCGGCATTAGAATCAAGTTCCTGGTAACAAGGTATTCCAATATAGTTCTCAATTATGAAAATGCACTTCAAAAGTTAAGTACATTGTGGACATACTATATTATTTTCTAATATGTATATTTACGTAACTAACATTTAATTATGTATATTATCTAAATTAAAAATACAGGAAAGCTTCAATATAACTGAAATAAAGGCTTATACAAGAGTGAAAGAGATCGTTTGCGCACCGTGCAATATGCAGTATAACGGAAAAATAAAAATAAGCTCAGTCATCCAAAAGAAATGAGCATTGTAACCTCCCTAACAGTCAACAAAGCTTCGAAGAAAATCGAGCGAAAAAAGGCTAAAAACACCTTAGGGGTTTACTAATCGAATAAAAAATATCAGCGGCCGATGCCAATGTGTGGGGGAGAAATGGAATAAATTATAAAGAAAATACAAGTAGCAAAGGGGCCGTTGTTGCAAGTAAAAAGTTCCCTTTACTACACCGATACCTTAATGCTTTCTGTTTTCTCTTGGAAATTATCTCCAGGTTAATAAGTATTTATATGCATATGATATATTTCTTATTAATTTTTAGCCTATATTTATCATCACCATAAACCTGTAAATCACTATAAGCTTGCCTCTGCTGAATGTAATGTTTTACGTGGTAGAGCCATGCTGCAGTTATATTAGTAGTATAGTTGTAGTCGGCTCGACCGGGGAAGGACCACGCTCTCACAGAATATCAGCGTCAAATAGCAGCTTAATGCTGCTGTGTTTCGTACGGTGAGTGTAGAGAACCGGAGATACTTTTTATTGGAAACGAGGCATTCCACCTAAGTCCTCGTGGATGACAACGCATCTGCATTTTCATTCGTAATCGAGGATAGATGTAGATGTCTATGGGCCACAGCAACCACTTACCATCAGGTGGACTGTGCTCGTTTACCATCCTATCCTATAGAAAAATTCTAAAACTCTTTTCAGCAAAAAAAAATTACTACAATCACCATGTTTCATTGGCTGTTTTATGATCGTACTACCAAACAATGCAACCCGACATAGATTTGGATATTTTGTGTTTAAATTACGTTTTTATTGTGTTTATTTTATGTTTCATATTAGGTTTTCGAATGGACGATTTCATTATCTATAGTAAATCATGACTTTTCCCTTATTTTCCGTATTCTTGTTCTATACTCATCACTCGTGAATAAGATCCAACTAAAAAAAAATATTATTCGCCAGTTTAAATAGCCAACCATCGATGCAAACCAGGCAATCAATACCAAATGATAAGGAAACACTTAAAGCGAAAGAAGGATGGAGGAACTCAAAAATAATAGGAAGAAGTAACATGATGACTTGTCGGCCGCGCCCCGCCCTTCGCATAAACGTCACCGTGTCATTTGTAAAAATTGGGGCTTCGCAACTTCTACAACTTCGGAACAGAGAAATGTGTAGAGATTTTTATTAAACTATGAACGCACAGTTTATAACTTAACATTTTATCTTCTTAAAATATTAAAATATTATGTGACCTGTTAAATGATTGACTGTAGTTTCACTGGATTATAAAATGTGTAATTTAACAAAACCTAATGTAGTTTTAAAAGACCGTAATGGGAACTATTTGCAGATATTTAACAATTAAACTGACCGCTCATATTGTATTCTAGTGCCGTAAGTATATATTAAGAGCCGTGGTAGCTCAGATGATTAGCGCTCGCTGTAAATTTCACAGTACGCGAGCAAATCGGGTTCGATCCCCGCCGGACCCAATGAAATTGTTAATTGCAATTTGAAATGCTGATTTACCACGTGCTTGGCGGTGAAGGAACACATCGTGAGGAAACCTGCATGTCTGAGAAATAAGAAAAAAAATTGAAGACATGTGAAGCTCGCCAACACGCATTGTGGCAGCGCGGCGGACACTTCCATTCCCTAAAAGCCCTCTTAGAAATGAGGGGAGGCATGCCCAGCAGTGGAACGTAGAGAGGCTGTAATTTTAAGTATACTCGTATATTACACAAACATTAATTTTCTAAATTATTTCTTCCAGTTTTTTAATTATTTTTCTTCTATTTTTCTTCAATTTCCATAATTTTTTGAACAATCATTCTATTGCATTACGCGAGACGTTATAAATATTAATGCTTCTAATATTTATTTCATATGACTAACAACTTATTGTTTATCTGAATACAAAGCTAAAAAATAAAGTGATAAAATGGAGAGCTATTCTATGATAGCATCGTGCTAAAAGGAAATGTCTAACCAAAATAACCAGATTTTAAGGGGACGACAAAAGAATCTGTAGTGAGTAGGACCTCCGCGGGGGAACCGGAGACAGTTATTTAAATTTGAATAACATAATATGAAAAAAATTACATCACTTAATACCGTAATAAAAGTGCACTAAGCGACTGAAGCATTACGCCTGCCAAATGCAAAGAGGGTACCGACAAATTTCGCTAAGGAAACGTGAAATGAAATATAAAATGTGTCTGCGGGAAAATAAAATATGTCTTTCAGAAGCTTTGGAGCTCATTACGATATTAGAAGTACGTGAGAAGATTTAAGTTAATGTCGCAGAAGTTGAGATGATGAACAGGTCTGGAAACACGGCGCTTGAAATATGGTGTTTGAATAACTAATATGGTGTTGGAGTTTTAGGTTTGTTTGGTAAAGGCTGAATATTGAAGAAAATCCTTATCACGTATATTATGTATTAACCGTTCCTGCATCTTCCGTTTGATACTAGAAACTATAGGCTTCACGGAAGATGTCATATGATATGTTTAAATTTACATTTATATGTGTTAGAGCCACGCTGTAGCGTATTACGCCTGCAGTGCAAATTGATCGCATCAACCGGCGCATTTTTACTTATAACAAAGTATTTAATCTTAGTCTTTAGGAAAACATGGCAACAACACCTTAGTTTATATTTTGATTGATAAGGTAGTGGCACGAATAGCTCGACCAGGGTAGGACCACGCTCTTACAGAATACCTGCGTAAAATCGAAGCTTAATACTGCTGTGTATCGTATGGTGAGTGTAGATAACCGGAGAGAAAACGAGGCATACCATTTAAATCCTCAACATGCATTGCAATTTATTATTAATTGAGGATAAATGTAGATGTCTATGGGCCACAACATCCACTTACCATCAGGTGAACTGTCTGCTCGTTTGTCACCCGTATTCTACAAAAAAAGCATAAATGTATGTGTCTTTTGGCCACACAACCAATTCGCCAGGCCTTGTGCGCTTTGTCTCTCCTACTCCTATTGTAAAAAGAAACAAATAGATCGCTTAAGTCAACTTTAGTCATTCCTAGTTTCTTAAAAACTGAATGTAAGTTTGATTTTAAGATGTATTTAGGGTTTTAAAGATCAGGCTAATGGAGCTCTTATACAGATGTGCTTTGGCAATAGAATCCACTCAAAAGTCAAATACTCTGGTTAATATTGAAGCCTATTCAAAATATACACGAATAACAAGATTATCCAGTTGGATTTTTCACTAATATTGGTGTATGTATTGGTTCCTAATATGTTGCTCCGAATAATAATGAGAACAGCTTCGTATATTTTGGCAACAGATTACGGCAGCGTAACGATGTTTCAATCGGGTCCGTACAATGTTATTAGGATTTAAGCGGCAGAGCGACGCCTGTCTCCCAGAGCAACTTCGGATAATTATGCAAAATTGCTTCTACAATTCGTAGCCTACGACTTTTCAGGACATTACCATTACACATAATGGCAATGCTTTTCGATAAGTTTAATTCCACTATAATTAGGCATTCGGGAAATTACGTTACATCTTCTCGTCAGGTATACCTCAAAACCTGAAAACGAAATTGTACAACCAGTGCGTGTTGCCAGTGATGACATATGGAACTGAGACGTGGTCCTTCACTGCTGGCCGTATGAGGACGCTCAAAGTCGCTCAGCGAGCTATGGAGAGGGTTATGCTCGGGGTTTCTCTGTGTGATAAACTTAGAAATGAGGATATCCGCAGTAGAACCAGAGTGACCGACATAGCCGACGGCCATATAGCTCGAAGAACCGACAACCGTTGGGGAAAAAAGGTTCTCGAGTGGCGGCTGCAACTAGGCTTAGTACCGGTAGGCGTGGTGTAGGGCAACCCCCTCCCCCCTAGATGGAGTGACGATCTGGTAAGACATGCAGAAAGTCGATTGATGCAGGTGGCTCAGGACCGTGCTTTGTGGCATAGTTTGGGGGAGGCCTATGTTCAGCAGTGGACTTGTGAAGGGCTGTAATGATGATGATGATGATGATGATTAGGCACGGGAGAATGTAAATTATATTATCCTCTTACGGCAGTTTGATTTTAGTGTCGAATCGTTTTACATTGCTTTGTAATTCTAGCCGAGCGTTTTTCTGATCGGCGATCGCACATGCGAGGCTTCAACGCACACGCACACAGCGACCGCAGAAAATTCATATGCCTCGAAACACATCGAATTCGACTGCCGGTTAATGAGGCACGACATACTCTTCCTGATCTTCCAGCGGCTTGAATGTCGAATGACGTAAATATTTCAGTCTAGACGATTGAAAATCTTTCATCGTTTGAAACCGCTGGACGGGTGGAGCGCAGTCACATGGGTAATGATTGCGATCGAAGTGATAGCTCGCGCCGACCGCAACATGTTACCAACGAGACGATAATGGTAAATGGACGGGTACATTTTATTTTCTGCGGTGATAAATAGTTTTTTGTCGGTCCAAACGTGGTTACGCAGCCTGTCTTTGTACAATGAATGCGATTAATATTTTGCGCGAGTTGGTAATCCTGTTGAAATAATTCACAAATATATATTCTTTTCTTTATCAGCCTTATTTAAATCCATTGGAGGCTATAGACATACCTTGAAAGACTTTACCACGATGGGCATACGAGTCGGTGAGCATAGAGTCATTACCCAATGGATTTAGGTGCAGCAAAAAAAGACAGAAGTACTGTCATTTGCCGGCTGCCGAAATTCTTTTCTAAAGTTATCACGGTGCATCGTGTAAAGATGATGTTTTAAAGTTTATTATATTCCCTTAAAACCCAATAGTTGAAATATTTCATAATATATTAAATTTTTTTCATAGTTAAATATCCAATTCCTTTATAAAATCTGTATTCTCCATTCCTCTATATCTATATATTAGTTACCATAAATTTGATTATTTATGTATAAAGGATAATGCAATAGTTTCGTTCGAGTAACAGTTACATCTATTAAGTAAATATAGTTTTTGTTTGTTCGTATTTCGTTCGTTGGTTCGTTGTCGGTTCCTTCGTTATCGCGACAAAACTTTGTCAACTTATTGGTTGCACTTGCGCGAAGGTTATAGGCATAGTAAAATTAACTTACAGCACGTGGCGCACGTATCGTATCAACATTTTTTTATTATATTATTAATATATACAATTAAACAATGTAACTCTTCCAAATTCAAAACAATTTTTCACAATTACTTCATTTGCGGTAGCAACGTACCAGCTAGTCATATAAAAATACGAATAAAACCACAAAAAATACCTTATGTTTATATTTCAAGTGTATATTCCAAGGAGCCAAAGGACTATTAAGCCCTGGATAACTCCAGGTGCTCTGGGCTATATTACACACTAAAATTTTCCCATTCAATCACACAAGAGTAATAATTACATGCATACTTTATTTTAAAATAATTAACTTTTTCAAACTGTAGTCTAAAATGTATGTCGTAAAACTGTTTTTGGAAGAGGTTTCCTAGAACAAGCAATTTATCCAGCTTAAAATCAATCTCTAAACGTAACAAACTTGTATTTTTAGACTTAAGTTAATGAAATGAAGACTTTTGATTCTGATTGATTTGATTTGATTGTTTATATATTTGTCTACGCTAATACCGACGTATCCCGTATTCTGTCATCTATTAAACTGATGATGATATCGAGAGACAAATACAAACTAAAAACATCAGTATAAATCAAGACATCTGTCTCTAAGATAAAATCCAAGGGCTTGATGCTGATTTATCTTTAACTATGAAGTTTGATCGCAGTGTGCATCCGTCATAGTTTTGTCCACTCCATTGATAAAATTAACAACATTCACAGATAAGCGATGAACAAAATATAAATTTAATGAACTCATTAAAATGTTTTATTACATGACGTGGGCTTGTGTTCAAATACTCTGTTAATTATCTAAGGTCTGAATCTATTTGTATATCATTTTCTAGTGAAAATTAAAAAGTTTTTTACATGACATTTATACTAAATAAAATTAACAAACGAATCAACATTTGATATAGATAATATTTAAAAATGAGTAATCGAACATCGATCAAGAGTCATTTTTATTCTATGTTTGTATTTAATATTTTAACGTTTTTGGCTGTTGAATTTTTCACAGAAAAGTATTTTTGTGTAAAAGATTCATTCATCTAAAAAAATTCAAAAATAAAGTTAGACTCGTCAATAGCGGAAATAATTATATTAAATCGTAAGTATATAATAAAAAGTAAAGATTTCAAAACTATGACAACTATCAGCGAAAAAGAATATATTATGTTAATATAAACTGAGTCATAAAACGTAAATAAATTATTGCTACTACAATTTTAAGCTGGTACAGACGTGCGAATGTAATTAAATTATTATATGGGGCAAACAACAACGTAACGTTGCGTTTCGCTCTAACAACCGTTTAAATATATCGATGAGAATGTGTTCATCAAACATTTCTAAAAAACGAGTAAACAAATCGGATAATTAACGGAACAGAAACATGCGCATCTGCTGTGGACGTATCCGAACGTCACGTGAACAGGGAGTTTGGCGGAAAGTAAACAGAAAATATAATTTACAAGCAATTTGGCTCGGATATGTCCGCAATCAAATTGTCTCGTTAATACCCGGCGCGCTATCAAAACATTTGATTTGTGGGCCGCGGCGTAGGGTTGGATGCGGTTATTTAGCCATCCGATGGTTGACTTCGTTTGATGACCGCCAGTTATGTCCAATCAATTATGAATATGTAATATAATACATCGATTCACATAAAACTTCGATTGTAAAATTGTTACGAGTAGTTCACATAAGAACCTAATAAAACTATATTTGCCCAATCAATTAATAAGCACGCGATTTTTTTATAGGTTAGGGTGACAAACGAGCACACAGTCCACCTGATGGTAAGCGGTTGTTGTGGCCCATAGACATCTACATCTATCCTCGATTACGAACCAAAATGCAGATGCGTTGTCACCCGTGAGAAATAAGATGGAATGCCTCGTTTCCAGTAAAAAGGGTCTCCGGTTCTCTAAACACAACAGCATTAAGCTACTATTTGATGCTGGTATTCTGTGAGAGCGTGGTCCTTCCCCGGTCGAGCCGACCCATTCGTGCTGCAACTGTACTACTAATATAACTGCAGCATGTCTCTACCACGTATCAAAGAAGATCTTTACAATTAGTATATTGATGCCAACTGCATTATTTCTTACCTGATTAAAACTAATAAATATAACAAAAAATTAAAATGTCTTCTTTCGTCCTTTGACAAATCATTGCAGTTTTTCGTTGCATTATGCAGTCGTTACAGAATTTTAGGATATACTCGTAGCAATTTATAAACGATAGCCTATCATGCTTTTGCGCTTAATTTCATTACACTCTGATCAGTTACATTTTGTCTATATTTCTAGCCAAGCACTTTTGTGAATCGTACACCCAGAATTCTTACTTTGGTAATTACGAAATTAAGATAATAATATTACAAATTGCATATAACGAAAATAATAAACGTGTCGTCACGCACAAAACTCGTATATAACTTGACACAGCGTGCAGTGGCGGCGTAAGAATATCTACTACCCACAGTGATCGAGGGAACAACAGGAAATGGGCAGTAGCGTCATTCTGGTAACTGCCACGCGTGGCAACAATGGCAAAATCCCCACTATGAGAAAATCGACGGGGAGGTCATGTTCAGCAGTGGACTTTACAGGCTGTAATGAATAGATACAGAAACAGAAACTTTTTTATTCAATATAGATTATAAATAATACTTATTTAAAGCTGCTTTTTTTTAAATTTACCACTGGTTCGGAAAAAAAAACCTCTGTCTTGGGAAGAACCAGCAAGAAATCCAGCGGGACTATTTTTTTTAATAACAGCTTACAATCATGTATGTTAAAATTAACAACACAAAACACGAATTAGAAATAGCTTGGAAGCGATTCCAAGGGGTTATAATGTTCTATAAATTCCTTAATATTATAACCCTTTTTATACAAGCTTAGTATATTAAAGTTTTTGACCTTTGTGTATCCATGTAACTTGTTATAATTATTATGGATGGATATTTCAAACACTTGTCTAAGTCAGTAATGTGAATTGTTTTGTTCTGTGCTGTGTTACAAATAACAATTGTTGCTATACATTTTGAGAAAAAAAATTGATTACTAGGCACAGGTCTTCTCTGGAGCAATTAGTTAATCAAAGCGTTATCGGCTTCATAATATGTCCTCAAAATTTTTATATCTTAGATATATTAAAATTGTAATAGTGCGAGTGGAATAAATACAACACAAAATAAAAATAATAAATATATTTAAATATACTAAATTATTGAAAATCATGAAGTAGAATAAATATCTGGAAAAGCCATAGAAACGCATAAAGCGATATTCTAGACCTCAACGGATAAAGCTACTATAAAACCTCCCTACGATTAATGCGCACTCACACTCAACGCGAAGTCAGCGTGTAAACATTAAAACACTTTTTATTCGCATTTTTTGATTCCCCTACGAGTATATATTTGCATAACAAAACGCGAAAAGGTCAGGAAGCGAACAGAATGGTAAGTGTCCAACTTGATGTCTAGTCAGCATGTCGGATGGTAGAGGCCTGTTCAGTACGCATACAAAAAGCGTACTAACTGAGCTTTCATTAAATTAATCATTTCTTTATTTTCCAACAACTTGGTTTTACAACATTACAAACATTTAAGATCCCGAAAGACTTAAAAAGAATTAATTACACTAATATCAACATAATATGTAAAGTGCGAAGCGATAACTGAATAATATAAGACAGGTGAAAATGAACCGAAAACGAATGTTAAACGATCGCTTCTTCCATACATTATGACTCATCTTGGCTTCAGAAGTATATCAAACAAATAATATGTTCTTGAAAACTTTTAATCGAAACATTACGTCGGTAATTATTTATTTATTTAAGTACGTTCTCTACTAGTTTACCTCCAGTTCGTGCAGAAAATATATATTGGATGCAAAGTGCAAAAAGATTTAGAAATAGTTTTGATAGTAACGGATAAAGAAACGGAATTATGGAATTTTAATATATAACAATACATACTCAAAATAAATACGCATTTAATTCTTTTATTACCGATACCATAGCCAAAAATAGTGCAAAAATCACATGTAAATACCTTATAAGTCGATGAAACACTATAAAAAAACAATTAGGCAATTTATAAGCTGACGAAAGTTGTAATGACTAATTAGAGTAGTTGTAAGTGAACATGAATTTACATTCGAATATAAACTCTTAGCAAATAAATGAAATTCGTTGACAGACTAAAACGCAGCACAGGATGTTCGATGTTCAGACTCAGGCGCCCGGAATGCATATTCATGATAGCTCTGCGCCACATGCAAATTGAGATTTACACATTGTAATGAATTCTTTTGATCTGTGGATTCACATATTTGATTTGCACCATCGATATCCGAATTAACATGACGCGCTGATTTAGTATTCATAGTTTTTCTGCTAGACGAGTTTCATGCAATTATATTGAATGATGGTATCAAAAATCGCAACCATTTAAAACTACTGACAAATCTTTTAATTAACACTATTAATCTAAATTTTATATTGATGTTTGCGATGTAAAACCAAACTTAAGTTACCTGATTGCTTATATCTTGTTCAATCAGGTTGCTCATATATTGTTGTATGAGACACCAGAATCACATAAGGGCAAATGAAAGAATGTAAGACGGAAAAAGTGAACTAAAAACTTACATAATTACTTTAGCGATTCAACTGTTCGAAAGAAATGCAGAAATGACAAGACGATGACAAATGAGCGTCGTCCGCATCCAACACAGTCGGGTGGCGGACCTCATCAAATTATTCCCCACTTAAAAAATCTTCGTAAACAAAAACGCAGCAACGGAAAAAACAGCTGAGTTACAGAGTAAAAAAATAGGTATTGGCAACATTGATTGATGCGTACTAATAGGGCGCGAAGAAATGAGGTCGAAGTATAATTAAAGGAAAAGTGACATCTTCTGTCACTGACAGTGCAACCAACCTCTAGAAATAGTACGGTCACGCCTTTGTAAGAGGAAGTGATTAGTGTTACAAACTTATTAAAAATTATTGAGTGAAGGCGAGTAATTGATTACCAGATAGGCGGTCGTGACATATTTTCGGGACGCATGATCATATAATTTATTTTTATAAATAAATTTTAATTATTAATTAGTAGTAATTGCATAACATTAATAGAAATTATTCCGCTACGTTATGTTTTTATCAAAATAAAATAAAACTATTACTTAAATGAACATTTTATTTGATTTCAATTAGTTTAGCTAAAAAAGAAATTTAAGCTCAATAAAAACAACGAATATATTTACTGTAAAACATTTTTTTTATATAAATCCACTAATAATTCGTTATATTAATATATCGTACAGACTTTAAACATATGTATAGGAATTCTTTATGGTCCAAAATCAGACAAAGAAAAAAATTAGAAACATAATATTAGACGTTCGGATATTTGGGTTAGTGGATATACACATACGTATCATAAAAAGATAATCTAAAACATAAATTTATATTTTAATTTGTATTTGTATGAAAATGAAAAAAATTTGGCATTTCGAAACTTCTCAAGTTTAGAAATGCCAAATAATAAAGGCATTAGGGCTTATCGCAGCCGTGTTCGTGGAATCAAATCAATCAATCGAGGGAGGTGTTATAAGAGATATTTTTCTAAAGCATCCCTTATCGCTGTGTACATATCATTAGTAATGCAAAATAATGGGATACGGACACCTCGTGCCGTTTGCCAGCTAATGATTAATGCTGTTCGCCATTAATTCTTATTTTGATGAGAAATTTGACTTGTGCTGTCAGGCGCCGGATCCAGATTAATATTAGCTGACGCTGCAACTTGTATTATAACAGTGTTAGGCGCTCCCTGGTTATAATGTTTATTCAGTTTCTTTAGGAGTAAGTCCGATGAAAAAAATAAAGAATTGTTTTCAAACTTGTTTCAACGCAGTTTGTTACTTAATGTTGCGATGTTTTTGTTAGTGGCGGTTTTTTTTAGGTTTTTGATAACAATGCTTTTAAAGTACATTTATAAAAATGTAGCTACTACACTATGTCAAAGGTATGAAATAAATACTTCGGTTCACCAACGGAACTATCCGAATAGTTTTCACCGTAAAAGGGCAAAGTACAAAGAGCTACATAAAATGCCAGAACGACCGCATCGGCGACAAACTCGGGAGGTATTCGGAGGGCTGACGACTGTCATGACTCTGCACCCTTTGCACATCACCCTTTGCATATTAGCCTACTGAAAATCAAAATTCTGTCGTTATTAATGACACTTCACCATGACAATCTAAATATCTCTACAGGCTTTGGAGCTTAAACACTAGTATCATGAAATTGCTCTTAGCCAATTCCAAAGCTTCAAAATAAATGTACAAAGTCACCAGATGCGATCCCCGAAATCATCTTTCTTAATAGGAGGCGAAGAAAAATCAAGGAAGATTCGAGGCATTCAGCATCTTTATCTCTCGAATACAAGAGTTCATTTTATGACCATTAATTTTGCCTTCGCTCGGGTGTTTTATCACAACGGCTGGGAGCTCTGTCGCGCGTCTCATTAATCAAAAGCATTTGTTTACAACGAAGGGAATTTGATTTGATTAAAATAATTCGCAATATCCTTGATAAATATCACCCTCGGTCTTCGTTTGATCTTGTTGAAATTAATGGTAGAGGATCCAATCACGCAAGTGTCTCGACGACAGAATCATAGCGTTTGCTTTGCAGTATCTTAACTGTATCAAGTGTCTACAAGTGATTTTCGTTATTCAAATATATGGATTTCTCTGTTTGGGCGATTTAGATTCTCTTACTGTGACATTGTTGTCCCGTGTGTGAATATGTTGCCAAGAAACCAATTACCTTTTAATCTCAAACCTAACTATATGAAAATATTTATTTATTTATTAAGGTTACTGCTACAGCCAGATCAAATTTAAGGCGTCAATTTTTCTTTTAGAAAAATTATTTAATATGTTTGGTATGTAATTTTCTTCATGTTTTTTTTCTTTAGGCCGGCCTGTCCGATGCTATAGTTTCTTTTAGAGAAGACTTGATGGGAGATCAAAATTCCTAACATTATGCGTCTTTCCCTACCCTTCTGGCCGGAACGGGGAACAGCATCGAAAGTGCAAGTATCTCGGTAGATACTACGAGACTTTTATACGAGATGGAAACTAACGTAGGCCGTGAGATTTGCCAAGAACACAACTGAGCGATGAGTGTGAAGGACTCTCTTGTGTCGCCACCACACGGCGGATATGAGTAGTACATTATAATTTTATGTTCAGTCTGTAATTTAATTTGACCTGTTCAAAGTTCAAAAACTTTATTAAATCAGGTTTGTATAAAAAGGGTTATTATTATATTAAGGCATTTATGGATAATAATAACCCCTGGAAATAAAGTGATCGCTACCAAGCTATTTCTAAATTTTTTGTGTAGATTAATTGTTATTTAAAAAAAGTCTCACTGGGTTTCTTGCTGGTTCTTCCCAGGACAGAAGACTTTCAAGAAGTATTATTTATAATTTATATTGATTAAAGTTTCTGTTTTTGCTTTTAATACCGATTGATTGATATTGATATTTACAATTGATTAATTTTTAATGTTCGTGCATAAATAGATTGTATCCAATCCGACAGGTTTACGGTTAATCTGTTACTCTGTTATCAAAAAATCACAAAGTAAAGCGTTATTGTTTAATCAGCATCATAACTACAATGTAGCAAAAATTGAATCAAGAGCTAGAATAATTACGAGCTATAATCTCAATCCTCAGGGGTAATCTCGCATCTGTGACGTTATGTGTTTAAAATTGGCTGCGGAAGCTACTTAACACAGGTTTTGGCTTAGGGTTTGCTGCAGCTACTGGAGTAACGTTGTTATTTATAACTCCATTCAGTATATATTATTATGAGTCCACTAAATAACTAATAGTAACTTCAAGATTAAACTATCAGATGACAGACAAAGTTGCCTCAAGTTAAATAAGTTTATCCCACTTTAACTGTTTAAACTTTGATCAATATTTTACGCCGTCATTCATTTCGGCTAGCGACATCTCGCGTAATTCAGTAAATTGAAAATAGAGTAAAATAAAGGGTCAACAATTACTTATATTCCGTGAAAAGGGGTACAATGAATTACGAGCGCCGTCAAAGCGATGTGTGCCGGTGCGGGTGCGCCCTCACGGCTTAGCCCGACTCGCACCGATTAAGCGATGCTAATACGAACCGAAACCGAATCCAAGCGGACCGGCGCATAGATCCCGACGATTTGTTGACTGCTAATTGAGTATACGTCTGATTTACAGCGAGGATCGAGTCGTCTTTGCAATAGTAAATGACTGTATCAACTGATCCAAACAATTCCTCACTAATTTTCATCCAGAATATCCGCTAGAGGACAAATTTTTCGAATAATGATAGTGAATAGTGAGTAGGTATGTGCCGTTAATTTTAGACTTTGTTTTTCACAAACTTTGGATGTAAAATTATTAGTGAACTTTCAATTAGTAAGTACCATTGGCCAGTTAGGAAAATTTCCAATTATTTATTAAGCACATTAAATGTTTCTTTTGGTAATACATCGTTTTTGTTTATTTTATTAACCTTATAGCCCATCTCGATTTCAGGGGCAACTCAACTCTGTTGACAAGACAGTCAATCCAAGTCACTTAACTCGCTTAATTTATACGTTTGGGACCTAAAAATGCATGCATACACGCATATGATACAGAATTGAATTTATCATTAAAACCAATATGCAGCAGTTCCATTTTAGACATAGGTACATGTATTCTGTTTTAATATAAGATTTAAGTTCCCTCCTCTATGGTTTTAATATACTATGTGATTCAGTTGCTGCCAGCCAAATTGCGCAAATCGTCTTTCCATCAAGCCAGGAGAGACGTCCCAAGTTACCTTTGCTTAGACGCGGTCTTCACGCTGGGATAGATCTAGGGTTGTCAATATTGCGCCATTTAAGTAGCCACAAAGTAATTAATAAAAAACATAAATCAGGCGAGGTTATATATAATAACAGTGTAGATCTGAATGATAAATAATTATGCTCATATCATAAAACAACAAAAAGTTATGCACAATGCTGTCATTATCGTTCTTAAAGCACTCGCAACAAACAAAATATCATTATAATAACATGGATGAGTAGACATCAGACACAAACAAAGCAAACAGCACCAACAAATTACATTAAATCAAAGATAATCCTGTCAATTAATTGGACTTAACATTGGAAACCGGTCGTTGGCGCATGCGCGAATCGAGCGAGTCAAGATTATGTGAGAGTAAAGAAACCTCACAGAGACTTTAACATAAATGGACTTGGATTGCCGAATTAAAACTGAAATAGATAGAATTCTTAATAATTTTAGAAATAAATATTAACAGAAACCTTTTTATTCAACATAGATTATAAATAATACTTATTGAAAGTCACTTTTTTAATTTATCACTTATTCGGAAAAATCTTCGTCCTGAGACAGTGGGACTTTTATAAAAAAATAACAGTTTATAAGTATGTATGTTACAATTAATAACATAACAAATTAAAAATAGCTTGGTAGCGATCACCCTTCCCAGGGGTTATTATCATCCAAAAATTTCTAAATATTATAATAACCATTTTTATACAAACTTAGTTTAATAAAGTTTTTGAACTTTTTGCAGGACATATTTTGTATATTTTCTGTTGTAAAATCGTATACATCGCTCCAAGAATTAATTACTGACTCGGTGGAGGCGAGGAACTGGTACTACTTGCTTGTGTATTTTATATTATGCTTGTGTATATTAAGTATGTATATGTAACTAAAATAAATATATTTGTAAAGTATGTTTCACACTGCGTAAATGAAACAATAAATGATAAGATCAGATATACGTGGACGTACGATCCAGGTGGCGGGACTTTTTCTGGGTAGGTACCCTTAGTATCCCGGTAACCTTTTAACTATTTCTGGCGCGAAATATAAATGCGTGAGCTGAGACAGAGGTTGCTAGACATTTCGTCTTAGTCCTCAAAGGTGATAACGAATCTGTAGACTTCTTCATTTAAAGATGTTTTCAGGTGTTCATAGGCTTTCGTTCAGTAGCCATTCACTGATGTCTGTCGCTACCTCGATGCCGTCACCCCTTTCTCGTTGACATACCCGTGACGGCAGCGGTGGACCATCGCCCTTAGTTTGTTTGTCACTTCAATTTTATAAATATAAACGTAATGAAAACGTAACTTTAGAAGCTTAAGGTTAATTTTTCATACGGCTTACAGCTTTTAAGAACCGTGGTATCTCAGAGACTAAGCACTGACTTTAAAACGTGAGCAATCCGGGTCCGATCAATGAAATTGTTACTAGATTTGTTAATTGTAATTAATTTAATTAATGATTGTTAAGTGCTCATCGGTGAAAGAAAACATCGTGAAAACCTGCACCTTGAGAATTACAATATACTTCGAAGGCATATCCGTTAACTCTTATTGAGGCAGCACTGCGGACATTTTCTTGGACTTAATCCCTCTCAGAAATCAAAGGAGGCGTCTGCCTAAGAGTTCCTAGACCCCATGACTGTATATGGGCTGTAATTTTTAACTTTAACAGCTTTTAATTTCAATTTGTTTGCATTCTTAAATCATCTAACCACTTGTAGTGTGACGTTACTTTTCGATTAAAAAACTTAAAAAAGACGAAATTTCATAACATGCGTTAAGCAGGATACAGAATAAGTGTACCTACGGTTTTATTTCAAAAAAATTACTAGGGCTTTTTCTTTTAAAAGTGCCTAATCCCGCGCCCGTGGCAGGGCGATTGCCGGCTGACAGTGACACATCGGTACAAGGCCCGTTGTCCGAATGTAATTCTACCCGATACCCGGGTCTCGCACAGGGTACGGATATCGTTTAAACACGACGAAAAACCAATTAATAGACGTTACTTTCATATTCAAAAAAGCGTGTGCTTTAAATTCTACTTTCACTCAACAGAAAAGTTTAAGAAAAAGACATGAAGTAAAGGGAGTCACGGAAATGATGATGGTGATGTTATTATGACAGTTTTTTGTATAGAATAACAAGA
Source organism: Parnassius smintheus behrii (assembly GCA_036936625.1). Lineage (NCBI taxonomy): Eukaryota > Metazoa > Arthropoda > Insecta > Lepidoptera > Papilionidae > Parnassius > Parnassius smintheus. The sequence continues at coordinate 21,347,646 of JAUPFT010000008.1, forward strand.
CAAACCGGCACACAGTCCACTTGATAGTAAGTGGATGCTGTGGCCCGTAGACATCTACATTTATCATCGACTGAGAATCATAATGCAGAGGTTCCCGGTTCTCTACACTCACTATACGAAACACAGGAGCCGTAAGTTGTATTTTACGTTGGTGTTCTGTGAGAACGTGGTTCAACCCCGGTTGAGTCGACCCATTCCCGCTACAAGTAATATAGCTGCAGCGTGTGTGCATTTATAGCATAGCCATATACGCGTGGCTCGTCCAAGCGTATATTGGTTATGCTATAAATAAGGCCTGGGAATTCTAGATTTTCTCAAAGTCCTGGAAAACGGTATAGACCGGGACTTCGCGGTACTTGTGTATTTAAAATAAAAACGGAATCCAGTATTTTTTGCGTTATTTAACAATAAAATCGTCTTTTCAATGAATGTTATATCAAATTCTAATATTTATAACATTCATCAAAGCTTCAATTACACAAACTCGAATATAAAATTATTTGACTGAAAAGTTACAAAAATAAGTTTCGTAATGTTAGTTTTGTAACATTTTAGTGATACAAAAATAACATTACTGAAGTACAAACGAATCTGCAGTCCACTTTAAAGTTAAAGGGCAACGGCAGTCTACAGACACCCGCTTGCAACATGTAAATATTATAGGTTGCGACAGATTATACACCTTCAAAAAGCAATGCATCAGTTATATACCGAATATAAAAATAAATAAAGAAAAACAACTTTTACCGGAGCAACACAGAGCGTAGTGATATTTTATTGGTCTTTGACAATGACTCTTTGTCTTGCAATAGGAAGTTTCTAGGGTGTTAAATTATTACACACATAACATAATTACGTGTAAACTTGCTACTGTATTTCTGTTTTAACAATTTTAATGTTTAACGTGCCCATTAGGAGTGCTTGAAGTGAAGTCAAAATCGAGTATCGTTCAAACCGAGTCGATCAATCACCATCCATTAAACAAGAAAAGAAAAGCGGTTTCCCCCAACCGCTGGGCCTGAATCGGGCCAATTTACATGAGAGCCGCTTTTTCCTCGCATCGAGATTAGCCCCCGAATGAGTTTGATGAATTGTTCGCACCCCGCAAGCCCGGACACCGCGAGCGGTCATTTGTTAAAAATACACCCGATCCACGGATCTAATTGTCTCCTCTAATTTCACACTCCCCAGTGATATCTGCTCGTTGTTTAAATTAAGTACCATTTTTATTTTGAATTTGCTCGCTTAAATTGTCCTAACTTAAAATTGAACAATTAGGTACTGAAATTGGGACAGTTTTATTGTATGATCAATATATATTAAATCGAGAGCTGATGATGTATCTGAACAGAGAATGTATTTGGCTTATATAGTTGGTAATTTTCGGTACTTACTATATACTTTTCCTTAATAAATTTTTAATTACTTAAATTACAAAACATTTTCTCTGACTGAAACCGAACATTATTCTTGAGACTAGTTTATTCATCGTTTTAACAATGCTGAGTAAAAAATCTATTAGATTTTGAATTTTACATGGTCATGGTTATGTTACTTTAATAAACGAAAGTAAAATACAAAAATAAAAGGAAATAATCAAGCGATTTATAGCTTATTTAAACGTCAACTAGTTGTGAAAATTCATCCTGATCTCTATGATTGATGTTTCTCTGTTTCATTTTTCTTATACCATATGCCCAGGACTCTGCTTCAGAGGTTATCTTTCTGTTTCTTTGTGCATGAGTTAAAACTCATGCTCCACAATATGAAAATTTATATAGCATAGAACTAGACTTACATTTTGATTTGTGGAATATGAGGTTGAACCAGAGATCTGTCTCTGAACACCGCCTTATTAGGTATTTTTATTACATGGAAGGTAAGCTCCTTACCTTTCTAGATGTTTTACGATGTCTTCGTAAGCTGCTCTACAATTCTCCCAAATACCAGATCTGTTGACAAAGGAAATCAAAATAAGAAAAACGAGGAAGATATAAAATAAATTCAAGTAAAATTAGAAAAGATGAATCAAAATAACAAAGCGAGGGTCAGAATTTTTATATTACTCATTAATAAGACTCCAAAGACAAAACTTGCAGCAAAGTGTGCCCGGGTATTGCAAAATAAAAGTTCCTGAATGAAAGGGTTTAAATGTTAAAGGAATAATTATGAGCACTCAATATTAAATGTTCCGTTAGGTCGGAAGAGGGGCCGAAGAAATTAATTATGTTTTTAAAACAATCGCTTATATTTGTGCCGTAACAACTCATGCGTGACCGTTGAAATTGTTTCTCAATTACTTTGGCTCTTTGTTTTCCATCAAACTTTATTTCGAACTTTGGGGCGGACAATAAACGATGTATATTTTTAAAGTAAAATTGGAACTAAAGCTGCATCCTTTATGTTGGACACATGCCTCCTCTCATTTCTGAATGTTCTGTAACAATTATCTCGCCACACTGCTCCAGTGCATGGAAAAAAATATTCTTGTTAATATTAAGACTTATGTCGAAATAATATACTCTTAAATGTTATATAATTCGTTCACAAACTGTAGGGATCTTCTGACAATAAAAAACAAAAATAAAACCTATTGCAACAGTTATTATATTATTGACAAACCAGACCGATACCAGTGTACACTGCTACCAGACAATCAAAGATCTGGCGACTTGCTAAAGTCCGAATATCTACCTATATATAATAGCGAACTCGAAAGCATAATTACCAGTGCGAGAGTAATTATCTGTTCGGTGCTTACCATGATGCCTGCCCTGCGTGGTCATATATTGAAGAAATGCATACCATTTGACACGTTCTTTGTAACCGAACGTTCAGAAATGGTTTAAAAAGCTGATAAAGAAAGCAAAAGGAAAACAAATAAATAATATTTAGCGATGACAAATATTTTTTTGTTTATAAGAAAATAAACATATATTTGCTAAGAGAATACAACGACATAATGAGATAGTAAAGCTTCGGTGACGTCACCCTTCACCGAGTGTGTTAGCGAACATGTGTAAAACGTACAGGCGATATTGAATCACATAGGGGGCAGTAAGACAGTGGGGTAAGTCAAGTGAGCATTGTGGGTCTTCGGACGGAAGTGAGGGCATTCAGTGTTTATACTTTTCTTATTGGATTAGCGTACTTAGACGTTTAACCTGATGGCATCGTTATTGACCCGCTAGAGGGTTTCTTTTTGTAAACTTAGTGGTAAGTAAGCCGATTTGTGGCTAGATTGCCGGCATTTTCGGCATTAATTGTTTCAACCTTGAATCGTTTCAGCTAATAGGTGTTTAATTTGAACGTTTTATTTTCTTACGGTGTGATTTGTTAATTATTTGCGAAAACAATATAAACGCTTACGTTTTTTATATTATAAAATTATAATTTGGCAGAAAACTGACTACTAGGCACATAAAGTGGTGAATCGCAATGCTTTGATGCGGGCGTTGTATAGCATCTTGCCGGCATTTGGTAAATATTAACTACTGCACCAAAATTATCTTGCTGAGGAACTGTATACCAAGGATAGTATTAAGAGTGTTTTACAGCGTTAATTTTTTAATCTAAAGTAGAGATTATTGAAATAGCGGAATAAATTACCATTTAATCCTAAGTGGATTATTATAACGATACGATGATTGTAGCTATTTTTTTTAAATACGAGGTATTAAAAACAGACTAAAACTTAATTTGACTATTCTAGTATAACAATTGAATTAATTCAAGAGTTGTGAAACATTTTATCGTTTAATATAAGGAATATATAATAGAGGAAGGAAATACGGGCTGCCATTTAAAATTTTATATAAGATTTTAAATTCTAAATCATGTGTAAACAACACTTATTCAAAGATAAAACTTAAACAACTTCCACAAGTTTACCAAGCAACGCAATACATGTCGCAAATTTTTAGGTTTCATCGTGCATCGATTTCTTGTAAGTCGCCCTTAAGAGAAAACATTCACCCTATTTAATTCCATGGGTCTCACTAGCGGCCACTTAGAATAAGGTTCAGAAGTTTTTATGGCTTCCCATAGATGGCGGTATTATCATATTATATTTAATATCAAATAAAAATACACAGACCGGCGCGGCGGCGGGATGCAGCGTAAAAGATATCAGACGTCTGGCACCGTGGTCGTCTTTCCGTCTACCAAGTGTCAATCACGGCAGATTCTCTTTACTTTGATGGTGATGGATGAGGGAGGGACAGATATCGCTCGAAAGAACTATTATCAACATTAGATAAAATAAATATTGCCTTAATGTCGTATTAGAAAAATAAAAAAATTTGAGTTTCATCTCAACAATCATGACGCGTCATAATCATGTCAATCTTAACATCTCATCAGTTTGGTAGTATAAAATACCTAATAACGTTATTTCAGACTATTTTTCTAAAAAAGGAGAACATGGTTAAATATTATGTCATCTCGTTCCATTTCTTATTAAAAAAAGACGAAAAGTTTTTATCCCAGCTAACATTGAATGTAAATAAATTTTAGTAATATCTTTTTAATACATGTACATAAAATATTCCGAGTTTCCGTTACTTTATGTATCAATCATTAAAAACTAAAATAGATCACAATGTGTACTCACCGTGCCACGGGCCGGACAAAATAATACCTAAACAAACTATGAGTAGTCGCACCATGTTTGGAACACCACAATTTTCATGACTTTACCAATATCCGTTACAGGATAGTTTTATTGCTTTTAAAATTTTTATTGTAGACAAGGCACGACAAGTCAATTAACTTTTATTAGATCCGTGGGGCACAGGACAAACCTTCTGTCTAAAGCTATAATCAATAAGGTTTCAACTAACAATGTTATGCAGAATCTTGTTTTCAAATAAAATAAATGTTAACATCTACTCACATTATTAATTAAGGCGACATGTCGAAATATTGATTGCCTCAGTCAGAACAGTATACACATATAATATATACATACATACAAATCTTTTACAATGTTTAAAATCTGTGCGCAAGCTAGAATACTGAAACTAATATAGAACTAGAAAAAATAAAACTCAGAGTTTTATATTTACTGCAATAAGAGAAATAAAATGGAGCAATAAATATCTGAATAATTTAAATTTTTCTAATTGATATAAGTATTTAATTAATTTAATATAATATCATTTAATCGACGTAGTATAAGGATACCATCAGAATTATCCTAAATTGATATTAATATTATTTAACTGTCATTTATTCCTATTGGACATAATAGGATTGACTCTCAATCAGACTTATAAGAACGTCAGATTTGATTTCTATTTGAATAATTTAATAGGTAAACTTAGTCTAGTTATCTTATTACAAATATTAATTTATTATGAGTCTCAGGCTTAAACTAGAATATGTTTCAAATAGGAAGCCTTTTTGTAAATACGCAAATCAAAGTATAAAATATAGAATTTGATAGCAAGTGTATCGCGAAGACTGGCGCCGCGTCTAAGGGATTTCTTAGACGCGAAATCCCTTAGACGCGCGGGAGAAAGATTAGTACCATTCTTGGTAATAGGACAATAAATGTGCGAGATTCTCTTGGTTACGTTAGCAGCTACAGAAAATAATGGACGTTATTCATTATTTAACAGCACAGCGTGTCTATCAGCTTAAGCCACATTTTTAACCAATATGGTTCTTCAAAAAAAGTTTGACATTAGATTTTGCCTTGTATCATTGAAGCGTTTTACATAGACATTCCATTAATTTAGTTTAAATACAAATTTCATAGCATATGCACCAAACATCCAAACCCGACGCAATTATATGTAGGCCATAGAAACACAAGGTACCGCGTCGCGTACCAGTCGTGACGACTTAGGCAAATCGTGCCCAGTAGTGGACTCTTACGGTATTTCACGTCTAGCACAAACTAGACGGTATATACCGCCATTCATCGGACACCATGAAATCTTTCTAGCATATACAACAGTCTTCTCTTAGGACACACATGTGATGAAATGGGCTACTTACGCCGCCACAGTAATCAATATGTTTTGATGAATAAAATAAAAAACAAAATAATTACCTTGCAAGAGCTTCCATATTGTGCATCGGTTGGCCTTTTATGATGGAGCCGTCAGGTCTGGGTACACCTGGATGCGGCATGCCCGGAGACATGAGTGCGTGTTGATGCATAAAACCCATGGGCCCCAAGTGAGTCGGTGGTGCGTTGTACCCGTTGGCGAGGAGCGGTGACTTCTCCATGCGGCCCATTTCTACGAGAAACAATATAATGGTTAACTTCTTCCTAAATTGTTAAAAATAACAGTTATTATTAATTTTTATTTAAATGTTGAAAGGACATTGCTCGGCGCACATACATTGTTCGCCCTGGAACCAAAAGCATCGGAAAATTGTGTGTTGTATTGTCGATCATTAGGGGATTCCTATATGATCTTATTTTTATAGCGGACTAGCTGCAGAAAATATATATTTCAAAAAAAGTATCAGGTTTTGAGGTTATAATAGAACTACCACTATTATGGTTTTTATCATTTGGTGTGATTTTTAAGAAACTGAAAAACAATATCATGTTACACTAAACAATTTTAGTAACGTCTTTCAACAACATAAAACCACTAGCAGAGCCGCAATTTACACAAAATACACTTTTCATTGCATATGCGTAACAAAGAGAATATAAACTCCCTTAGTAAAAGTAAATGTATGAAAGGGCGCCAAACTACTCTACCAACATCAAGAAATGAAATTAATTTTTAGAACAACAGTGCTGACACCATAAGTGAATTATACTAGTTCTGTAAATGTTTATCCTCGAATAATTTTATCGATATAATGTGTATCGATTTATTGTTTATCATAATTTTTATATTAAAATATTAAATATCATAAATTTGCCAAGGACATTTTTGAGATAAATTGATGTTAACATTGTATTGTCACATTTGTTTTATCTATAACTATATATATATATATATATAAAAAACAACGTTTTAAAAATTTTACCTATGATAGAGTAGTGACAAAAATTAATTCTACTCCACTAACTCCACTCTCTCTCTCTCTCTCTCTCTCTCTCTCTCTCTCTCTCTCTCTCTCTCTCTCTCTCTCTGTATCTCTTATTCACGTGTTGGCAGATTAATCTGACATAACGTACTCATAACTTCATAACGTTAAACGTTGACTAAAAGTAGGAGAATTGGCAAAACATCAGTCCAAGGGTGACTCTTAACACATCTATTTGACCCTGACAATAATTAAAAAAAAGGAATAATGAAAAGAATTAAACGAAAATCAACATTAAAGATCTTATAGCAGTTTTGGCGGCAACTTGTCCGCCGTTTAAATTAGAAGCAAGTGATGCGATTTTTTGATGTCTATTATATGTTCCGCATGTTAACTATAAGTGGTTACGACGCAACGAGTGCTCAGACGTTGAAATAAACCTCAATTTATTTTGTCTGCTAAGACGCCTGAAACACTTGAGATACTGTCGTCATCGACTGTATACTGCATGCTGCAAACTGTCGTAGTAATCTCTCAAAAAAAACTCCACAAGCGATGCATCAACATATTATGGGTATGTTTTTGAACGAAATACTATAGAACATAGAGTAATTAGACTTAGAGTGATAGTGTCATTCGAAACTCCGTTCAAGTTGAAGCAACAACACAGTGAATGTCTGTAATTAGCAAATGAGTAATGTATGCAAGTAAATGACGATTTCCCCAAAAAATGGGCAAAGTGTAATAGTAGACATAGTCGTAAAATTAATATTTAGGTTGCGTTTAGAGTTATGTATTAATTATTTACAAAGAAAAATATAAATTTACTTATGTTTGTTAACTAATATTTTATTAAAATTATTTATATACGTAATATCTTGTGCCATAATGATATTCGCAAATCTATTATGTCATTATATTATTCTGTTAGAAGAGATATATTTATATAAGTATATAGTATTATTTTTTATATAAATATATGATATGATTTTTTTGAATAGGCGTTTTGTATTAAAACGAAATAAGATTCGGAAGGAGAAAAACTATTCAATTAAAACACGAAACTAAAAATATTTATTAATTAATTATATACCCAAGTACTTAATAAACCAAGCATCTCTTACTAATAACCCTGCATCTGCAACTGTTTTCCAAACTGCCGCTTGATGACGCTATCCGCGAAATATTATCTTTTGATTCATATGAGAACACTTACATAACGTTGTACAATAAGCCGCGCCAGATTTGTGTCGTGATGTTGCAAATTGATGTGCTCTTCTACAATAGGAAATAGAGAACGATAAATGAGTTTGGCCATAATTTCGAGAGCTAGCTCTTTCTCTGTATTGTTTTTCTGTGCATTATGCTTAATATAATTTCGCAGATAATTTTCAGCAATACTAAAAATGGAGTAAACTTCATTAGAAACGTAAATTAGTTAGTTTTCGTTAGTTTTCTTAGCAATTAGGTCTAATTTTTCAATTCATTGAGCAGCACCGACCACCTAGCTTAAGAGACATGTAACGAAAGGCGACAAATTTCTGTACTTCATCTGCTCAACCAGAGCCGATTCACTCATAAAAAATCGATCTCTGAATCGATTTGAATCGAACATACTAGAATCGATTATCGATTAAATCGGGGATTAAAAGAGATTAAGTTGAATCCAGATTCCACACGTAAGATTAGAATCATAGAATTAGAATTTTAGAAATAAAAACGAATTGACGACTTTTCGATATCTTTGGATGCGTTCACAAATATTTATTTTATTCAAATATATATTGCGTTCAAATTATAAACCAAGAACGATCGGTTATTTTTGTGTCCGCCAACAACAAAAAAATTTAAAACTGTATCTTACACTAGCCAGTTTGAGAAATTTATCGCTAGTTCTTTAATCGGATAGATCAGTCCGATTCGAGGGGCTTTTGGATCGATTCATCGAATCGATGCGGTGTTACAAACCGATCTAAAAATCGATTATTTTACTCCAGATAATCAATTTTTCGATTTTAAATCGACATGCCTAGTTAGTAGTGAGTAGTGACCAGACAACAGACCTGTGGACTGCGTCCTTAACGCTACAATTTTTTTTAAATAAAAACAGTAAAACATGCCTACTTGCGTAGTAAAGTGGTGTGGTAGTGCACACCTTTCTTTCTTGTAACCTTGACGGACTAATTGAATTAGAAAATCGTAATGATTTCATGTCTCGTAGGCTGGGTGGTCTGTGTTTAACAGCAACAGTCGGACCAGACGAAAATCTAAAAATGAATACATTTAATTGGCAATAACATTCACGTTATTATCAACTTCACTTCATTAAAACAAAATAAATATTTTTGTACTACTTTGGCTAAACGTTCACTTTTGTCTTTATCATAATTTAATACACCACTGTTGGTTAGTGGCAAAACGTATCGTCTTTTTAGGAAATGTTAAAGATATGTAAATCAGTATTAGAATTTAAAAAAATATTCATAGGGTAAGTTATTTATCCTAAAACACATACTATAAAAAGGTAAAAATAACTGCACATTAACAAAACAAAATAAAATTAACACATTTTTTTTTCATGGTAATTCGGACCCTAATAGTATTTGGCAATTAAAAATACCTATCATGCGTGAATATTGTCGGTATTTTTATTTGTCAAATAAAATTACAACAATAATAGTTCCATATTGGCAGTATGTAATTAAAATAATAAGAAAATACGGGGTAAAATATTTTACTATGCCTAGCAACATTTTCATTATGTCGGCGTCTGTCAAATTTAAGATTTAATATTTTGTTTTGATGAATGTTTTTTTACAAAACTATAAGATGCTAGGCAGTAATTACACGTGAAATAAGATTTTTTGATTTTTTTCATGATAATGTGATGAGTTGTTGACACCCTTTCAAAGCACAGTAAGTTGTTTTTTTGCAAAATGGCGCGAGCTCTTAACACGACTACGTGGACTAGAGTACTGACACGCTGCAAGCCTGCAAGTCGTACTTAGCCTTAAAAGGCTAACTTGAAACGGCTTCACTTTGCGTGCGCCTGCTGCGGTTCTAAGCCTAATAATTCTATGCTATAGAGGATAATTTACCACTACTTGACGCTAGTGAAAATATAACCGCACGAGTCTATAACGAAAAACTTGCTCATTTTTGAGTAAATGTATATGTATTTAATAACAATATTCTCTATATACTGAGAACAATATTCTCTAATATTACTGAGAGGTTTTTTCACGCTGCAGCTATGTTATAGATGTAGCATGAATGGGTCAGCTCGACTGGTAAAATACAACGCTCTCGCAGAATAGAACAGCTTAATGCTGTTGTGTTTCGTATGGTGAGTGTAGAGAACCGGAGACCCGTTTTATTGGAATCCAGGCATTCCAGGGTGATTAATCCTCAAAGGTGACAACGCATCTGCGTTTTGATTTTTATATGATCGAGGTTAAATGTAGATGTCTCTGGGCCACAGCATCCATTTACCATCAAGTGGACTGTGTGGTCGTTTGTCACGCTTATCCTGTAAAAAACGGAAGCGTTGTCACACCTGAGCACTAAGATGGAATGCCTGGCTTGCAGTCAAATGGGTCTCCGGTTCCTTGTACTCACAATACGATGCACAGCAGCATTAGGCTGCTGGTATGTCGTGAGAGCGTGGTTTTGTTTCTTGTTAGGGACGGATGTATTTGTCTATAATTCACAACATCTTACTCACTTACCATCAGGTGGACTGTCTGGTGTCTGCTTATTTCTCAAATTAATTCTATAAAAAAAACTAAAGATGTAAACGGCGGACTTAGTGTTTTATACTAAAACCCCCCTTATAAATCCCTCAACTTTATAAAGCTTAGAAATACTGCAGTTTTATGCTGAACCTAGTCCGTCGTGTATTTAAAATATGCTAAAAACCGAACCTTTATATCCGATATTTCAATAAACAAATATTTTATTAAAACCTCATCGTAATTCTAACTACATAAAAATAAGATTAAAGATGATAGAATTTGTAATTAATTTAGCTAACTACTTAACTTAGTGATATTTAGATAACTATATAATATTATAATTAACTTTCGCAAAGTAACGCCTTATTTTTTATCACGTAAGCCTCACACTAAGACTTTTTCCTATACCTTGAAAGCGTTTTACAAACATAAATTATACCTATAAGATTGATTGTAGGCGCCTTACAAATACTAGTTCTGAATTCAAACGTTTAACTACTGCGCTACGAAGCCGTCTATTATATTATAATTAAAAAGCACAACAGAAAAACAAAAAACAAAAACTCTTTCCGTTAAAACGATTGAACTTATGCAAATTTTACAACACGTCCTCGAGTCGGGCACAAATTAGGCGATCGATCCGAAAGCGAAATTGTTGATAAATTCCCAAAATTTGGCGTAACAAATGGCGCACCACTTTAACAAAATATCGTATCTGCTCAGGTAAAATCCAATTAATGGCCGGTATTATCATTTAATTACCTGTTCCAATAATCGAATCGACCGTAAACGGTGAATCAACAATAATAAAATGAGCAATGAATTTGAGACTATTGTTTTCTGGGCACCACAAACAACCCATGTAAACATAGGGGGTGTTGGACAAATATTCTTAAAATGACCCCCTTTCAAGGGAGTTTTGGAGGTTTTCGGGTGGTCTTCGGACGTCCACGAGCCCCCACTCTCGAGGTCACCAAACGGATTGGGGTGTCGGAAACAATTAACAAGGTGTCGAATTATACACGAATTAACGTTCAGACCGTTAAAGGAAAATACCCTTTTCCATTGTGGCAACGGTCTACAAAGGATTTGAGGATTGCTGAGTATTCAACGTGTGTTTGGCTTTGTTATGTGATTAAGAACACAGGTTAACGCGACAAACAACACAGACGTAATATAAGCCGTGTAAATCAAATAGCAAACAATAAAAAAACAGTAATCTAATATTTGTTTCGTATGTCTGTATTTAAGAGGATAGAGTAAGTCAGCTCAAATTCTAGTGTTCGTCCCCACATGCCCGCGCGTCGTATGCTATGTACCGACATGTTTGTAATCACTAATACTGTAAGTAGAAAGGTCGTTAAACACTTATTTCATTAGGTTTATCATATTTATGCTTGTTTCTTAACGCCAAGCCAGCCGCTTCTTATTTTTATCACGGTTATTTCCCATTTTAATTTTACGTCGTACTGTTGCGTAATGTATATTCTGATCGTAAGCGACACAACCTCCCCGTTCAAAGGCCGAGGCGAAGTGACCGTGCTGCAGGAATCACGCTTCAAAAGGCCGATAGTTTAGGTAATTTCTTTTTACAGTGAAAATAATGGTATTTTAAAAAAGTAAGTAACATAAGCACTGCTTTATAGTTATTTCAGTTAGTATGCAAAGTTTCATGATCTTATTTAAAGTATTTTATGAATAACAGTGGTTTATTGTTTATTTTGGAGGTAACTTTGGATTTTTTTTCTATCGAGAAAATTTTACGAAATCGTGTTTTCGTCTAACATAATCCTTAACATTAATCCTCAACTTTACCATATATTTATTTCAAAATTAATGCTGCAATATTTTCGGCATAACGAAGGACCTTGCTAAGCCATTTGAGATTATATTTCCCCTTAAGTGCACTATTTATATCATAGGTATCTTGCTAGTCACAGATCCTGGGTACAAAATTCAAAATACATTAGTGCCAACACACTTGATTAAGTTAGGATGAGAGGAAACTAGCTTTCCTTGCAAAGTTGTGACCACGGGCATAGAGACACTATTTTACGTAGAGACGGCTTCTTGCTTCACTTTACTGGGTATTGTTGTCTTATATGGGCTGGAAATGGACGCGAGCACTTTTGGATTTTCCAAACATTTTAATTTATGAATGCCAACATAATGACACTTCTACACATATGCAAAACAAAAAATTGAAACGATGTTGAAATAGCTTAATGTCATTACAATTAAAAAAGAACACTTCAAACAAATACAATATAAAATATAATTACTTATAACTAATATACTTTGTCAAAATATAACAAAGTAAGAGAAGAAATTAGAAAAATGCCGCCTTATGTATAACTATTTAAGAATTTAACAAAATAAAAAAGTTCATAATAATGAACTTAAGAATATTTAACATAATAATATGGAAACATTTTTTTTATCTGTAACTTAATAAGTAAGTACTTATTATATATTTTCAATAATGTAGAATTTACGGCGAGTGGTAACAAGGTCATGAAAATCGACGGTTAGACATCGAAATCTTCAGTTAATTCAATTATTGTCCTGCACTCTTAATATAATAGTCATTCTGCGTGTTTCATTTTAGTTGTAGTTTTCATTTTGGATTTCGTCAGAATCTTTTTTTTCTTTGTGTATTCACCGATTATTCGAAGACGCCAGAACTGATTTGGAAAATTCTTCTTTTGTTTCAAACGTATACTTTCTTGGTGGTACCATTTAAGTTCTATCAAGATCAATCGAGCGGTTTTATAAAAATCAACAATAAATTATTTACATTGAAGTCGATTGTACATTATTTTTAATTTTACAACTTGTTTTACGTTTAATGTTCATGTTTTTAATTTACGCTGTTAAGTCACACCAAGCATTTCGGTGACTAAATGATATTAAGACATATCTTTTAGTTAACCCTAACGTTCACCATTTTACTGAAAAATATAAAATTAATAAACCTTATTTATCACAACTTATCTTACTGAAAACACTGATGGCGAGTAAATAATATTGTATGTTGTAAACTACACACAGCAATATTCCTCCTCATACTTCATAACAAAACAGTACTCAGACATTAACTAAGTAACAAACAAACAAACATCATGACCAATGGACCCTGAATTAATTGACCGGGTTTATTTACTTTGTTAACCGCTTGGGTTATCTTCTGAGCCATACACCGGTTAAAATTTACATTCGTGGTGAGTGTATATTGTGTTTTATGTACACACTTGTGCGACTATTTTCATTTGAGTCAAGCGAAATTTGTAATTTTATAGTAATAACAATTAAATATTACATACATTTTATAACACACAATGAATTTATAAGAATATGAATTGAATTTCCAACAGATATAATCGTAACTTTTAGTTTTTAAGGTTTGTAGAAACATTATATAATATTTACATTAATGGTCATGTCGCTGGCGGTATATTTCCAATAGTATCTCATTAATAACACTGGACAGTGGTCAAACAAAATAAATGATAGCACCTATTACCTATTACGCGGTCACAGACTACCGCGAATTATTTAGGTAGGTACTTGAATAAAAAAAATTGTTCTACTCGAAACATTAATCTTAGGGATTAGATAGCAAGTATATAGGTACAGTCCGTACCGATAAAGAATATGATTAGAAATGGCGGCTTATCGAGCCCGTACCGTCAACATGCACAATACAATAGCGGAAATTCGCTAAAAATGATACATCGTTATAACGTTATATTATCGGCTAATATGAAATATTTTTCAAGGGGCAAATATTTAAAGATAATTGAATGTGCAAGTAGGCATACATTAATTTTAAAATTACATTTATAACTAGCAACCCGCTCTGACTTCGTCTCGGTGGGATCTATCAATGTGACTTTATGTAGACTTAAGATAACCATTAAAAACCATTTACTTCATCTTATCAATATTTCTATTTCAATAAAACCTCTGAATTTCTTTGATAAAATTTAGTCTACATCACTCCCGGTATTACTTTCTATTTGTTTGTAAATTTTTGTTGCAATCTGTTCAGCGATTCCGAAAACTAGCTTGGATAGACAGACAGACAAACGAACATTTTAAAACTGGTTACTCATGTCTAATGGCATTTTTTATATATAAAAATGTTGAACAACTAAATCAACAATAATTATGAAAAAAAAACAACACTGTCAGAACGCGTTAACCTCACAAATTGGCGAAACCAGACTGATTTTTTTTCGTAGTTTACGGCATTTTGTTTCAATGGCAAGTTGGCTGAAGTTATAGCATGTACGAAAAAGGCATATCGCAATTCGCAACGTATTTTTTGTACTCTGTACCAGCAGGTGGGAATATAGACAGCGACAGTGTGCGAATGAGAGGTAAATAGAGGTGATGCCATTTTCAAACCTATTCTTTAACCACGCAGTTAGTAGCATATCTTGTTTAATCAATTAACATTATTATCACAAAATAAAACAAAATTCACTGCTGCATCACGACTCGGATTGATAAGTAGCTTAAGCATTATGAAAAATCTCCAATTTTCATTCCTCTTTATCCATTAAACATAAAATATTCCGAACCACAATGAGGTACCTAAACCAAAAATCATATTTACAAATCCGCGGCTCGTTTCACCCGCCCACCGCATCGGTCAACCGCATTAACTAATTAATTGAATGCGTGTTAAGTCTCCTCATATCCTGCGGTCGTCCCCTCTTCACTCTCTCTTTCTTTTAATAGAGCTTGGTATAAATGTGCTTTTTAGTCATAAGAGTTTATCGCCTATATATTTTTAAAACTAGTGATACACTGTTATCGCTTAAATTATATTTTCAAACATATTAGTAGTAATAAAACGAAAAGAGGGGTAGGTATCCTTATAATAATAATGTAACAGTATCGTCATCATCATTACAGCCCGTAACAAGTTCGCTGCTATACATAGGCCTCCCCCAAGGAATGCCACAAAGCACGGTCCTGAGCCACCTGCATCCATCAACTTCCTGCATGTTTTACCAGGTAGTCACTCCATCTAGCGGGGGTCACCCTACACTACGCCTACCGGTACGAGGCTGCCACTTGAGAACCTTTTTTCCCCATTAGGTGTTGGTTATTCGAGCTATATGGCCCATTGCCACTTCAGCTTACTAATCCGTTGGACTTTAACGTTCCTCTGATTCTACTGTGGATATCCTCATTCCTAAGTTTATCACGCAAAGAATCACCGAGCTCAGCCCTCTCAAGAGCTTGCTCGAGCGTCCTCATAAGGCCAGCAGTAAAGGACCACGTCTTAGCTCCATAGGTCATCACTGGCAACACGCACTGGTTATCCAATCTAGTTCTCGGGTTTTGAGGTATACCAAACGAGAAGATGTGTCGTAATTTCCCGAACGCTGCCCAGCCGAATTGAATCCGTCGATATAATATACCCTCCATGAGCAACGGCAGAAATGTAACAGTAAAGGATATATAATTATGAACTGAATTCTATAATCTGTATGAGTCAGTATTATTCGAATAGAGTTAATTAAGTGAATTTCGAGTTAATACGTACACAAAACTTTTAACTATCATTTCTTAAGTCTAATAAGAAATTTAAAAAAAAATCTACCCGACGTAAGCAAAGCAACAGATAAATAAAATGATATTTTTTCACACATATAGTTATCTCCCCGATAAAAAAACACCATTGGTTGGTTATCATTATGACTATTATTAGGTGAATCCGCTTATTAACCATTTAAAGAAATGAAACGTCGATTTAAAACCATTATTATATCGATTTTCGTCGATTTATTGATGGAATATCGACTGTCCTCGATAAATGACCGTATCAAATTACCGACCATTATATCGATTTAGAATCGATAGAATCAGGACCCCAATTAGATCACTTATGTGTTTAAAGGAGGTTGGGATATAGGCAATCATAACCGCAAACTAAAAGACCATTTTTATCGTTTCTAAAAGCTTTAGCCAATTTTAAACGATATCTGTCAGTTTGTTATAAAACTACTACACCACAATCGAAAAGTAAAATGTAACTGCAACATTTGTATAAATTCCACTAATTGATTGTAGCTTGTTTTATGATATAGCGAAATTGTATTCGTAGCCCGAAAGATAATGGAACGTACATAATAACCATTGAGTTTTATTACGGACAGATTACAAAATGACCAAACGAGTAAGGCATAAATAATTGGCCATAAAACGAAAAGAACGAGCGCTGCGGCTGACAATGTATAGTTTGCGAGCATAGGCTCACCTGCCAGCAAATTGTAGCAACGTAAAAATCACGATAGACGTATGTGTTTGTTTACATCATTCAGACTTTAGAAATAATTCTCTTTGCGTATCTAAAAATATCTAAGTGTGAGCCTTGTGACACTCAACCATTTACAAGTAAAAAAAAAACAATTTATTGTAAATTACAAAACGTAAAATGAGATTCTGTTAGGTTTCATGCATTGGCCACAAGTAAATAATTGTATGCATTCTAACACAGTGTATAGTATCGAAAACGTGTCGTAAAAGTCTTCTACACTTTATTACTCCTTGGTACAACTTAAAACTTTAACATTACGGCAATGACCGGTAAATCACACGAAACGAATAAATTATTAGACACATTAAGCCTGACCATATAAATACGAAGATAATAAAGTGAATACAAAGTTGTTAAATGATTACACTGTATGCAAATGGAAGAATAATAATTGTTTTTATATGACAAAATAGTTATATAGCTTTAAGTTTAAGCTTTTGAGTTTACGGGTAAAAAGTGATCACTGTACAAAGAGGCGGCAAAACGAAGAATCTCGAAAATGATACAAAACAAGGCAAATTAAAATTAAATTATAGCCAGCCGGCAGTCGTGGCGTTTACAATAAACACATAATTGTATGGTCAGTATACCAATGGCATATACGATTGGGCGAAATAACTGTCTGCAATTTGGACGATGAATCGCTTTTTCTCGCTTACACCGTCAGTTTTATGTTTAACTGTGAAGGTTTGAATTTTGTGTGTGATAATGATAAGAGTAATATCTTAAAAATAAGTAAAAGTTTCTTCAGTTTAACATGCAGCAATAATTAACTATGTAGAGAGTAAAACTGTATAACAAATATTTACAATACTCCTTAAATAAAAATTACGTCATTCACTTAATTTTTTTACATTCATAGTGCTTTACATCAAAAAAATATTCATTGTAGTGTAGCTCACATAACCAACAAAGTAAAACGCTCTCTTAAAGTATTGGATTCATTATATAAATTACACATCTTTAACATCATCTAAATCGAAATAAATGAAAAAGACCTTTGGGGCAAATTATACAGGGTGGCCCATAAGTCCCTTGACATGTAAAAAAATAATTTAAAAAAAACTAATGACATTATGAAAAAGGTTTTTATTTTGTCATAATCCTTATAAAATGGGAATTATTTTTTTGAAAATTACATCATCTAAATGTAATCCGTTACGATCGCGGCACACCTGTAAGCGACGTTTAAAATTATCCATCACTGCGCGGCAAGTAAACTCTGTAATGTTTGCCATTTCTCTTTGGATATTTTCTTTCAGGACGTCAATTGTCCGCGGGTTGGTTTCGTACACTTTAGTCTTAAGATAACCCCATAAGAAAAAGTCCATTGGGGTCAGATCTGGACTACGTGGTGGCCAAGGAATATCTCCTCTTCGAGAGATCACTTTTCTAGGGAAAAGTTGACGGACGAACGGCATAGCGACGTTAGAGGTATGGGCAGTTGCTCCATCTTGTTGAAACCAGGTCCGCGTATTGAAGCCTGGAAAATTCTGCAACTATGGTGTAAAAAAGTCCTGGATCATAGCTACATACCGTTGTGAAGTAACAGTAAGCGTGCGGCCTCTGCCGTCCTCAAAAAAGTAAGGGCCTATAATGCCATGCGCTGACATAGCCGCCCAAACTGTCACTTTAGGGCTATGTAAGGGCTTTTGATGTTTGTGATTTGGATTTTCACAACTCCAGTAGCGACAATTTTGCTTATTGACATGGCTGTTGATGTGAAAGTGAGCCTCATCAGAGAATAACACGTTATTAAACGAAGTAAAGCGGTTCAACATTTCATTTGCGCAATTTAGTCTGTGGATAGTGTCAGTATCTTTTAATTCCTGTACTAACTGAATCTTGTACGGGTGAAGATGTAAATCTTTCTTTAAAATTCGCTGTAACGATGTTCTGGGTAAGTTTAATGCACTGGAACGCTTACGAGTAGACTGGGTAGGATTTTCACGAATTGAGTGTTTCACTACATCGATGTTTTCTTCCGTCCGTGATGTCCTTGGTCGACCTGACCGTTGTTTATCCAACGTCGAGCCACTCTCTTCGAACTTAATAACCCAGTTCTTAATCGTTTGAACACTTGGAATGTCTCTAAAGTTGCGTAAATTCTGATATTCTCGAAATTTACGCCGCGCAATGGTAGCCGAATCATTGTTTCGATAAAACTCGCGCACACAAAATGCACGGTCCGCACCGGTGAAACGCTCCATGGCGACTGAATTCCCAGAAACCGTCGGTACTCCCTCCGCACCGCGCTCGCCACTCATGCGCGCCTTTTGTATTTTATTCGAAATTTACATTTCTAACGACTTATGGGCCACCTTGTATATTCATTGCTTTGCTGTGTTCTTTGTAATGTCTAGCATAACAGCATAAACAGTTCATATAAATAACTCAAAAAGGTTGCACTAATATGTAAACAAATATTTAAAGGAAAATACCGTGAGGATGTCAATACCGTATCCTTTCCAGTCCAGTAGCTTGAAAACGTCTTCCAATGCAGCGGTGAAGAGTTTCGGGGATATAACGTCACCCTGTCTTACACCTCTCTGCAGTTGGATAGGTTTCGAGCTCTGGTTCTGTACTCGGATAGCCATCGTAGCCCTACTGTACAAACACTTCAGCACTTCGATATACCGACAGTCAACTTGGCACCGCTGAAGGGACTGTAGCACCGCCCAAATTTCGACGGAATCAAAGGCTTTCTCATAGTCCACATACGCCAGGCAAAGTGGCAGATTGTACTCTTCAGTCTTCTGTACAATCTGCCGCAGGGTATGTATGTGGTCTATGGTACTGAAGCCTTTTCGGAAACCGGCTTGTTCGGGAGGCTGGAAGTCGTCAAGTCTGCGTGCGAGACGATTCGTAATGACTCTCGAAAACAGCACGTAGACGCGGCTCAGAAGGGAAATCGGTCTGTAGTTCTTTAAGAGAGCGTTGTCGCCTTTCTTAAAGAATAAGACCACCGCACTTCTGCTCCACGCCTCTGGAGTAGTGCCACCATGGAGGACGGAATTGAAGAGCTTCTGAAGGACTACAAGTACCGGTATTCCACCCGCTTTCAGAAGCTCCGCTGTAATTCCATCCTCGCCTGGGGCCCTGCCGTTTTTAAGGTGCTGGAGAGCCATTCTAATCTCGCTTAGACTGACGTCCGGGATATCATCGGAATAGTGTCGGATAAGACTTGCTATTGGATCGTTACTCACACTTGCGTGTGGCTCCAACGATGACGTGTACAGCTGCCCATAGAACCTCTCAATCTCACTCAAAATCTCAGGTGTCCCGGAAACGATGTTGCCACACTCAGTCTTCAGCTTTGACAGTTGGCTCTTTCTGGCAGACAGATCTCTGGCAAAGACTTTGGAGCCCTGGTTCCGCTCGATCGCTTCTTTAATACGAGAAGTATTAAAGTTGCGTAAGTCTCGCCGCATGCATTTGGAGATCTGTCTGTTCAGTTGCCTGTATGCTGTCAAATCTGTTGACGATTGCAGCCTCATCTCCCGTCTAACAGCCATGAGATTAAGAGTGTGATCGGAGAGTTTTTGTGTTCTTCTGCGGCGGGTCTTGCAGAACTTAGCTCCGACCGCATGGACAGTTTCCACGAGCTTGTCGTTCATATCGTCCACTGCATTGCAATCTTCCAGGCACTGGAAGCGGTTACGTAACTCGAGCTGAAAGGTTTCGGGATTCTGGATTAGAGCACGAGGGGGACGGAGCGTTGACTTCATTAGACGAGACCTCTCCAACTTAACGTTTAGGTTCAGTGTGCCTCTAACCATTCGGTGATCGCTGCCAGTTTTCACCCTTGCGATCACTGAGACATCACTGAACAGTTGTCGTCTGGTCGTCATAATGAAGTCAATCTCATTTTTTGTCGAACCGTCGGGGCTCGACCAGGTCCACTTCCTGTGGGGCCGCTTCTGGAAGAAAGAGTTCATCATAAAGAGTCCCTCTTTCTCCATAAAGTCGGCCAGCTGCTGGCCCCTTCGGTTCCGTTGCCCCACTCCAAATTTCCCTACCTTCAGCTCACCGCTTTCTCTTGTGCCTAGTTTTGCGTTGAAGTCTCCCATCAACACCGTGTAGTGGGTTTTGGAGGAATGTATGGCTCTGGAAATATCCTCATACATTTCCTCCACCTCCTCATCGGGGTGTGCCGAGGTTGGTGCGTAAACCTGAATGACCTTCAGCGAATACCGTTTGGTGATTCTGAGTATCAGGTACGCGACCCTCGTCGACACACTCCCAATCTTTACAACGTTGTTGACGAGAGACTTGTGGACGATAAATCCGACACCTCCTTGGGACAGATGGTCGCCCTCCTGGTGATAGAACAAGTTGCCGGACTCGAGGATTGCCGTGTCCTCCCCCTCTCTTCGGACCTCGGATAATCCAATAATATGCCAGCGCAACTTGTCTACCTCTTCTTCCAGCTCCAGTATCTTCTCGTCAGTCCTCAGGGTGCGTGCGTTATATGTTGCCAGGTCGAGTCGTCGTAGGTGGCAACCGAACCTCCACCGGAGATTCTTAGCACCCCCTGCCCCGCCGTTACCATGGTCGCCACCGTAGCCAGGAATAGCGGGGCCGCCGGGGACTGGGGGCCGTCTTTTTGTGTATTTGTTCATTGAGGGGTATTTGCCGTAGTTGCCACGCTTGGCGAGCGGGTTGGCAACCGCAGTTTTTTTATTACGTCACAGTTGTCATCAGGAAGATGCTGGAAGATACGTTTACCTGGGACAAATAGTCCGACTAGGTAAGTCCAACTTCGACCGAGAGGTCAATCGACGGATTCAACTCGGCTGGGCAGCGTTCGGGAAATTACGACATATCTTTTCGTCAGGTATACCTCAATCTCTAAAAACTAGATTGTACAACCAGTGCGTGTTGCCAGTGATGACTTATGGATCTGAGACGTGGTCCTTCACTGCTGGCCGTATGAGGACGCTTAAGGTCGCTCAGCGAGCTATGGAGAGGGCTATGCTCGGAGTTTCTCTGCGTGATAGACTCAGAAATGAGGATATCCGCAGTAAAACCAGAGTGACCGACATAGCCCAACGGATTAGTAAGCTGAAGTAGCAATGGGCCGGCCATATAGCTCGAAGAACCGATAACCGATGGGGAAGAAAGGTTCTCGAGTGGCAGCCTCGTACCGGTAGGCGTAGTGTAGGGCGACCCCCCACTAGATGGAGTGACGACCTGGTAAGACATGCAGGAAGTCGATGGATGCAGGTGGCTCAGGACCGTGCTTTGTGGCATTACATGGGGGAGGCCTATGTTCAGCAGTGGACTTGTGAAAGGCTGTAATGATGATGATGATGATGATGACCGTGAGGAAACCTCCACGTCTGAGAAATTGGATTGGAAAAAACTGGAGACGTATTATGAAGTCCGCCGACACGTATTGGGACTGCACGATGGACTCATTCTTGCCTCTCTGAAATAATGAAGCTGTGATTTTGACTTTTATGAAATGCATATACGGAATGAAATAATCCGTTTTTATTCAAATGAACTTGATTTTTTTTAAACTTAACAATGCTAAACAGAAATGAAGTGAATACAAAACTATAGAAGTCGTTTCCCATATTTTCCGACATATAAACAACAATGTGTAAGATGGACAACTACAATCGGCGACACAAGTCACGTGCCGACTACAATCAATAACAGTAATACACGAACGCCAACAAATTGAGATCAGTCAATAACTTGTCCTAACAAAATTACGGGAAATTTTGTGTTACCACACCTTGTTATATTATTGAACAACATATTTATTTAATAATTCTACGTACGTATCCAGAACGAGTCGGAAATGCTAAAACTTATTCCATTGATGTAAATTATTATAGTACGTTTGCTATATAAAGTTTATTTTAAAGTACTAAGGAAGCCCATTTTAAAGGATCATTAAAAAAAGATCTTAATTAAAACATCCAAGGATTTTTTTTTTTTGTAAAAATTAATATATTTTCCAGCATTAGCGGGTGAGTTTCGTCTTAGTGGCAACACAGACAGACTTATGTGTTAGCCATAAACTCTTTCATTTGGCTCGGACGAGCCTTATGAACAATAAAACGTTGAGGGCTGGAGATTTGGACTGTAATAAAATATTTGCCCTAACACAGGCTAAGCCTCGTCCCTTACTTACGAACGCAATTTGAGAAGTTATAGGCTTTAGCAGGAATTGCTGCTTTATTGTGTGCAAAGATATAATGTAAGATTTACTTTGGGACTTTTCAGACTAGTAAATAAATTATTATGACTTAGTTATGCAAACTTTATGCAGATATCAGGCGCAGTATCTTAGAATTTATTTGCGGCGCTGAGGGCCGCGGGTTCGAATCCCGCACGGAACAAGTATTTGTATGGCCTACAAATAATTGTCCCGGGTCTGGATATTTTCCTTGTGCAATTTATGTTTGTAAACTGCCTCCACGATACAGGAGAAAATCCTAGTGTAGATTTAACCTTTTTAAAAAAAATATATCCAATAGTTGGAGGAAGAATCTAAATATCATACATATAAGCAAAAAAACCAATTAAAAAATACCAATATGAAAATATATCAACTGGATAATATTATCAAACTTGAACATTATAAATTATCCTGCAAAGTCTAATTTTGCGCACTCTTAATTAGCAATTTATAGTTAATTTCACTTGGGTATGACGTATTTTATTCATTAAAACAAAAATGTGTAAATTTAATACTACTTTTATTGTTAATAATAATCAAGCCAACGTCACATACATTAATCAAGGGGCTGGATAACCGGATAATCTTAACGCTATATTCGCCAATAGGATACGAATTCGGCGGCAATCCGGGATATTTTCATGGATCAAATAAAAGTTCTCCCTCAGTGATGTGCGAAAGAGGGTCAGACTTAATTACTCGTAAATTGACCGGAATAGAGTTTTATCAGGAATAAATACATGTACCAGGATTAGTATGTGTCATAGACATTATTATACCCTTTTGATGAACGATATATTTTACTGCTTACAATGTCTCCTAAAAATATTTGAAGATTTTAGTTTGACTATTTTTTATCACATTTTTTCTAAACCTTTCGCGTGTTTCCGTTTAGCATAATATTGGAATTCTGGTTCGTCGGATTTTCGGATTTCTGTGTTTAGCAAAAGTGTTGATTTATTTTCAGGGAACATAGAATTAGAAATCTGAAATTACGACCTTACATACAATATGTTAACAGTTTTCAAATTAAAAAATCTTATAAAATACTATTAACAAATCGACAAGATGGCTAAAAGCCGAACAATATCATTCCCATATTTGAGCTTGTTAAAAACCAAGTCAATCGTAAAAATCTACAATGGAGTGCAGGCTATTGTAACATAATAACTATCAGAGATACAGACAGACACATCGAACCATATTTTTATTAATATCGCCGCACAAAAGGGAGATTATCCGTCAGCGGCTTCAAGCAGCAGCTGCCGCGATGTAATATTTCTGTTTGAACTTAATATCACTGATACCGTTTCCATAATTTTAATATTACATTCATTTCGTTAGTTATAGATCTGTACGGAAGACTATTCATATCGTTTTGTAGAGAATTTTGTATCATTTTTAGGCTTCTCATCCTACTTTGCCTTCTTTTAATTCTCAAAAGTCCTGCTAATGCACTGCATGTGAGATTGAGCGATAGTTTCGGTCCTTTGGGGGTGCTTTTCATAATCGCTCTGAGTATTTTATATATAATGTGAATCGATTTATCAGATTTCGATTCAAATCGATTTAAAAGTCGATCTTTTTCTGGAAGAATCGCTATCCCTACTAAGTGTGTATATTTCCGGTAATACCGAAACCATACTGAAAATCTTCTTACTTTTTTATCAGCCCTTAAAAATTTTCTGCTGGACGCACACATACGAGTATGCATGTTGCGGGTTGTGAATAATTCCAGTTGCATAACGTGATCCTACAATAATTTGAGCATGGTTTTTACGTCATTTGATGTATACGCAGCGCTCCATCTTTTATTTATTGTTGATATAATAAAATAGAATATCACAGTTTTCGTAAATAATTAGAACACTTAGCAAGCAACCTATGCATATATTAAATTGACACCAAGGTTATATATTAAATTCTCAAAGAAGAATGGTTTTAAAATTCTAAAAAAGAAAATATATAACGTAACGCTCATCGTTATTATACTTACCAACTAGTAGTGCTAGAGTGTTATTAAGTAATTAAATTTTTTGTACGTTACCAACAAACGGTAAGCAAACATTAGTAATTTTCACATATCTCTCGTTATTCGCGCTACGGCACACCGTTTTTTCAATGAGTTAATACTCGGTTATTACTGTCGTACCACAGATAATAAAAATACAGAGTTACGGAAGAAGGAAACATATAATCTCGTTTCGATCGATCGGTTAAAATACCATTTTATTACCCGCAAGCCTCCAGGGCTGTTGACTTGTTGATAACTGTTCGAATCGACAAAACTGTTACGTGATAATTGTTTTTTTTTATATTACCACACACTTACTACGATTTCTCACACGAACTGGCATGAACTACTACATGTATAAGAAAGCACAGAGTAACTCAGAATTAATGCTGTCAATGAAACTAATCCCACCTTTATATTTAATAAAAATATGGACAACCAAAAGTTAAACGCACCCGATTTAAGTTAGTTCCGAATTGAAAACTGAAAAATAATTGAAACAACTTAAACTCAAACAGTGCCAAACTTTTAGCATCAACATACAACGTAAGTGATTAAACTTTTTTTACCAGTGCCGCTGCACAAATACGCCGGTATTGCTAATTAAAAGAAATTCCTACGTTATGCTTTTACTCTGGCAAAAAAATAAAACCGGCACCATGATAACTCTCAAGGTGTGAGCGATGCCGTAAGTGGGCAGCAAAACAACATTTAATTGTAAGCCCTGTTCCATAACACGAACAAATGATGGGAATTAAATAGTTTATAGCCAATGCCAGTATGGTAATGTGCTACCGCGATGTTTGTTATGAAGGACAAGAAATGTTTATTGCTGTGAAATAATAAAAAGTAATGCCGCTTCTTCGCTAATAAACTATGATTGATATGTTCTTTTAAACTTAATTGATTTTCAATTCAAAGGTATGTTGTCGTTTTATCTTGTTGACGTTGGTTTCGTCAGTCAGTTAGAATGTAATTGACGACTGCGACGACAAACGAAGTTTAATAGCCTAAAAATACTGTCATGATATAGGAGAAAATCCTAAAATGGGAGAAATGTTTCCTTCATGACGAATGATTATATATATATATATATATATATATATATATATATCTTATGGATATATATATATATATATATATATATATATATATATATCTTATGGATATATATAACGGATTAACAATACTTGTATTTATATATCATTAGATTTGATATAAATACGAGATGGTTACACCATCACCTACTGGACGCTGAAGATCTACCCGATTGTTCTAATGAAATCCAAGGCATGAGGCCGGCCGCACAACTTTTCCCTGAAGTATTTACTTATAATTAGTATTGACTTATAATAATTAAGTCATTTTCGTCACCCCATCGATATGTGTTTATACCACGGTCGTACGTCCTTGGAATTTCTGATAGTGTGCGGCCGCTAGTATAAAATGTATGGAGAGCGTGCATTCCGACAATCCGACAAGACACTTTTTAAAGTGCGGTTGACATGCATCAGGTGAACGTTTGAACGTTAGTCCGGCAAATTTTTAGTATGTGAAGTTCTTGTACAAAAGTGCCTCTGACGCACGTTAAAAATAGAATATTTCTAATAATGTGTGCT
The DNA here is from genome assembly GCA_036936625.1 of Parnassius smintheus behrii. NCBI lineage: Eukaryota > Metazoa > Arthropoda > Insecta > Lepidoptera > Papilionidae > Parnassius > Parnassius smintheus. Next base: position 21,374,542 of record JAUPFT010000008.1, read on the forward strand.
AGCCTAAAACAGAATGAATTCTCTAACGTAAATCATTCAAACTATATTTTTGACTCCGATGAACTCTGGTGGTTCATCAGAGTCAAAAATCACACATTATCTTATCGTAGCAGTGGCTAATTTGTTCAGTTATTGGTTTGTTCAATTGCTGCGCAATTTTTTTCCTAATTCAGTTTAATATTCAGTTAACAGTTTAATATATATAAACAGATTTCTATTAATTTGCTCCTTTACTTCACAGATAAGTTTAACAAAATTAATGATTTTATATATCACAAAAACTAAAATATTCACTTTATTACAATATTTGCCTTAATTAATTGTCTATGTGCCTCCGTTCAAACAAATATATCAGTGAACGCACAATTAAACAGTAATGCTGATGGAACGTTTCATAATGAGTGCGCCGCTACTTACTGTTGCAGTGAATTATATTGTTTGCTGTGTTCAGACAAAAGAACGACATCGGAAATTATAGAAACCGAGACATGTTGTCAAATCGACAACTGTTTAGCCTTATTACACAGAATACAAAACACGTTGCTTGTTAGTAATGCTAAAGCTCTTACTGTTCTAAATCATAAATTATGTTTTCTAAGTTGAATAAAAGCATGAAGTTACTAAGATATTTTTAGTTTTCTAAGTTGAATAAAAGCATGAAGTTACTAAGATATGTATCATCCCTATCCCTTTTATTTTTTTATTCTATTTTTTTAAGAAAAAAAAAAGACGCGCAATAATGTTATTATTTTTCATTCAACATGATTCTTTTTTTAATCTTTGCTAATATTAAGTACGTGAAACTTTGTGAAGACGTTTATAAAGCAAAACGGGTTGAAATTAAATTTGCTAATACAGATATACCTTGTCCTTGATTAATGCATGGGGCGTTTCAGAAAGGATACCTAAATCAAAGTTTCCACAAAAAAATGAATATTAAGGCGTTTCTGTTTCCACGCGTGCAAAGTTTTACCTTAGTTATAAAATGTCAAGAACGTAAATCTATTTTAAAAGGGAAAGTAAACCCAACTAAACAAATTACAAGTTTAGAAAAGGCTTACTTCTCCTTCCTATATACTGAAGCCTATGGACAGTTTGATTTCCCAAATTAAGAACCTGATCTACTCGTACCATGGCGATCATGTTCGATGGTCGGCCTGATGATTACGGTTCCTGATGGATCTTGTGACCAGGGAATATTGTTCGATAAATATATTTTAAAACCATTAACTTCAATACTGAAAATGTAACCATTTCGTTATACCCATAATAATGATTTTTATGATCATTTTGCATAAATATCGGCTTCGAAATTTGAAACCAGTACTGATGAGTTAACAGGCAGGTAAGCTATCGCAATTAACAAGGGCGTCAACTTAAACAAATATTTTGATAAGATCACTTGAAGCCCCGCTAAGAGGTTACTGCTAAAAACTAAAAACATCACGTATAAATTAACTAGAACAATATGTTTGCGATATTTTATTAAGCACCACCCGATCCCTAAAAAAGGCGACCGCTCAGACCCGTCCAACTACCGGCCAATCGCCATCACCTCCTTGTTCTCCAAAACAATGGAGTCCATTGTAAACTGCCAGCTCATGAGGTACCTTGAGGATCACCAGCTGATTAGTGACCGCCAATACGGTTTTCGCCGTGGTCGGTCAGCTGGTGATCTTCTGGTCTACCTCACTCACAGATGGGCGGAGGCAGTAGAGTTCAAGGGGGAGGCATTGGCCGTTAGTTTGGACATTGCGAAGGCCTTCGATCGGGTTTGGCACAAAGCGCTTCTTTCGAAGCTTCCTTCCTATGGGCTTCCCGAGAAATTGTGCGATTGGATCACCAGCTTTCTTGCAGATCGGAGCATCAAGGTCGTTGTAGACGGTGCAAGCTCCGATTGCAAACCTATTAATGCTAGTGTTCCACAGGGCTGCGTGCTATCGCCAACGCTGTTTCTTCTGCATATCAATGATATGTTGCATACCCGTAACATTCATTGCTATGCAGATGACAGCACTGGTGATGCTCTTTACACCGGCCGAGCCAATATTTCTCGGGAAAACGTCTCCGAATGCCGGGACAAACTTGTGTCTGAAGTCGAGTCTTTGCTGAACAGAGTCTCGGATTGAGGACGACTAAATCTAGTCCAGTTTAACCCCCAGAAGACACAAGTTTGCGCGTTAACCGCTAAAAAGAACCCCTTTGTCGTATCCCCTCAGTTTCAAGGTACTCCCCTTGTTGCCTCAGCCAGTATCGGAATCCTCGGCGTCGACATATCACTTGGAAGGGAAGGCCAAATTGGCCTCTAAAAAGCTTGGCGTGCTCAGCAGAGCGGGACAGTATTTCATGCCGGCACACCGCCTGCAACTTTACAAGGCGCAGGTTCGGCCGCACATGGAATACTGTTCCCATCTCTGGGCTGGGGCTCCTCAGTACCAGCTCCTTCCACTTGACCGCATCCAGCGCAGAGCGGCTCGAATCGTCGACGACCGAGTGCTTTCCGATCGGCTCGATTCACTGGCGCTGCGAAGAGATGTTGCATCTCTTTGCGTATTTTATCGCATCTATCACGGGGAGTGCTCTGAAGAATTGTTCGGATTAATCCCAGCCGCCAAATTTCGTGAACGCACGACACGGCAAACGTCCCGATACCATCCACACCATCTGGATGCTTGGCGGTCCACCACTGTACGTTTCACAAGGAGTTTTCTTCCACGTACAACCTCTCTGTGGAATAGTTTACCACCGGCGATTTTTCCGGACCGATACGACCTGGGGACCTTCAAGAAAAGAGCTTACTCCTTTCTAAAGGGCCGGCAACGCACCCGCAATTCTACTGGTGTTGCGGTTGATCATGGGCGGCGGTAGTCACTTAACATCAGGTGAGCCGCATGCTCGTTTGCCCCCTCTTCTATAAAAAAAAAGCAGCGTAATCAAAACATTTATCACATTGAAAAAACTAATTCGCGCCCGCTCCGAAGTCACTGAATTGAAAATTTATGGTTTTTATTCCCGCGCTCTACGTACGCAAAACGGTCGACTAGTCTGCAATCATAGCGATTTCTTGCTGTCTACCGCCGACTTTACAATTAATGGTTAAAACATCAACTTGCAATTGCTGGCAATCAAACAAATTACTGTTGCGCTTCGTAAGGAAATCGTAACAATACGCACGATGCCTGCGACAATTAAAGGCCGAACTGATGCGGGACGGTGCTCTGTGTTTTACTTTTGATTTGTTCGCGCGAGATTAGGAAAACTATCATTATTATTGTAAAAGATTAGATCACCTGCTTTAGAGTTTTGTATTTAAACTTGTTATTTACTGCAAAAATAGAGTCATGAAATCATACCTTTTATTTAATTTGTCTTTTTTACAGAAAAACGTCGTGTAAATATTTGTTGGTACGTATAGAGTAGTAGCGGTATACGAATATCCACTACTCTGTTTCCTACATTGAGCTATTATGTACTATGTAGTAGAGGCGACACTGCATTCAGCTACTATGTTCCACTCAACTGCGGTGCATACACCACACTAATCAGTCACTCGCTAGGCGCTTGTAGAGTTGACACGTGTTGTGTTGATTTAAAAAAAATCACGTGATAAAATTATGCCGTCGTGCGTACTTAGATATTGCACAAATAATTCAAGAAATGTCAGTAAAACCAAGGAATTACTTTTCTTTGGTTAATAAGATACTTAATCAATAAAAAAGTATCATAAATTAGTAATAAAACAAATTATTCCTAAGACGCCATGTCTTGTCACGTAATATAGATTATGAAATTAATTTGTTCAGATGCGACATTTCTGTGGGTACTTAAATATAGGACAAATATATTATTATACACTTTTTTTGTAGAAACGTATATGAGTTATCATAATTAGGCCAATTTTTTTAAATTTAAATCTGCTAATTATATTTATATTTTATTTTTAGGTTCCCACATCAAAGTCAAAGTGGAATAAATTCGTCAATTTTTAACTCTCGCGTGCCCAGTATTTGTGAACGACTCTTATTCTAATTTAAATAAATACATTTGTAATTTAAATGTTATATTAACAAGTTTTGTTAAACATACATTTAGTATGTTTTTTTATATTTGAGATAGATACCTTTTAAAATATTGAGATAAAATATCATTAAAATGTAGTTGTGATATAATATTTTGTAATATTATATTAAATAAGAAAATAAACATACAATATAAATGACAAAATTTAAAAAATTGTTCTCGATATAATTTACCTATTTAACAGTACAATCTATTATTACCTACTGATCATTCTACCTATGTCCATTATATGATAAAAAAATCAACCGCGCGAACACAGAGTAGCACACATTTTTTGTTTGAAATAGCTGTTCTAGTACGTAAGTACATATTACTTCAATGGTTTCCTACTATGGCTGCTGTAAGAACCGCAGCGCCTTCCCTATGACATCTAGAAATCAAAAAACTGCGGTAGCCAACACGCTTCCCAATGCCAAGCTAACTACGGTCAATGTCCTCTTTATGGGGCATTTTATGGTGTTTCCCATGTTCAGCAGTGGACTTCGACAGGTTAAAAAGCATGACAAAAATATGTCTTTAATCACTCCTAGATTATTCAAAATTACAATTAGTAGTCATGTTTCCAGCTTTTGTTAAGTAATAGCCAGCGTTTTCTGTTAAGGAGGACATCTGATAAAATTTAGCGTTATTACGGTATGTATTTCTGCCGCCAGTATCAGTACAAATCCTGTAGTTTTCGGTTTCAAGCTTACAAAAACTCAGTACGATAACAGGCTGTGGGTATGCATCTAAGTCCTCATAGATGATCTAATAGCCTTCTTTGTTTCAAGTTGGTTTCGGGTGTCTATGGACAGCAGAATCCCTTTACAATTAGGTGGACTTTTAGTTTATTGGTCATTTTTATGGTTATTTAAAAGTAAAGAAAAGATTATTCCACTGAAATGATTTTAAATTTGACTGTATAAATTATCAAGACAATTGTGAACCGAGAATAAATACACGCTATAGCTACGCTGCAGCTTTATTATGATTGTAGCACGAATGGGTCGGCTCGACCGGGGAAGGACCACGCTCTCACAGAATATCAGCGTAAAATAGCAGCTTAATATTGCTGTGTTACGTATGGTGAGTGTAGAGATTCGGAGACCCTTTTTTACTAGAAACGCGGGATTCCATCTTAGTCCTCAGGGTTGACAACGCATCTGCGTTTTAATTCTTAATCAAGAATAAATGGAAATGTCTATGTGCCACAGCACCCACTTTCATCAGATGAACTGTGTGCCCGTTTGGCACTTTTATTCTATAAAAAATACATAGCACAATGTTCAATATTAAATTCCAGTACATACACATGTTACACCAATGAGCAACCCTATATAATTGAAACAATCCAAAGAACAAAAGCGTGAATAAACGGGAGTAGAAAATTGACTGATCCATCACATCGCACTCCCTTAACATAAACAGGCAAATCCTTACTTAATTTCACTCACAGAATTCAATCAGAATGTAAGCTTCATACCCCTGTGAGTAATATTATAATGCCTTACATTATCCCCCGTTTGTATAACATCCGAATCGTGGCGACATTGTACGCAACCTTTAATTATTATCAACACATCATTTTCGTGTTGGTCTCTGAAAATTTGAGGGTTGTCCGTGTTAAATATTTGAATACCATTCACTTATCACAACTGTAGCATAAATATAATATAAACATCAATACAACCGATTATTTATTATAAAGTAACGTTAAAATTGTCTTACATTTTTATATACATGAATATTTAAATACGGATAATTAGAATATGATGAGATTTCAGTTCAAGTTAAAGTTACAGCCTGTATACGTCCCACTGCTGGGCACAGGCCTCATCTCATTGCTGAGAGGATTTTAGGTCAAGGAAATGTCCGCCGCGATGCTCCAATGCGTGTTGGTGAACTTCACATGTCTTCGAAAGATTTTTATTATTATTTCTCAAACATGCAGGTCACGATTTTTTTCTTCACCGCCGAGCACATGGTAAATCAACACTTAAAATTGCAATTCAAAATTTCATTAGTGCCAACGGGAATCGAACCCGGGTTGCTCGCGTACTGTGAAATTTACAGCGGGGGCATAGCCCCTGAGCTACCACGGTTATGTTCATTTAATACTAAATAAATCACACTGTTTGTAATATTTGCTAGTTTAGATTAGCTAGCTTAGTACTGTAGCTTTGATATCTTCTCAATATTGTATACATCCGTGTGACCTAAAGAGCACCTTCTCTAACAAATCCAAGTAACACAAGACGGAATGAGCATCGATTCTGATTTACCATCTAAAAGATAAACATCAACCCTTCCGGCGAGCACGTGGGTCGACACATCCCTTTCACGCATTTCATATTCCTATTTCCATGCCGTCCAACCTTCCTAGGAGGATTATATTCTGCCTCCGATGTTTTCGTATCCTATTATTTCACAGGGTGAAAATGGGCCACCCGCCTCCTCGCTCACACAGTGACACCCTTACGTAACACACGCGTGACGTCAATATACGCATGATGTTTTACATGTGCGCTATTTCTGGCAAAATATGTGTGTGCGTGACGTCTCATCAACTGTAAACCACTGTCAACGACTCGTCAAAATAATATTGCCTTAACGCTTAATACCATTTTACCAGTAAAACAGAAATTGGATATCTGCACGAATTTCATTATACTTTAATATAATCAAATACATGTTGTATTTGAATGTTTATTATCCTCGTATACGATGTATTATTTAGATTATCTGATTACCTATTGATATGTTATTTAACGTTCCCGTTTGTAAAAGATACTACTATATTGTTAAATGAATGAACTAGCCCTTACTAAGCGACCAAATTCATTCATTAGACGACTAACACTAACGTGATTTCTTTCACACTCAAACACAGACGTGCTAAAGTCTTGTACTAAGAAAACATCTAATATTCATAATACTTTTGTTGACTGGTTACGTACTCAGTGAATCAAACACTTGAACATATAAAATTGTAATTATCAACGCGTTCTAACGGGTCGTCGCTACAGTGTGTGCGATTTTAGATGCAGAAAGAAAATACAAAGACCACAATTATTCCATGCACCGTACTTAGCTACACCGTAAAATATGCAAAATTATAAAATTACAGTACAGAAAAATAATCCATGCCGTGAAAACAAAACAATGCCTTTTTCACTTATGAGACTGTTTCGAATTGCAAATTTAGGAAAAAAGCGAACGAACTACACTCAAAAGTCAAACGCGGCAGTGCGAGATAAGCAAGTGCCGCTTATGCAAGATCACGAATGTAATTGCTCCCTTGTCTGGCACGACACTTCAAGCCCGAGCGAGACAGTACGTTCTCATCATATAGAAAGAAATGAGACAGAATACAAAATAGGCAACAAAAGTCCTAAGCGACAAAAATGATTGATTGCCAGTCTTGCGTTGAGCTCTATTTAATCACTTTATTCCCTTTTCTCCGTTTGTGTTGGGATGATTTTGTATTTGTGTAATTTGTATACGAAATGAGCCAGCGTACCACCCGAAGAGTTAGCGCTCATATCCGGCGCTTGTCCCGGATATCTCCCGATTTTATCTATATAAATTTAAAGCTTATTTTCATGTATTTACGTACGAGTATGATTGGCACATGTATAAGTCTGAGAGATGACTACATTTTGTAACATTTGCTGTAAATACTATTGTTTCGTAGTGTCCAAGCGCAAGAAGGTCCATAAAGTGCTGTATCGTCGACGCTAGTGATATAAGGGTGGACCTTTTCTCGCTCTAAGTCTAAGGCTGAGATCTATAGACCGTACTTTGATTTGCTCAGACTTTACTGTAGAGCCAGGACAGTATTGGTATTTATAGAGCTCACTTCAAAGTCGTGCTGAGTACGCGCTTAATAAAGCTCAGAATATTAATCAAAAGCACTGTATTATTTTTAAAATACTCTAATTATTTTTAACAATAAATAGCTAGTTTAAGGTCGTCTTCAAGTTTTAAATGGTGTTAATCCATTTTCTACTTACGTAATTTAAAACGTATTTCAAATTTATGAAATTCTTTTTCTTTGTGATTTTGAACTCTTCTTATCCGTTCCAAAACGGTCCGTTTATTTATCATATTTTAAACAAAAAATATTTACTAAATGTACTTTTATCTTCGTTTAAACACGTCTGTTTTCTATTCCTTGTAATAATAAATTATTTATTAAGTACAACTTGGACTTTTTTCGTTTTATAAATTTTTTTGGATTTTATAAGCTTGGCTTAATCTTAGCCCGATACATTTATAAATTCAGAATCAAAAATGATGCTAAGTAAGTCTGTCCGAGCAAAGTCATAGTACGGTCTATAGATCTCTGGCTTAACATTGCCATTCAGCGACACAGAAACGCAGCCCGGGTTCTTGGCACTATACCGCGAGGAGTAGGTAGTGTGGTAGTCTATGATAATTGAGGTTTTTAGTTTTTTATTTAGGTAATAAATATTTTATATTAAAATACACCGTGAATAAATTAATGGGTACACATTATATAGTTCACGATATACTTATTATAAAACATTTGGACATTTTTACAGAATGGCTAGCAGAGTATGAATTCATAATTTAGATATAATGCATGTAAATGCTATTTACCCACGACGTTTACTCTATTACTTCCTCATGGTTTCAAAAATGGTTTCCTCGCGAAAATATATACATTAGCTTGCCAGGCAGACGTTGTTCTGACCTTTTCGACGACCCTTTGTCATGTCTTATTAAAAATCTTAAAATTCGCAAAAAAAAAAAATTGTGGGTCACTCATGGACAAGAAATCTATCCTATCTCTCAAGTTGGACCAAACTGATATATATATGTATATATATATATATATATATATATATATATATATATATATATATATATATATATATATATATATATATATATTTGGTACCTAGACCGCATTATACACTAAATTATATTCTTATTTGTTGTTTGTATTTATAATTTAGTACGACATATGAAATTATATAAACGAAATGTTATTTTCTTACATCGAGCAAATACATTTCATTTACTTTCGCATTTAGTGGCTACTTCTAGTTACCCAGATTGAGTCACACGGTATAATATTTAGATACTGATTGTAACTGAAATAATTGAGCTGCCAACCGGTATCTAACGTAGATCGAAAAAATATCTCAAAGTACTAAACAAATCATCTATAGAACAATATAGGACGATGGATTTACTCACGACACCGTCTTACGTATATAACTGATAAGAAATCCTTACTTAAGACACAAGCCTGCTCTCATTTTTGAGAGAATTAGTGAGCGGTTAGTTTTCCTGGAAATGTCCTGGAAATATTATTTTTCAAAACTTGCAGGTTTCCTCACGATGTTGTCCTTCACCGCCGAACACGTGGTAAATTACAATTAACAATTTCACCGGTGCCGGCGGGGATCAAACAAACACGGGTTATTAGCTGCCATCCATAACTCCAGTAAGGAATTTATAGTAACAATCTATTTTATTTAACTCACCGCTCATATGTCCGTTTTCGTAGGGCGAATAGTCACCGTTCTCCAACCGATGTTTCTTGAACGGATGCCCGGGGAACTGCGTGGCTGCCAGTGAAAGACCAACACCGGACGCGCGTTTCGGTGGTCGGCCCGGTCTGGAGCTGCGGACATAGTAGCACGTTACTGCCGTTTAACACTGGACACTTATATTACGCAACGGGCATAAAATCTAAACATCAACAAAAACTACATCAGTATATGCGATGACAAGCCATCATTTCTACTTGGTGAAATTGCTTGCTCAGTAGAACTTGAAAAATCTAGACTTAGGATTCCTAAGTTATTAACCGCCACACAGACCAGTGTTACCGTTCGCACTTGCTTCTGTATTAGAAGGGGAAAACAAATCCAACGTTTTTGTTAAACATTTATTGTAGAGAGTCATTGTAGAGAGATTTAGTATTACACGTACTATACGTGAGGTAATATGGTCATCCGGTTCATATGATCACTTTCTTATAACTCAAAAACTTCAGCCTTATTTGCATAGAAGGCTATATGATACGATAGCTCTTCGTCAGTCAATCAAATAATAAAGAGTCAAATGGACGCAGCTTTTTCGACGCCATTTTGACAGTTTTTTTTTTAATAAAGAATATTAACAATGCTATAAACATTACTAATATTCCCTTTAACCGCTCGTGGTAAGCTTAAATTGCTTGTGTTACGAGTGGTTCACGCCAGTCGTCGAATGGCGGATTCGAACCCACGACCTTTTTGAGTTCGCGGTCCGCGCCCTGCCATTAGGCTACTGTCGCTTCAAATTGATACTATAGTAAATATTTTACACAGTTGATATTAAAGTAAATATTTCAGTCGATTTTAGTATGGCGTAATGTAGTTAGTTTTTATTAAGTTGATTTTCGAAGTGTTCCTAATTATTGACAAAGCTTATTTGTTTTTTTTTTATTGATATCTTAGTTATAGTACGACTTTATGTTTTTGTATCTATCCTCCATCCGTCCTATAAAACCAAAACTAAGAGTTTAGTTTTGGTTTTATAAAACTAAGAGTTTAGTTTTGGTTTTATAGGGCGACAAAGCTTATGTTGACCATGTTACCCTCATGTACCTTAATCATCACGCTTGGATGGAGGAGCACAGCATCAGACACCTCGCACCTTTAAGCCTGCTGCCTGCTCGCGGTCTGGTTCTTTTGCGTTTGACTCAAACGAGATAGTTATACCGCCATCTTTTAGAAGACTTCCCATAGGTAGGAGGCGCCTACGATACCTACGGAACTAAATGCGTTCAATTCTCCTACTCAAACACACGGAAAAAATTCTTACATGCATTTCTGTGCAAAATAAAGAAGTTTACTGAATAAAAAAGTATAAAAATAAAAACTACAATTATTATAGGATTTTTAATATTTTCAGGAGTAATTTATTATTATTAAATAAACTACAAAAGTTTTGCGTAAAATACCTACAAAAAAATCCTAAATCTTAACATTTCGTTTTTTCTGTTATTGACCAAGTGATTAGCTACTACTATTTATAATCCCCGGGCAATACGAATAATGTCAAATCAAATCTGGATATGTAATTAATACTGATTTAAATTTCATTGTTTCTCAGATTGTCTGGTAATTTCTACATACATTGTTATGTAATTGCTGTGGAATTTGATATAAACTCACCATGTTAATCACTTTTAAAACAATAAGTTAATAATGTATAAAATCTGAAATTAACAAGTGTAAGTGTGAAAGAAGGGAATATTTGGTTAAAAAGAAAAATACCTGTGACGAAAAACATTAAAAACTTTATTACCTTATTTAAGTCTTAAATATGTGACATATTTTTTAACCTAACCTATTTCTTATTACTTTACCCAATAATCTTATTTTATATTTCACTATGTTATATTTATATGTATCCGTATTGGAAATTATTCAAAATTGTCCGGGCATTATGAATAATGCCTATAATGCCACTTGGTCCGTAACATGTCCATAGCCTAACAAAACTGCTGAAGTAAATTTTCATTTCAAAGATGAAACATGCAGGTAATCTAATCTATTCATGCTTAGAACATTAGAACCGTACTTTATGGTGATCTGTCAGTTGTGAACTTGTGATGTGCTGCTATTGACAATGATAGTGTGAAATAATTACTACTGTAAATCATAGTCACCTACATCAGTCCTCGATTAAGAATCAGAATACAGATGCATTGTCACTCCGGAGGACTAATATTTACTAAAATTATCCTACGTTCCCCACACTTTTCATACAAAACGCGGTAGTATTTTGCTACTATTTTAAACAAAAAGGTTACTACCATTTTAAGCATATCCAGTACCTAATTAGCCAGATAACGAAAGCAAAACCAATTTTTTGTATTGCAACTGAAAACATACTAACGTATGTCCTAAAGGAGATTCGATTTCCGTTTAGAAAGAATCATCTTAGCCTTATATTCACCATTCATCATCATCATTACAGCCCTTCACAAGTCCACTGCTGAACATAGGCCTCCCCCAAGTAATGCCACAAAGCACGGTCCTGGGCCACCTGCATCCATCGACTTCCTGCATGTCTTACCAGGTCGTCACTCCATCTAGTGAGGGGTCGCCCTACACTACGCCTACCGGTACGAGGCTGTCACTCGAGAACCTTTCCTCCCTCCTTCCTTTATCGGTTATCGGTTCTTCGAGCTATATGGCCGGCCCATTGCCACTTCAGCTTACTAATCCGTTGAGCTATGTCGGTCACTCTGGTTTTACTGCGGATATCGCCATTTCTGCCTTATATTAATAACTTGTTTTCAAGGCAGGGAACGAAGAAAAAGGCAATCGCACTGTTCAGGCTTGAAGGAGTACCTTTAAGCAGAGTCACCAAATTTAAATACCTGGGGCACTGGGTAACCGAGAACCCCTCTGATGACTTGAATATTGAACGAGAACGTAGAGCATTAACAGTGAGGTGCAACATGCTGGCTCGTAGGTTTGCAAGATGTACAAAAGCCGACAAAATAACCCTTTTTAAGGCGTGGGCAAAAAGTTTTACACCTGCTGCCTGTGGGATGTGGGTCAAGTATACTCGCGGATCTGTAGATGTTCTACGTGTTTAGTATAATAATGACTTTAGGATGCTAATCTCGCTATTGCAGTGCAACAGGTGTGTTTACTAAGTCTTACACGGACAGCTTCGTACTATAGAGCGAAAGAGAGTGGCCTCGCTGATGATACGTGTGCGAGACAGTACACCAACGGACTCCTATGTACCTACTGTATTAAGACTTGATTGTCCGGTTCTTGAACGAATTTCGTTCAAGGTCCGGTTGTTCGGCACTGCAACACTGTGCATATGGGGTCCAGAGTTGTAATGTTTAATACATAATGAGTATTGTGGTTTATATTTGTATAATTACTACATTAATCTTAAGTTTATTGTTATTACTAATAAAGTATGGAGTTTGTATATCTGAAATAAAGTTATTATTATTATTAATTATTAATAGAATATTGTCATCTGGTTGAGCTGAATAAATATATAAAAGTAAATAAATAATATATAAATAAATAAATTATTATTATTAAGCTGAAGGGATTATTTGCATAAAACATGTATAACCATATTTTAAATGTTCGTCTGTCAATCTGTTTGTGCGGGCTAATCTTACCGGAATGGCTGAACTGTTTGTAATGAAACTTTACGAATTGACGTAAAGCAATGTCAGGAGTGATCTAGGTTCATAGAATACCATAATACATAGGCTTTATTTAATTACGAAAAATTGGGAGATTTTTGAATACTATGTGTATAGGTATAGGTATTTGTTTATCCTAAACCTAAATAACACCACATGGAAACTAACCAGGCGAATCTAGGGCGAGTCACTAGTTTATAACATGTCTTACTTTTATAATGATTTCTTATATTTACGCGAACACTACACATTGATTAAAACTACTTTTACGGATTTTATCGCGTTTCGGGTATTAAAAATAAAAAAAATAAATTGTGTGATAAAATTGTAAATTGTGTGATTGTGGTCTCTCATATATAGGGCAAACAAAGAGATCAATTAAGCGACAGTAGCCTAATGGCTGGGCGCGGACACAAAAAGGTCGTGGGTTCGAATCCGCCATTCGACTACTGGCGTGAACCACTCGTAACACAAGCAATTTAAGCTTACCACGAGCGGTTAAGGGGAATATTAGTACTGTTTATAACATTGTTAATATTCTTTTTTTTTAAATTTGAACCCGCGTAAAATAACACATAGCTGACGTGAAGCGTCAACGTTCCGGGAAGTCTGCAGTTTGCAATCATATCCTAGATGGCCCCAACCATTACATCAGATTTGATAGACCACAAATCCTCGCGAAAGAACATCGATTCCTACCAAGGATGATACGTGAGCCTATTGAAATTAAAAAACATCCTAATTTCATTAGAGAAGGAGGCTGGGTACTACCACCTGTTTGGGACTATAACTAATAAAAACTAAACCCAAGCATACCACTGCAAGACTTCAAAACACAGTTAGTTCATTGCTGCAAAGCTAAAGGTACTCCGTGTTAACTTCGACGTCGGGACGTCAGTCACCTCAGTCCCCCGTGACCATGGGTGCTGGAAAGCACCCGAAACGTCGGGTATTAAAAATAAAATAAATAAAACGCGATAAAATCCGTAAAAGTAGTTTTAATCAATGTCTTACTTTTAGTATTTTAATATCTTTTGGTACATTTTTCATTAATGAACGTTAAGACAGAATTTGTGTTGTAAATTAAACTATACTCGTTAATATCTGCTACGACTACTGCGTTGCGAAAATTACAAATTACATGTTTCCGAAATCATAAGCTTCGCATCAAATAAGCTTCTTTGCAGGTCTTATCTAATAAATCAAGTTTTCGCGCGAGGGGAGGAGAACTCAGATTTATTTTTATTTATTTCACTCCCCTAAGATTTAATGCCGCTAGACAGCGGCCCTAGTTTCCACAATTTCACGCTTATTGTTTTCCCATCCGTGATTTACGGTCGAGTAATGGACAACACTATATTCTTAGACGCAATAAACTTTGTCACCTAAATCTTTACTTCTAAGCCTATTGCCCTGACTGCGGGCCTACGCATTTAACGTTTGTAAAAAAATTTGTGGTAATTAATATTACATATTTAAAGAGATGCGTATGCATTACTGATGATATAACTTTAGATATTTCAGAATGACTTACATTTCGCCATTTCGCTAAATCGAGATTCAATCCTACTAGAAAATCCAAGTTGTGGTGAAATTGAGACAGTAAAAATGTCACAGCTTATTCCTGGGGGCTTTGAAATTTGCTGAGTTACTGGGAAATCATAAACGAAGACCAATTACATCAGGAGTAACTAATCCGCACTATATTACAACTTTAGCATCGGAGGCGTCGGCCAAGTTCGGCAATTATCGGGGGAGCGATGCTGTTATCATAGTATCGGCTTACGTAGAAACCGACTCTCGCCTATTTATTTTTATGTCAGCAGCCGTCATTATGAGACACTCCATTAGCTTGGATTGCGGCGAGTCTCGTTTTCGGTTACGCTTTGGGGCGTATTGTATGTGTTGACATGGACTTTTTCCTTGTTGTAACGTACCGATAAAGAGTTTTACGACGCTTAGGTGGCGATTGTATTTATAGAGTCAATTTAAATGCTTACAGAAGCATTCACTCGTCCTAACTTACCGCCATTAAAAAGGAACCAAAGTCATACGTTTTTTTTTTAAATGTCCCTTTTGTAAATTCAATTATATAGTAGCATATAAAAGTATAACACCTACGTAGGTTTTATGCGTACAATTTGCATATTTACGTGGCACAACGCTCCCACTGCATATCGCTGTAAAAGGGCATTATAAAGATCTCTACCCATTTGCTACCAGTCAACAACCATCAGGCCATCCTTGACGTAGCGACACTCAAAGATGTCCGTTTGTCGATAACTTCCATCGAAACAATCCTGGAGATTAACTCGGATGATAGACCAGTCTTATTGCAGCTGGGCCAGCCCGCAGGTGAGGTCCTTGATCAAAACCATTGTGGACTATCGTAAGCTCGAGGTCAAACTCGAGTCAACGACCTCCTAGCACTTAGACACGATGGCCGACAAAATAGACTTGCCAGAGGAAGCCAATAAGGTAAAGTAAGCCATGCTGTACCCAGCGCTTCGAAGGAAACGGACGAGAGCCGAAGACCTTTTTTACTAGCAACGAGGCACTTCATCGTTCTCAAGAGTAACAATGTATTTACTTTTTTGTTTTCCTAACGAAAGATGGACGTTGCATAGTACCTATAAGTTACAGAATCTACTTACCATCCGGTAGACTGTGTGCTCGTTTATAACTTTTACTTCTGTTAACTAAAGTAGTTATATGTCATCATCATCATCATCATCATTATTACAGCCCTTCACAAGTCCACTGCTGAACGTAGGCCTCCCCTAAATAATGCCACAAAGCACGGTCCTGAACCACCTGCATCCATCGACTTCCTGCATATCTTACCAGGTCGTCACTCCATCTAGTGGGGGGGTCGCTCTACACTATGCCTACCGGTACGAGGCTGCCACTCCAGAACCTTTCTTTCTTAGTTATATGTATAGGTATAAATTTATTTGCTGTGTGGATGAAGATAATTCAACATCCCATTTCGTCCCGTGGGCGTTGTAAAAGGTTAAGTATAAGATAAGTGTCAGAAACATCTTGGGGCTTTTGATATGCCAATGACAATCATTGCAGGCTTTCAAAAGTCCACTGCTGGACGTAGGTGTTCCTCTAAATAATATTAGTTTGTACGGATTTTATCACGTACATTAACTTTTTTTATACCTATTACCTTTTTATATTCTTAATATATATAAATTACGTGTCACGTTGTTTGTCCGCGATGGACTCTTAAACTACTTAACCGACTTTAAACAAATTTGCACACCGTGTGCAGTTTGGTCCAAATTGAGAGATAGGACAGTTTTTTTGCCCATGAGTGACCCACTTTTTTTGCGAATTTATGGATTTTTAATAGGAAACGATAAAGGGTTGTCGAAAAGGGTAGACCAACGTCTGCCTGGCTTGCTAGTATTTTTATATAATCTTAATTTATGGTAACCGCGGTTAACTATGACATCTAGACGTTGAACATCTCAGTCCCCCCCGTGACCATGGGTGCTGTAAAGTACTCGAAACGTCGGGTATTTAAAAAGATAAATATACGCGATAAAATCCGTAAAAACTAGTATTATTTAAATATAGGCCATCCTCGTTGATTTCCTAATAGGAGGATATTTATCATAGCTACCACGTCTGTACGGCTCTCTGGCCACTACAGTTTGTTGGCCACTTCAGTTGTATTACTTGGGATGCTGTTTCATTTCCATATGTTACCTCTTACGACAGCCACGGACTAAAGTGGGGTGGTGAATTCTCTTATGCTACTACTACATGGCGAAAGGGTAACTTATACACACTTTAAGTGATGAGAGGTTCACTAAAACGATCAACATTAAATTAAAAAAAAAAACATTTGAAAATGTTCTAAATATTTCAAATATCTATTTCAGTCACTACGTCGCACAGGCAGAAGCGTATATAAAAGCAACAAGAGAGCGGGCGCGACGAAATCGAATATTGAAAGTGTCGAGGGACAGAGATACGGTACACGTGCCTCTCCCCGCCACCACTTAGCCCGTACCCGTAATCTGAATACCGCAAAGCTCACCCGATAAACTGCCATTAAAATGCGTTCGATTTATTACAGAACGATTTCCGAACGATTTATACTGAGAAACGAGCAAAACGAACAAGCACTGCTTAAAGTAAGCAACAGGTACTTTGTATAGTTTAGTCTTGAGATAAGAGGATTTGAAGGAATTTGAACGATTATGGATTTTTGCTACTGGTACTGCTTATTCATACTTCATTTTGAACAAATATTCAGTAACTAATAGAAGTACGACATTTCAAACAGTAAGAATGCGGTAACTAAGCTCTTTGGAATTGAAAAAAAAAATACCATCTGGCAAAGCTGGAATATCTGTAATGGACGACACACACGGTCGGTTCAGCTGATTATTCCAACTGATCAGTTCAAACTAGAACTGTTGATATTTTTTTTAAATATCGGATTTTCGATATATCGATAAATGACCTTATATATAAAGCTCTGATATTGATATAATTTATAATTATCGAAGAAAGTGCCATCCATTAGGTACCTAAAAAATTAAACATGTTTGTTTTTTAAAAGAAAAGAAGAAATAATTTATTTAAGACTTGTTGCAGCATGTTGGCCAAAATTGTAAAAATATTGAACTACGTGCTATCATTAGATTCAATCAAGGTTTAAAGGATATATGAGTGCTCTGCTCTATGCAGTTGCGCGTTGGTCCGCCGAATTTACACTTGGAAGAACATTCACCAAATGTGACCCACGCTCGGGACGCGCTACAGAAATGACTGAATTTTTAAAAGTTCAAAGATTTCGATGGGTAGTTTGCATATCATGAACTATTGGGGGTGAAAACTTATGTTTGTTTCCGTTTGCATCTATAGCCATAATGCTTACCGATGCGCGGAAATAAACCAGTCTGAATATATCCCGATGCTTTTTGGAACTGTTTCAACAAGAAAACTGTTTTTGTCTCTATTTATTATAATGATCAAAACGTGGCCGAGGCATTTAGAGGCATAGATACAATTAGATTCCGAAACATAATAACAGTCTGTGACTAGAAAAGGACAGACGAGGAGAGAAATTTAAGGTAAAGTCACTCCGTCACTAAGACCATGGGCTGTGTATTGCTGGGATAATCAAGGGATAGTAATTATTGAACGTTTCAATCATGGAGCTGTACTACTGAAGTCATGTTTATGGACTGTTTGTTTACGGGTAAGTAGGAAAAGTAAAAATATAATTGCAAAACGAGAAATATTAGTTTCGAAATAATTGAGCAACCTCCATATTCACCTGCTGACACCTTGATTTCTATCTATTTCTAATAGAAATGAAGATGATCAGCATGAAATGGTATAATAGGTCCTAACCATTCTTATTGAATGCTCCATTATACAAATGCATAATGAATTAAAAATTAATGATAGATCGTAGTCAATACAAAATTTGGCTGGGGATTCATCACAAATTGTAATTTAAAGTTTGTTAAGTATCACACATTTGCAATAAAAACGCAACACATACAAAATATGCAATGAGTTTATTAAGAATAATTAACTACTATATCAAATATCAAGAATTGAAAGAAAAGTATAAGTTTGAATCAAAACAAACGAACATGGAACGGTTCCCGCAGTATTCCTGACAACAAACCCTACCCTAGTGAAACTAACACCGCGGATAGTTTTGCTTTTTGTTATATTTGCGTGGCAATATTCATCACTCACCAGCGATGGCACTGATCAAATAGCAGTCGCAAAGGAGTCCCCAGATATTACACATATACCCCTGGTAGATTGTTCAACAAACATCGCAAGCTAACTGTGATAATGTAGTTTATGTTAGCGCTTTGCGCGAAATTACAGAAAATTGTCATGATAATTTTAAGTACAAAAATATAAAATAGAAATCCGCCTATAAAGGTTCAGCATATATTTCTAGTGCCAAAAAATAAACAGAACATTGTAGTAAATGAGAAGAAAAAATCTATTAATATTACATATTGATAAAATAAAAAATAAACCTATATTATATATATTAACAAAAAACAATAAACTTGTGTACTATAAAATCTACACACATACAGAAAACATATATAAATAAATTACATACATAAAAGACAAATAGTATAATGTATTATGGTAAACATAAACGTATAAATACACTTACAACAAACTTACTAGGTATTTTTCTAACGTCTTCGGGCAAAGAGATCCAGAGAGCAAAATTAGTGAAATGTAATGGGATCCCTGCTTTATAATCAAACGAGGAACGCAGAGTTCTATCATGCGTTGAGGAAAGATACCAAAATTCGTCTACGAGATACGAATAAGAAGGAGTAGATAGATCATTTAAGGCAGAGAAAAGAACAAGCAAAATCTAGAGTCACGCCTTTGTTTATATTTATTATACAAGACTATTTTTTTTTAATTTATACGTAGTAGAGTCGCGCTGTAGCTATATATTTTGTATTTAATCATCATCATCATCATTACAGCCCTTCACAAGTCCACTGCTGAACATAGGCCTCCCCCAAGTAATGCCACAAAGCACGGTCCTGAGCCACCTGCATCCATCGACTTCCTGCATGTCTTACCAGGTCGTCACTCCATCTAGTGGGGGGTCACCCTACACTACGCCTACCGGTACGAGGCTGCCACTCGATAACCTTTCTTCCCCATCGGTTATCGGTTCTTCGAGCTATATGGCCGGCCCATTGCCACTTCAGCTTACTAATCCGTTGGGCTATGTCGGTCACTCTGGTTTTACTGCGGATATCCTCATTTCTGAGTCTATCACGCAGAGAAACTCCGAGCATAGCCCTCTCCATAGCTTGCTAAGCGAACTTGAGCGTCCTCATACGGCCAGCAGTGAAGGACCACGTCTCTGATCCGTAAGTCATCACTCGCAACACGCACTGGTTGTACACTTTAGTTTTCAGAGATTGAGGTATACCTGACGAGAAGATGTGTCGTAATTTCCCGAACGCTGCCCAGCCGAGTTGAATCCGTCGATTGACCTCTCGGTCGAAGTTAGACTTACCTAGTCGGACTATTTGTCCCAGGTAAACGTACTCGTCAACAACTTCGAGCATAGTGCTCCCCACAACTACAATACCTACTTACAAAAAAGGTTAAAGTATTTAATACTTGTATTTAATACAAACACGAAATACTTTAACCGTCAAATTGATGTTTAATTTACTATAAACTCTCGAAAAAGAATCATATGCGCCCTAAGCACAGGTAAGAGAGAATAAAGCAGCACTGCCGCCTGCTCGCACTGTGAATAGACACGAGGGTCTCTGTTATTATATTTGTGTTCCTATTCTCGACTCTTAGTGGACGTGTTCACACTCACTACCAATTACTGACACTAAATCATAACATTCACGTGGCGTAAACATCCTTCCCCGCCTGCAAGGGAGTAGTAACAAAGTGAAAAGTCCAAATACGAGTCGCTGACAGCCTATCGCCGGCTAATAGTCATATTATGTTTATAGTTTACTCGTCCATGCCGTTCCAGCGAGCAATATTTACATGTTGTTTTACTTATATGGGAATGTTTATACATTACATTCAACTCTTCTACTTTGATTCTTTATCCTTAAAAATTAACAGGATCATGAGCGTCCTTTTAAAAACAAATGCTTGACACACATACATCATACTCTACGTAACATCTGGTACTTCTATTTTGCATCGGTTTTGTCACAAACTGTAATTTATAATAATGCTATTATAAGAATAGCTATAATAATATAATTACTTTAAATCTTCTATGTACCTAGTATCTAATTTTGACCTGTATGTATGTAGTGTAATTTATAAAAATGCTATTATAAGAATAGCTATAATAATATAATTACTTTTAATCTTCTATGTACCTAGTAGTTGCAAAATAACAAAGTAATGACTATTAAGATACAAATTAATTATTTAAAATCATAAACTATGAATCTGTTGATGCAAACGCAAGTGAATGAACGAAAACAATCAACTTTTTGCCTGACGCAAATGAAATGAAGTCAAAGCTACCGACAGTAAGTTTATCTGGTAAAGGCGAATTCTAATTTATTTAGATCATTGGCTTGAAGCCCCAAGTGATTTTAAAATCATTCACCTAGTATCATGCCTAGAAATATCAAACAATGGAACACTGTCTTAAAAATGGCCCAAGAATCGGTAGACAAGATAAAACAAACGCGCGTAATCTTATCTACGGTAAACTCAAACGCAGTAGCAGTTTGTCTTGGGTTCAGTACAAACATGATAAATGATTTCGGTTATAAAAAGCGGTGCTCTATTTTTCTAAACGAGTTCCGGTTGAGACTAGATGAAATCTACTTGATTAGACATAATACCTATTCACCTTGAGAAGTACCTGAGGAAGAAGAGAGATTCACATTATTGACTTTATATTATATTTTAATTAAAATTCGTAATAAAAATATTTAATCTACAGCCAAAACAAAACAGTAACTTAATAATTCAAGCAGGTAAATTTTTCACTAAACATGATGCCATCAAAAATAATGATTTAATAAAGCGGGATATTTAATTGAAGCCAAAAATTAGAGGGTACACAGTAACAATAAAAAGTGAAAGCAAAGCCGCGTTTAATCGTGCCGTAAAAATAAAAAATTAAATAAAAATACTTGGGGTGGTAAAAGTTTGCATCCGTAGGACTACTTTACAATGATTCCATTTTCAAATGGAGCAAAATGTTTTCTTAATGTTACCTGCCCCTCGGGTAAACGCAAAAGTATAAAATAACATTCAAAATTAGAAAAAGTTGACCTCAGTTTATGATGAACAGCGTTAATAAAATGCAATCATATTTCTAATATCTCTGAATATTTTTTATGCGAATATGATTTTACATAAGATTTATAACTTTCACTATCATAATACTCAAGTTGATGTTTCATTTTTACTATATAATATTTTTTCTAACATAAAGTTAAACAAAAGAAACATGGAAACGACTATTAAAAAACATGCCTTATCATTTGTAAACTTAAAAACCTGTTTTCATGTAGATCACAATAACAAACTAATAAAGCAAGTCACCACAACCGTCAGGTAGCTTCTACGTTTCAATTTCTCCGAGGCATTTTATTTACAAAACTAATTACGTTTGTCTGATAGGATATTAACTAGCTTCTGGAGATTCTCTTGATTCGATGACAGTTAAATAGTAATAAAGACATTCCTAGCAAACTTATTAAAATACTTAAGTGGTTTCATTTCAATCTAATTCTCTATGCACAACGATATGAACAACAAATTTGATGTTGGTATGGTGGGATCGAATTTGATGTTCATATCATTGTCTACAACAATGATGGAACAATCATTACAGGTGTATTTTCCAGACGCGTCATTATGGTGTACGTCATCTTCAAATATACGTACCTCACTACGCCTATTTTGCAATACGCCATATACACAAACGCAAAGTTTTATGGCTTTTTGCTTAATGGGCTTTTAGATATACAACAAATCTTGTTGCTGATCACTGTAATAATAATACAATTATATCACATTAAGTTTAAATTTTGCGAAAATGTATATACTACATTTCAATATAGACTTTAGTCTACGGAAGGAAGGATTTTTTTATATGTCTATATACTTAATCCGTTAAAAAAATCTGGTTTCATTTATAGTGTTCGCGAAAATATAAGAAATCATTAATTTCTATATGTTAATTTCAACTTACTTACAACTTACTTACCACTCATTATTCTATACATTTATCTTTAATTTACCTTTTTTTTAACAATATTTACTTTTTTAACAAGAAAAATAGATCGCGTTTTTATTTCTTGTAATTTTTATAGCTTACGACACGAATTCGTCGGCACGCCACGTGGTTCGAATAATTGAAATGTCCAAACATTGAATTTATGTTCGTAGTATGATGTTTCTATTTCAGACATAATATTTTTATTTATTGATAAAGTATGATTTATTCCATTGATGTAAATACATTTTTTTGCACCTAAGAGGAAATTTATTTGCTATGCCGTAAGTTTTAATGTATACCTTAAACTTTCCGTTCACATATGATAATAGAAGCGAACAGTAACAAATTGTACAGCAAAATACATATAGAGCGCAAAATCTTAAATATTATATTGTAACAAGAACCCACTCTCCGACACCCCTTTCTACGGATGCCGGGGCAACATAATCAGCCCCCAAGGGACAAGCTCCTGTAATTAGCGGTTGTTCATTTCTTAATTTCAATATTTAATTACAAAGGAAACTCGACGACTGCTAACAAGAAAGAGACGTCATCTTCAGAAAGACTTTAAATCCGTTTTGCAACATTCGTAAAGAATTACAGCCGTTAGAGGCTTCTTTGAGCCGTGTTCCTAGTTAAAATACAAGTTATTTTATACAGTTGATATATTACGATATTGAATGTAAAAGTATCAGATCCTAGACTGTTTACTTTTTGTACAAAATTAGCATCTCTTCCGAACATCGTTTATACACGTATTATTGACACCAATTGCGTTAGAAAATTGCATAAATACATCGATATTTCGTTGCTGTTTTTACACAAGGAATATCTATAAACGTATTAAAATGTATAAAAATCTTTTGCAATATATTCTCTAAATTATAGTAACCTCATTAAAAGTCAAAAGGCAAACTATACCTACAAATATAATATGTACCTATATTCAACAAAACCCAAGCGTTACTTGACTTACCCCCCCCCCCCAACAAGCTTTCGGCTGACCTGAACTGCCTCATGGCGGCTCAGGCCTAGCCTACTTAACACATCTCGTAATATGTTAGTTAGGCACACTTACGGCTATTCGCCGCTTGCGCCCTCTTTTCTGCCAAGGAGGGTCGCGTCCGTTTACAGCTTAAAGATCTCTCGTCAGATCGGTAAGCCAATCCCAAAAGATGGAGTTTAGTGGGTAAAAGTCTCCACATAACCACGCAGCCGGCTGCGTGGTATGCTATGAGCATTCTCCACCTCCCTTCTACGTCACCGGAGGGCAGCCCTTATTTGCTACGGGCGCAAAAAAAACGTTAATCAGTGTTAATTATTATGATCATCATCCTTACTGTCGATTCTGTTTAGGTGATGCTGAAAATAGATTTCCGACTTATATATAACTTAGCCACCTATATATTATCCACTGACTACGTTAAAATTAAATTTAACAAAGTTAATATTAGCTGGATGCTTATTATCGTAGATGTTAATTACCTACCTTTATAAATAATAATGAAGTTTATATTAGGACATCATTTAAAATCTATATATGTAATACGAAAAGGATAAATCTCATACTACGCAGACGAAACTCCCATCTCTGTAACTCGATCTTACTCGTTGGAGAGCCATCTTACAATTTCCCTTTGTCCAACCCCATTGTCAAGACGGTAATAGCTCCCGACATATTACCGTTTTATTTCATTTCTTCCGCGCTTTCATATCATATTTTCGTTTTAACAGCTATCAAAGAGTATACGGAATGCTTTTGACTTCAAATACAAATTTAATAAGTTGTAAAAACTCCGTAGAAATATTTCATAATTTTTCTTGATTTTGTAGATGTAAAAACTACCTAAATTAATGATCTACGTAGTAGACATTTAAATTAATATCAGTACTATTATTTATAATACTTAAATTATTCTTATTAAAACAATAAAATTAGGAATCAATTTCTTATAATTCTGTGTCGACAAAATGTATAATTAGGTTACATAAAATGTATTTTTAAAACAAAGTTAATGATTTTCCTTTGTTAAATTATTTTTCAATTCGCACTTGTCATTGGTCGAGTTGTGTGTTTGACATGTTTTGTTTCGACTGAAGCACTGATGTGGACAAGGCTATTCTTGTTTGCTGGCATTGTGTTAAATTATACAATTTCTGGACGTGTGACCCCGCAACCGCCCTAGGGGTCAAAGATTCACGCCCTCATCGATTAAAATAATAATTAATTCCGATTGTTTTCGTGTACTTTTATAAATACTTGTGTGTTTTTAATTTTGCCAATTATTTTACATACAAGATTATACTTATTATCAAAATATGACGTTAAAATGTAATACTGGATATAACATTTGACGTTGATTTTGGTTCGGTTTGTTGATTTAAAAACAGTGATATTTCAAAATTGGTCTAATCGATATTTTTTTGCTTCTGGCGCTAAAACCTTAGGAGCAATTTTCAAATTCGATACGATTTTATTAATTTTTTTAACTATTGCTCCTATTAATTTTCAAGTGGTTTCCATTTAACATGAAATAGCTTTCTATTCACATTGACACGCTTGATCAGGACAATAAAAAGTTTAGCTACTGTTCCTACCATATCCTATACTAACGGTTGGGCGATTATAAAAAATAATCGCTACCTGCCAGCAACATGTTTTGTTAGTTCCGAAATTAATTTCGTCTAATTCTGGCAACAAAAATTGTCGAGTCATACAGGTCGTATGCCATCGGCAGCTTTTAACTTCTTTTGTAAGCATTAAAAAAACTAAACATTTTTTCATCAACATCCATTAGAAAGACACTTGAAAGATAAGTAGTACTATTTGATTGTAAGAAAAAGAAATTAAGCACAAATGCTGTTGTGTGTTATATTTGTAATGTAAACCTCTTAGCAAAGTTATTTCTGTCAATGAAGATAATATTAACCCTAATATTTAAGTACTCCGTAGGAAATATATTGATAAAGAAGTCCTTTAAAATACAAAGTCATAGAGTCTGGAAGCTGGGTGCTCACATTAAAATTTGAAGTAAAGATACTCCTTTTATTTAAGGGTTCCCACTCGTCTGTCTCCATCTATTCATTACATCCTCCACTGCCGAAAAAAGGCCTCTCCTATAAATTAACTCATAGGGGTTTCGCCATAGTTACCACGTATAGACTACTGTGTAAGAATATCCACTAACTCAAATCTTCCTGTGGGTATTCTAGGAGCGACAGAGGTAAACTGAAACACGAGACTGGCTCGGCCATCTGTACTGCCATTTCTGTTAAAGACTGCACTTTCAATTCTTGTTAAGCCAGGAATGTGATCGGATAGTTTTTTACTTTCTCATATAAAATTAATAGGTCTGGATGTCTTTTTAATTATTTAATCAATTTTAACAAATCAGGCTTCGTCACTTATTCAGTCTAATCCCGCCATCTCGACTCGCTAGTTTCCTAGTACAATAACATTTGAAACATAAGTACTTTTTTATTTGAGTGATTAATTATGTGAATATAATTATTTGTAAAATATTGATTATCAGTAAGGAAGTTATTTTTATAATTCTTAAACGTTAGAAATTAAAATTATGTCTCAACTATTTTTATATAGGAAATAGCATAATGTAGATAATAAAAGAATATCTTAAAATAACGATTAATCGTTTAGAAACTTGACATAAAAAGAAATACTTAATAATCAACACTCTCACAACAAAAAAACTTAGCTCCGACCGCATGGAAATTTTGTACGAGCTTGTCATTTATATCGTCCACTGTATTGCAATCTTATAAAAACTGAAATCAATGTTATAATTCGAGCTGAAAGTTTTCGGATCTTAAAATTATATATCAAAGCGGAAGGAGCGTTAACTTTTTCCAACCTAACCTCACTAAGTTAACGATAAATTTTAGTGTGCCTGACACCATTTGGTAAAATACATATACCTATATTTTTTCGCGCACCCATAATTCACTTTTCGCAGGTTATAGAAACTTGGAAGTGCTCGGTACGATTCGGAAACTGCAAAGAGTTTACTAGCGCGCGTGATCTTACACGAGACGATCGTCAACTTTCTTATCACACCTACTTTCATAATACATAAATAATCTAAGTAAGAAGCATTCCGTTGAGGTGAGTCTTACTTATTATAACAATAGCGATTATTGTAACTGCTTATGTCGTATCTCTTCCTAATCCTGGCGCATGTGGTTATTATTGGAGTTCTTTGCTAGCGTCTTCTTTTCTTTTCCTCCCAACGTCAGGTCAGTGATCCTCCTTCTAGAATTCAGTTGATGAACCCATCATCCTTATGAACAAACTCTACGGTTACGCGTTATAAAATTTAATTCTTACATCGAATTACGTGTGCGCAAATACTGTTCCCATTCCTCTTTCTAAGTACACAGGCACTCTTGTTCTGTTTCAGTTGAGCAATCATTCATAGTATAAATTAAATTTAAAAACGCATTGCGCTCACTTCATGTTTAGCTTCATTTTGTGCGTTACAAGAAAAACGAGAAATAATAAAAACAAACACGTTAGAGATTAGAAACAGAATAGAGTCCCGGACGAAAATAAACGTTATGATTTGTTAAACAGGTTATTAGGAAAACATCAGTGCTGTCGACAACGAGCTAGGAAATAATCTATTAAAAATCCACCCAAGTGCGTTACGCTTCGCGAGTAAACCACAGATTAGATAATAGTTACTACAGAGCTAGTGCTGCACAGCTGCCAATAATTTCCTTTAATCTATACGTACAATTGAGCTTAACATTTTTATGTTGATAGTTCCATTTAAAAAAGTTTACATGGTTTATTTGACGTAACATTAAAAAAAATATTACCGCCCGCATATTGTATGGATACAATTAAATGCATTTATGGTGTTGTTCTTTATATGTCAAAAAGAAATGTATTCTGTCATTTATTTCATTCATTTGATTTACTTTAAATTAATCAGATTAATAACATTATTTAAAAATTACAAAGCGCGACGTATACAATACTCATAGAGCTATGGTTCCTAAAATACCGGCGGAAATTTTAAAGTAAACAAAAGTTATTCATAAATCAAGAACCTAATAGTTACATTCTGACTGTATATGAGTACATCTAAAAATCTTTTGTTTGATCAAACTCACACATCTGGATGTTGAACAGAAGTTCATAATAAAATATGAAGAAAAAACATGTTAAGTCCTTTTGTATCGACCGCTTCTGTTTGTCTTAGGCTAAGATTAGAATATCTTGATACTTAAAAATTCATTCAACGTACAATGAACGCACAAACATTCGCTCATTATCCATTCATGATAACCTGTTAACAACTCAAATTAATAAAAAAACTGCGGCTGTCAACCTGGCTGTCAAATTACGCCAATAATTAGGTAAAACTAATTGATTTTATTATCTTCTGTATAATAGCTATAATTATTAGACGTGCATTTCTAATCTTCTTAAACGTGGTGTAGAAATGAAATTATTGTATTTACCAATTAATTGCCTTTTATATATATATATATATATATATATATATATATATATATATATATATATATATATATATATACATACACACACGGGACACACGGGCAGAGGAAGGCCGAATAAAAGATGGATCGATTGTGTGAAGAGTGATATGAGAATGAAAGGAGTAAGTATGGAAATGACGGCTGATAGAGAGGAATGGAACAAGAAGGTTTACTGCGCCGACCCCAGATAATGGGAAATGGTTTAGAGAATGATGATGATATATATATATATATATATATATATATATATATATATATATATATATATATATATATATACAACATGTAACATAATTAACGCACTTTGAGAAAGTAGTTTGTTCAGAATCGTTTACTAAATCGATTCCTATCATTTTTAATATAGGTAATTTTTTATCCCAAAAATAATTAAAACTATGTAAATTACAGTCACACTAAATCTATACAGTCAAAACAAACTGAAGTGGACCGTAACTTAAGGCAATAAGACTTAACTAATTCTGTCATTCAATAGAAATAAAGAAAAATGAACTTTATTTCAAGCACGTTAAAGTCTTAGCGTTCGTGGATTTGTACTGTGACCACAATATTCTTTCGGAATTAGTATAACTAATTTGATAAATAATCAGTGCATAAAAATGTTTAACTAAAAATTCAGTGTATCTATTACGATTATAACATAATATACGTGGTAGAGCCATGCTACAGTTATATTAGTAGTATAGTTGTAGCACGAATGGGTCGGCTCGACCGGGGAAGGACCACGCTCTCACAGAATACCAGCGTGAAATAGTAGCTTAATGCTGCTGTATTTCGTATGGTGAGTGTAGAGAACCGGAGACCCTTTTTACTGGAAACGAGGCATTCCATCTTAGTCCTCACGGGTGACAACGCATCTGCATTTTGATTCGTAATCGAGGATAGATGTAGATGTCTATGGGCCACAGTAACCACTTACCATCAGGTGGACTGTGTGCTCGTTTGTCACCCTATTCTATAAAAAAAAAAATAATAATTGGGGTGTCTGTCTGAGGGTGTGCGTAAATTACGTTACATATTGTATATATATATATATATATATATATATATATATATATATATATATATATATATATATATATATATTAACTTTTATCTACTCACAGTCATATAACGATATAAGTAACAAATTAATGAAAACGCAGACGATGTGTGTTGTACCGCGTTTTACAAGTTTTTGTTTCCGTTTCAAATATTATATATAGCAGCGTTAGCTCAGGTTCTCTACTTAAATATTTCAAGCGTTGCGCGTGTGCAATTCTAGTTTACGTGGTACACACATGCTGCAGCTATATTAGTAGTATAGTAAAGTTAGTAAAGTTACAGCCCATATACGTCCCACTGCTGGGCTCAGGCCTCCCCTCATTTCTGAGAGGGTTTTTAGGGCAAGGAAGCGCGCTGCCCAAATGCGTGTTGACGAACTTCACATGTCTTCGAAATATTTTTTTTTCTTATTCCTCAGACATGCAGGTTTCCTCACGATGTTTTACTTCACCGCCGAGCACGTGGTAAATCAGCACTTAAAATTGCAATTAACAATTCCATTGGTGCCGGCGGGGATCGAACCTGGGTTACTCGCGTTCTGTTATATTTACAGCGAGCGTTAACCACTGAGCTACCACGGCTCCAGTAGTATAGATGTAGCACGAATGGATCGGCTCGACCAGAGAAGATCCACACTCTCACAGAATACCTGCGTCAAATAGCTAAAATCTGCTGTGTTTCGTATGGTGAGTTAAGAGAACCGGAGACCCTTTTTACTAAAAACGAGGCATTCCATTTTGATCATCAAGGGTGACAACGCATCTGAATTTTTATTCTTAATCGAGGAATAGATGTAGATGTCAATGGGCCGCTCAACCACTTACTATCAGGTGAGCTGAATTCTCGATTGTCACCCTTACCCTAAAAAAAACTCCCGTTGTTGTTACCATTGAAATAATGAATCACGAGAATACTATATTAATTTTTAACAGATAAAATTATAATATAGGTAATAATGTCCTCCAGACCGAATTTCGATCACAGCGGCCTGCCTCAACGGAGGCTAGCCATCGGCGCATGATAGGATTATAGTGCCCAAGTGTATGCGCAAACACAGGCGCACTTTCTATTCCCTCGTTGTTTGTCGTCTTCATGCACCTAGGTGCATGCAGGTATCGGGCTTCAGGGTATGCCCCCATTACCCGCGTTGTCCTCGCAGCCCACCACTATGGACCGGTCCTGGGAGCCTTCTAATGGCATTGTAGGTGTAATTTTTTCGTAGTCGGTTAAGACTACGAAAAAAGGGGGTTATCCAATAAAGTCAGAGTTGGCCTATCAGCGCCATTGAGGGTTGTTACTCGACTCTCTAATCGATATAGCGAGGAGTTCTCTTGTATAGGGTCGCCCATCCGGAGGGCGAGTGTGTAGCGGCGCAAGTTGGTTTAGATGTATGTACGGCCCTTTGTCTGCACGGTCGAACAGTCCGCGCGCCAACCGGGCCACAAACTCCTGGATGGTGTCAATCTTCAGGTTGGCCGCTATGACGTCATTCCGGACGTAGCGACCCGCACCGACGATGGTTCTTAACGTCAGATTTTGCTGGGCCTGCAGTCGCCGCCTCAGAGGCTCGCTCAGAAGCGCGTACCAGGCCGAAGCAGCATACGTAATGATGGATCTAATATATGTTTTGTAGACTCGCACTTTGGTGTTAAGTGGTAACTTGGATGCCAGGATCGGACGGAGCACTAATCACGAGAACACTATATTAATTTTTAACAGATAAAATTATAATATAGGTAATAATGTCCTCCAGACCGAATTTCGATCACGGCGGCCTGCTTCAACGGAGGCTAGCCATCGGTGCAGGACAGAATTATAGTGCCCAAGTGTATGCGCAAGCACAGGTGCATTCTTTATTCCCTCACTCTCATAATTCGATGGGACGGTAAACCGACACGACCGGAGAGAGATCAGGCGCAGGACCAACGGTTTTACGTGCTTTCCGAGGCACGGGGTTGAGACACCGCCAACTTCCTGACTCCGGGCAGCTACTGAGAATCTCCTGACACAAAAACTCAATAATTGATTTTTATGGACCGACCCGGGATTTGAACCCAGGACCTCGTGATCAGCAGTCGCACTACTACAACCACTAGACCAACGAGGCAGTCAATATATAATAAGATATATGAAATCTGCTATTTTGTACCAGAGGGGCAGCTCTTCACTGTTCCTATCATATAATTAATAGGTGTTTTTTTTTTAACTTATCACAATCTGTTTCATATATCATTCAGTCAAAATGACAATTAAATGCTTTGGTGCTAAAAATTGCAAATCTATGTACACTCACACTGAACAAAATTTAAATCTTCAAGTATCAAAACCCTTTGGATGAATACCAGTTACAGCCGAAACGTACTCGCAGTGCTTCATAGTAACGGAGTGAACGACTAGCAGAGATTTGTTTTGATAATAGATCATAAAACTATTAAATATTGGATCGCTGAGTGAGATTTCCAATACTGTTTCACATTGTACTCACAAGTGATAGACTACAAGCGATTCAAGTTACGTTTTTGGACGAAACTGATCGCGGCATTCTCATTTTTTCAAACACTATCATAAGCATATGAAATAAATTTTTATTCTTGTGATATACACATTTTTAAGTTGACTTATCTTAAACACTCCGTCAGCTTACCACTTACAACCAGATGTAGCACTGATCATGGCGTAATCGCATGTTATTTCAGCGCTTAGACGATGTTCAAACCCTGTTTTGTTTTGTCGGAGGCATGTGGGAATCATTGTATTGTGTTCCACATCCGGGTTATGATTAATAATTTTCTTACTAATTTTAAACTCATCAATAAATAGGATACTTTTAATCTTTGAAAGAAAAAGCAGAAGGTAAATCTTAATATATATAAATTACGTGTCACGTTGTTTGTCCGCGATGGACTCCTAAACTACTAAACCGATTTTAATCAAATTTGCACACCGTGTGCAGTTTGGTACAACTTGAGAGATAATATAGTTTTTTGCCTATGAATGACCCACAATATTAGGATTTTTTTGATTAGGACCAAGGGTCGTCGAAAAGAGCAGAACAACTTCTGCCTGGTAAGCTAGTTTTAAATAAAATAAAAACACTTCTAACTTCATATTAATGAAATTACACGTTTATGTTAATGAACTAAAATTTAAGTCACAATCGAACGAACAGTCGACCTGATGGTAAGTGATTGCCGCAGTCCATCAACACCTGAAACCAACATTAAACAAAGAAAGCTAGGGATACGTTGACACCACAGAGGGCTTATATAGAATGCTTCTCAGCCTGTAATTTGTAACGACTCTCTACACTGCATACACTACTACTTATAAGAACAAATAAATAGACGGTGGTATCTACCTAAATAGACTGCTACACAGAAAGTAATGCACTAACTAGTAAAGTAAAGTAGAAAGTTAGATAGTGACAACTAAATTATTTGCAGTAGTATAGCAATCTCCTTTAAACATCAACTTAGAACTAAAACGATTAAAGAAAGTCACTATTTTCTATAAAACACATACGAACGAGCCACTTTAAAATTAAAGTTACAGCCAATATACATCCCACTGCTGGGCACAGGCCTCCGCTCATTCCTGAGAGGGTTTTAGGGCAAGGAATTGTCCGCCGCTCTGCTCCAATGCATGTTGGCGAACTTCACATGTCTTAGAAATAAATTATTTTTCTTATTTCTCAGACATGTCGGTTTCTTCACGATGCTTTCCTTCACCGTCGAGCACGTGGTAAATCAGAACTTAAAATTACAAATAACAATTTTATTGGTGTCGGCCGGGGTCGAATCCGATTTGTTCGCATACTATAAAATGTACAGAGAGCGCTAATCATCTGAGTCACCACGTCTCTATAGATATACGGATAAAGCCGTTGTAGCTCAGAAGGTTAGAGCTAATTTAAACTAGTTGTTTTGTCATCTTTGAAAGCAAAGATGAAATACGAGTACAATACACATCCTGCTTTTGCTTAAATCGGTAGTTAATAGACTACAGAAGGGTATCTCTACTCATGCGGACTCAAAAAGGAGCCGTACCGAGTAAAGACTAAATAATTCAAAATCATAATTTATTATTTCAGACCAGTACACACATTACACTATACAACTCGTCCTACCCAGAGGGATTCCAAGGTAAAGAAGTAGTCCTAACACCTACCAAAGCCTACACATATACCATGGACCATGGACCATTTCTCTGAAAAATTTATACTTCTTGAGAAATAAATAATCTTAAATGATAAGCCGTATTATTTTAGCCCCTATTTTAAACCCTCTTAGAAATGAGATAAGGCATGTGCCCAGCCGTGGGACTTATATATTATGTAATAATGGTGTCGACTTGACTTTTTTTTGTTTTTAGTTCTAATGTCAATATAGGTCTGCCTGTTGTCACATCATTACCATCTAATCAATATCTGGATCTATAATACGATCCTGTTGTAAACAATATTATTTAATATTTGTTTTGTAAAAATTTAATTTTCACCTAGTATTAGCACCATCACACTTTAAACTTTCAAGATGTAAAAATTAAGCTACTTTATACTCCGTGCATTAATTATAGCTGTTATTGCACGATTTTTATTAAAACACAACACTATATTATTCAATCATGAAACATTATCTCCCGCTTGACACACGTCAGAGCTACCAACTTCCGTTCCCAGCTCCTTCGCTGCTTATCTTAGCCAAATATAACAAATTAAACGAAACTAATGTTAACAAGTAAAATATCTTTTTCTTTTAATGTTTCATAAGCGTGTAAATAATGATGCGCTCTGTTTATACTATCGGAATAAAAAATTTCTAATATCTTAATACGATATTTGACATGAACGCACATCATATAACAATACAGTACATATCTTAGTCGTAAAAATCTATTGTTGTCCGTTAGTCATAAAGCTCGGAAACGGTTCGAGCGATTTTAATTTTTATTTGTAAATTTTTGAGTGTGTCCCTGGATGGTTTAACTAATTAGTAAATTATAATCAATTCAATCTCAGTGTTTAGTACTCTCATATATATATATATATATATATATATATATATATATATATATATATATATATATATATATACATATATATATATATATATATATATATATATATATATATATATTATATACATTTCAATTCTCAATTATCATTCGGAAAAGATACGCGGTAGTTGACGCTGTGGTCGAGATCCAAAAATCACCCGAGCGAAGCCGGGGCGGATTGCTTGTACAGTAATATGTACATTGCGAATATAAAATAGTGTAAAAACACATACTCATATAACAGTGAAGTTGAAGATGTGCTTTCAGACCACCTGATAATAAATAACTCCTACAGCGCGTAACTATGCTATAAGTTACAGCCTATATTGATCCCACCACTGGGCATAGGCCTCCTCTCACTTTTGAGAGGGCTTTAGGCCAAGAAAATATCCACTGCGTTGCCCCAATGCTGGTTGCAGAACTTCAAATGTCTTCGAAATATATTTTTTTCTTAATTTCTCAGAGAGGTTTCCTTGCGATGATTTCCTCCATCGCCGAGCACGTGGTAAATCAGAAATTAACAATTTTATTGGTAACGCCGGGGATCGAACCCAAATTGCTCACGTACTGTGATATTTAGGTACAGCGGGAACTTAACCCCTGAGCTACCACGGCTCTTACAGCGCACACGTCTTACATTTTTAGAAATACTGGGTAACCTGAACTACTCGTACATAAAAAAGAGGAAGATGATAATGATGTTGGTGGTGGTGGTGACTGATAATAGCGATGATGATGAAAAGATGATGGTAATTCAGTTGGTGACAGATCGTCAGATTTCCGGAACAGTGTTCCTCACGACTCACGAATCGGTGTACAGATAGGTTATCTTACCGCCGTCCGATTAGGAAACCCTGGCTCTGAGGGTGTATATGCACTGCTGCATATCTGTAGCAATAGAAAAATAGATAGTCTACAATTATTTTTATCCAAAAGTAAACATGGTCCAACGGTGCTAAAATGCATTTAATACAGTACCGGTAAAAAGGATTTGGCACATATTTGCAGCAAAAATCTTGAATACTTCCATAGGTTTCCACACTTTTTATATTTTTAATAGACAAATCCAATACGGATCTATTTAATTACACATAGAGTAGAATTCTATTTTTTTTTCTTTAGTTGTCTTAAATAGCCTCGTGGTTTAGTTTTTTCCTTGAAATCACTAAGTACGTACACATACGTTTTTGTTGTATTCTAAAGAATACGATGAATTTGACAGGGCAAGAGATATTTATGTCTTTTAAAACGAACTTGGGTAAGCATGAATTCATTGGGAAAATATATGTTTGTTTTATCTTCTCGTATTGATATAATGAAATTACCATACGTTTCCGAATTGACCATTATAAAAATATAAATTAACTTGTTTTTCTAGTAAATAATATTATTTTTCGCTTCGGAACGCGATAGTAAATAGCATAGCACAATAATATTCTGCTTTGCTCATTATAACAATTATATAAAATAAACCAAATAAAAACCAAGTCAACGTCGAATATAAATCAACTTAAATTTTCTTTTCCACTGGCCTTATTCTGAACTTATATTTTATTCATATAGCTCAAATATTCTTACCCTAAAATAGTCGTTCCAAATAGTCCCGAAATCCGTTAAGAATAGTCCCGTTTGCAAAGGCATTCAAAATGAATGGCTAAATTAACTTTATATCGAGTTTAGATTACTCTCTACGCTTCCAAGCATGTGTGTTTATAGTTACATAAATTAATTCATCAATTACTTCAAAGAGATGGTAACACCGAACAGAAGTATGAGGGCTCCAAAAACCTCTATTTTATTACATTTTATAAAAATATCACATTCAACGCATTTATTTCAATATAACCTAAAATTACAACTAATTAACATCACATTATTACTAAAATTGATGCCAGATATCGAATAAAAGTTAATAGTTAACCTAACCTAAATCTTATAAATAGTTCGTTCCAAACATTCCCGCAAAACTCAAATGGTCCCTTATTACGATACTTACATAAGTCGTCCCATGTGCATGTAATGTCTGATATTTATAAATATAACCCTAAAATAAACAATATGAGTCATTTCTTATTATTAGGGTCAGGCTTAACATAATTGATCCCGCATCTTAGAACGAAATCATCATAAAACGTGAGACTCGAAAATATTTCATTCTATACTTCACAGCGGTATTAAATTTTTTTCGGAAAGCAGAATCAATCCGCTAGCATCTTTATCGGCTATTGCTGTCACTTTAAAGAAACAAGGTAATAGACGTAATTAATTTGCTCGAAACTGTATATGAGAATAAAAAACGTATTAGGCTGACTGGTCACGCGAGGAGAACTGTAGAAATTAAAGCTCTCACTTTATAAGGTACCCGTTAACGGTTCTTTAAATGGGCCTGAAATTTTTATTGTTATTAGGGTCTGTCACTGTCATAATTAATTTTAACGACTATTGTGCCAATTAGGAATGATGTTACTATAAAAAAAATCATGTGACCATTTTAACACGAGCATTAATTTATTTAATGCTATTAACTTGATAGAATTTAGATTTTTTTTAATTTAGATTGTTTATTTAAGACTTGATATTAATAAATTATAGGACTAATGCTTATTATACAAAGGAATTATGTAAATGTACAATGAAATCGTAGAATATCTAAGGAAACACTGATTTTAGTAAAATCTCCATCATACAAGAAGAATATCGTCGGAAAGGTATATTAAAATTATTAGACGACTTTAAAAAACGGTGGAGGTTCCGAATTCGAGATTTTTTTGTATGTATGATGGTATTTTCCAATTGTGAAGTGATTTCAGTAATTCTTTTTCGATAAATAGTCCATACCTCTAGGTTGGTTGTATTTGAATTTGAATATCACCCCAGAGAGTAAATAATAGGGAATGAAATATTAAGGCAACTGTTTAGACGACATTCTTATTGTTACCTTGAACTTGTGTAAACAATACCTTATAATAGTATTCGCGATTCTCGAAAATTGTATAAGACTGACTGATAATTAAATCCGGTGAATACGAATTAAAAAACATATATAAGTGATATGAAACAAAGTTTCTATACTTTGTTCCATATCACTATCGATAATAAACTCATTGGTACGTAATACTAATATTTATTCTGTGGCATTGGCTAATAGTCCAGGTACTCGCATTAGGTCGATGAGGTGAGCGGAGTCGCGTGCCGCGGTCTGCGGTCACCCGCGCTGCCCACAACTCATATCTCTTTAAACGAACCGCCGCCCGTGAGTATTCTATTACATCGTGCTTGTTCAGACTCAATTTCACGATGATAATAATTAGCCATTCATAATTATTATTGTTATTTCTGTTATTAAAGCAGAAATTATATTATTCCTATACGTGGTAGAGCCACGCTGCGGTTACATCATAGTTGTAGCAGAAATGGGTCGGCTCGACCGGGGTGAGACCATACTCTCACGGAATACCAGCGTAAAATAGCAGCTTAATGCTGCTGCGTTTCCTTTGGTAAGTGTAGAGAACCGAAGACCCTTTTTAATGTAAGTAAAAGCACTCGTTTCCACGAGGCACTACACCTTAGTGCACACACACACATACACACATGTGTGTGTATGTGTGTGTGTGTGTGTAAACATCTCAGAAAAGCGGTTTGCGACATTTGAAAGAGCCTCGCTAAACTTAGATTGTCTGTGAATTTAAACCGAGTCGTCACGGTAGATTCTGAAGAAATCTTAAAAATTCAATTTATTTTAATTTTCAAATAGTAGTTTTCTTGGAATTACTTCAACACCCTTGTTTTGATATAATCAGCTCTTCTATATAAAAAACGACGTTGATTGCCATGAACCGCATTAAAATCTGTTGATTCTTTCGAGAGATACCGTTGTGGAAAGAAATCTCGAAAAATTGTTTTTTTTTAAATAACTTAAAAAACTCCGTTAAAAAAATGAAAATATTGCGTCGGTTGCCGTAAATTGCATTAAAATCGGTTGATTTTTTTGTGAAATATTCAATTTTTAAAAAATTAAAAAAAAAAACGTGGTTTTCCAAATGGTCTGACTTTACCTATGGTATGACTATATTTATGGGCATAATAAGTGAAATTTGGAGCGCTTGTAATATTGAAATTAGCGGGGAGTTCCATGGATGACCTGTAGCGTCGACCAATTTTTTTTAAACTTTTAACAGGACTGTGTTTTGTAGCATCACTTGAGATAGTTCTATGTTGAACAGTATACTTATGAATTTATGCAACTATATTATGTATATGATGAGGTTCGCAGTTCGACTGTGTTTTTTAATGTGTTACCTCAAAACGTTTTAGGGTTCCGTAGTCAACTAGGAACCCTTATAGTTTCGCCATGTCTGTCTGTCCGTCTGACCGTCCTCGCTTAATCTCTGTGACCGTTAGCACTAGAAAGCTGAAATGTGGTACCAATATGTGTATCAATCACGCCGACAAAGTGGTAAAACAAAAATTGGAAAAAAATGTTTTATTAGGGCAGCCCCCCTATATGTAAATTCGGAAGTGACTTTTTTTTTAATTTCAATCCTAACGTGTGATATATTGTTGGAAAGGTATTTAAAAATGAATAGGGGTTTACTAAATTGATTTTTTGATAATGTCAATAATTTCGGAAATAATCGCTCCAAAAGTAAAAAACAATGTGTCCCCCCACCCCTCTAACTTTTGAACCATAAGTTTAGAAAATATGAAAAAAATCTGAAAAGTAGAACTTTATAAGGACTTTCTAGCAAAATCATTTTGAACTTGGGTGGAAACAACAGTACCCACTACCGGGAGCAGTTACAGGAGCACGGAGCGCTGCTGGAGCGCGAACATAATGGATACCCACCTTTAAACTCACAAGTGGGAACACTTATTGTGACGGACGGGAAACTACGGAACCCATACACTGAGCGTGGCCCGACACGCTCTTGGCCGGTTTTATTTCTAGGAAAACCGATTTTGATGGCTCTTTTTATATTTGTATTTGACTTCGAATAAGTACATTGAATATGTTTTCTGTTGGTTGTTCAAATTTTTTAATTTTACCACTGTTTGTTCGCTTGATGATATGCTCGCACTCACACCACTATGATGAAAGGTTCGTATATTTTACAATTTTTTTAAGAAGGTTAAAATTCAAAAAGGCTTAAGAAGAAATTCCATAATACACTCGTTTATATTATGAATAATAATATTTAAAATTATGTCGTATAGGTATGTGCATTAACATATTGCCTACAAAATAGCAGTCTGCAATCACCACATTAAAGGCATACTTTTATATTGCTAGCGACAAATCAAAACCCACCCCTTTAATTAAACCGGCGGCACTAAGTCAACTTTAACTGTAGGTAAAACTAGTCAGCCATTACATTCGAAATAAAGTCACGTATAATTCAACGGTACGATTGTCGAGCTTTTGTTTATAGGTAGGGTCGTGCTGGTGACAATTTTGTGTGATTACAAATACCAGTTGATTTTTGGCTCAAATTGTAATTTAAACCGTGAGCTAATTTTTCATTTCACGTAAATGTTTTTGATATTTATATAACTAAACGATGCGTAGTTTACCAATACAGGCTACCAAATGCTTGCTAGTAAACATAGGCTTCCTCATTAGATTGCCTCATGATGGGCAGTTTTGCCATGTTTGCCACGTTAGGCACAGTTTATAAACGGTAGAGCCACGCGGCAGCTTTGCTGTTGCACGTATGGGCCGGATCCAACCAAGGTACCACGACCTCACAGAATACCGGCGTGAAGTGTAGGGCCGGAGGCCCAATTCGCACCCTCACCCCCCACATGGTAGCGGAATTAAGTAAAGATCTGCTCAAGACATCAACTGCTCGGGGCAAACTGAGCAACAAGACCAAGGCGACCCCTGCTACGCTGTCCGTGAATTTCTGCAATATCAGGGGACTTCATTCTAACCTAAACGCCATCCACTACCATCTCGAGACCCGCGATCCGCTAGGCAAAAGGACTGGCAACCGTAGTTTTTAAGTTTTTATTTTTTGGGTTGTTGTTAGGAAGGCGCTGCTGCTCATCTCTTGGATTATTTAACTTCTGTCGCCTCTTTAGACAACCACGGCACGATGAATGGTAATGGATAACCTAACACCTTCATTTAACGGTAGGTATACTTAACAGTAATATTTTATTCTGTTAATAATTACCCTTAATATATTTTCGTAGCTATTTTTAATGTCCTATTTAAACGATTTAATCCATAGACTTCAACCGTTCACTTTCTTTAAATTATGAATTTCTAACGATTTTGTATAAATACGACTCCAACATTTAAATACCTAAATCATTCGCACTGTCAACAACCTACCTAGGTACCTGTGCATACAGACGCAATAATAATCGAAGCAGCGCGACGTCCATTCAATTATCCCTGAAAATTGAGTCTCATTAAAATAATAAAGCAGCCGGCGGCGGATTCAAATTGAACGATAACAAAAGCTTGTGTTAATTCGAAGCGACAGTGCATTTTGCTCGTACGCGATAAGGGGCATTCATAAGTCGCGGTTGTGTCGCGAAACGTCCACCATATCTTTCACATCTGAACGTCTCCGCAACCTTTGCAAGCATCTTGATGTAGTACAGAGAAGGCGTAAATTGATTTTATCAATAATCAGTATAAATCATCACTTCAGTACAATCCCCTGATACAGGTTCATTATTTTAATTTT
The DNA here is from genome assembly GCA_036936625.1 of Parnassius smintheus behrii. Taxonomy (NCBI): domain Eukaryota; kingdom Metazoa; phylum Arthropoda; class Insecta; order Lepidoptera; family Papilionidae; genus Parnassius; species Parnassius smintheus. The sequence continues at coordinate 21,415,913 of JAUPFT010000008.1, forward strand.
AAAGGACACAACTGATATTTTTTTTAAATGGTCTTAAAATTACTGTATTAAATATTTAATTTATGAAACATTTTTTGGAATTAAGTATAGAAAAAATTGTGGGTCACTCATGGGCAAAAAAAAACTATCCTATCTCTCAAGTTGGACCAAACTGCACACGGTGTGCAAATTTGATTAAAATAGAGTCCATCGCGGACAAACAACGTAACACCTAATTTATATATATATTAAGATATTAGTATGTAATATATTTTATCAAATCAATATAAAAAAGTATATTTCCGTTTACTTCCTTTGCCTATTGTACATATACATTTTAAGACAATCGTTTTTCACGAGTAAACTCCAGTCATACGTCGGAGCTAACACGTGTACAATTGTTTTTAAATTATATTGTTTATTGAACGAAACCATATTTAAGCCCTGACTTCCTCATACACGATAATTACAAAATGGCTTATTACAAATCATAAAAACAAAAGAATTAAAAATTAAGTTTATTCCAAAATATAGAAAAGAAATTAAAATATGCATAAGTTTGTGTTATGAAATGTTTTAATTTAACAACCGTAGTTCATAAGTATGAACTTTTTAATAGCATTGGGTGACAAACGAGCACACAGTCCACCTGATGGTAAGTGGGTGCTGTGGGCCATAGAAATCCACATTTATCCTTAATTAAGAATCAAAATGCAAATGCTTTGTCACCTCAGAGGACTAAGATGGAAAGCCGCGATTCCAGTAAACAGGATCAGGATATTATGATGCTATAATACGCTGGTATTCTGTGAGAGCGTGGTCCTGCCCCGGTTAAGCCGAACCATTCGTACTACAACTATAATATAGCTGTAACGTGGCTCTACCACGTTTAACTTTGTTCCTTACTTATATGACTTTGTTTTAAAAAAAAATTTGTACTGAATCAATTATATAATGCTGATTAGTATGTTACAGCTTAATAAACAAATAAATTAAATCAAACGTCGATATTACTTTTACTCGTCTATTTTGTCAATGTTCTGGAAGCAAAATTGGGAAAAAAGAAATGTACAAACAACATTACGTCACATATTATCGTTAAGTTAGAGTTCTGTTTTAAAAGCTCTGTTTGCACAATAATAACCCGATGCGGCTGCTCCTGATTGCAACCCCAAATGCAATTGTGTACATTCGTGCTAGTATTGAGTTACAGTAATGCGATGCAATCACCGAGCAACCACCGATAGTTGACTGCGTAGGTGTGGAGAGGAAATTTTACTGATTTATTGCGTTTTATGAAAATTTTGTTGTACCCTCGTAATAATACATTTTTTTTCAATGAAAAAAAATAATTTAAAGGTTGTTGCATGATTAACTGGGCACAAGTCTCTGATTTCTGAGAGGGTTTCACTTAGTCCGCCGTGCTACTGCAGTGTGTGATGAACATTTTATTCATCAGAGATGCAAGTTTCCTCACCATGTTTACCTTCGCCGCGAGGGCATGTGCTACCTGTACATGAAATTCCACAATTTCATTAGTGGCAACGCACCTGCAATTCCCCTGGTGCTGCAGTTGATCACGGGCGGTGGTAGCCAATTAACATCAGGTGAGTCGTATGCTCGTTTGCCCCGTCTTCTATATTAAAAAAACTGCCGGCGAGGATTGATCGCGGAGTGCTCTCGTTCTCTGATATTTACAGCGGGCGCTTGTAGATACTCTCAGCTGTAACGGCTAATTCTCCTAAGTATATATTTTAAGTAAACGTTACCGTTTACATAGGCAGTTCATAGAGGCGGTATACATACATACATTCTACAAGAGCAGACATCCAGACGCGGTACAAGTATTTGTATGGGCTACACAAAATTGCGCATGATTTGATCCCGCGGCCCTCAGCGCGGTAACTCTTTACTAAATGACTGCGTCACGGAGTCGTCCAAACTATTTTTATACAGTTCGTATTTCGTGTAGACGTGTATTATATTTTGTTGTAGTGAAATTTAGTTGAAGCTTATAATTTGATATAATCTTGACAATATTTAAAAACTAACTAGATTTAATAACTCAATGTTATCAAAATAGAAAACAAACAACGCCATGCTAAAATGTTAGAGCGGTAATTACATTTATCAATATTAATTTCCCAATGAAATCCGCGTCACGTTATCGTTGCGTACCTGTTATCGTAAATAGCTTAGTTATCAAATACAGCAAATCCACAATCGGCTAGAGTCGATATTGCCGTAGCCCCCTCGCGAACTACGAACACTCCCCTATTTGGTGACCACTTGGTGGCACTGGGCGGCCATCCCGCAAATTGCTCTTTCCCAACAAAATTGTCAATAAAACTCATCTGATTCGCAGTTAAACAAGCGAGCGACATTATTAATTTATGCAATGTAATATGGCGCAAACGTTGGCGGTATCCTGTGTAAATTATTAATAGTGCTAGGGTAAAAATTAAGCTTAAATCGAATGGGTAGTTTCGACGGTAACATTCGCTTGTTTCTGTGTATGGATTAATTAGTTAGGCCATTGCGAACCATAGGCTCCGGCAGTAACAGTAATAGACACTACATCATTTTATTGATTTGTTATAGTCACAAACATTGAATCATCACGTAATTTTATCCAATGTTATTACCCGCAGCTGGGGGCAAGAGGTGAATAACTCCTTCAAAATTATCCGATGTTGTCTTAAGATAAAGCGATTACAGAAATCTGAAAGAGCTATTAATACGGCTCGCTGCTCTCAAATGGCATCACGGTTTGTTTAATAAAATCGTAAATTTACATATCAAAACCTACAAAGGGGCATAATTGGACCCGATGACTTAGAAAACGTAGTGGGCGAGGCGGGCGCGCCACCCCAACAACAAACAAAGGAATTATACCCGCCTCAAGAAACTTTTAGCAATGGAAAACGCCTTAACAAACAGACGCGTGTGTATCTAATGAAATTCCTATGGTCGCATAACATAGCCGTGTGAGCGCTAAACGTTATTAGCGGAATTATTTCTTAGGGTAAAATCTTTGAAGGCGACTGCTCTCTCGGAAAAGTTGTTAAGAAAATGGGTTGAGATCTTTCCGAGATTTCATTAGTTTGTAACTATGCGGTATGCTACGCGAGGCATCTAATTTATTGGGAAGGCGTAGCTCGAGGAACGAATGGGCAGCAAGCAATTGGAAATGAAACCGAATAGTGTCGAATCACGCCGCTTTGAGCGCACCCGCCGCGCCTCCATTCGTTAAGAGACAAATGTTCGAATTCAATTCCTAAAGTTTTTTAGCCGGTTGGTGATTAGTGACGGCATATTTACTCCTGATTCGATCTGCACTTTTCGGTAGCTGCTCCCGTCAGAAATAAGGTTTCGTTGTTGCATTATACGGTGACAATGGTAGGATGGAGCGGGTGAGATTCGCCAAAAGAATGAAGTGATTTGATGCCGTTTTAATTACAAATAGTTCACAGTTAAATAGCACGGACAATCGATTATAAACGAAGAAAAATATTTCATTCACTGCATATCTTTAACAGCCTTTTGAAAAAAAATCAATCTCAATTTGTTTGATTAAAACGCAACGTCACTGAAGCGATCAGCGGTATTTATCTCACAGTAGTATAGAATGGACATTTCTTATAAAACTGAGGACTTAACGATTCCAAGGCGAACCGAATTGCTTAGTGATTGGTTCAAGTTAGTAGTAAAAATTAATCGATGGGAAAGCGACGTAAAAACTGTAACCATTAAATAAACTTAATGGCATTTAACCAAAAGGTGTCAAGAAGTTGTTTAGGCACCCACCAGTGTATATTGTCTTGTTTCTTAAATTTTACATTATCATCAGTCTGTAGAAATTGAGCATACTTTGAAAAACTTCTCAATTGAAATGATGTTCCAAAATAGAATCCAGTGTACTGTCCAATGCAAATGACGTCATGAATCGACGCTATACTGGTGATTCGTTCCAAAACATAGGACAGTATATGACGTCATACATTTGCGCCATATTGGAAAAGTGTTGGCGATTATTTTGTCATTTTGTACTCTAAAAACATTATATCCTCCTAATGGAGATACCAGCAATTATTCTATAATTTTTTGTATTTGAATAATTGAAAACAAATTCTAGCACGCTTCATTCAGCGCACACGCAATTAAAAATTGCTTTATTATGGCCGCATATCCGACACAATATGGCGGCGGCACGCCAGTACAATATAGTGTCCATTGATGACGTCATTTGTATTCGACAGTATAGTGAAAACTTTTCGGAACATACCATGTATCTTTCTCTAGCATCTCTGATGGCTGATACATTCTCTGATGAATGATGGCAATTCCATGGGTCAACTTGTGCGATACTTATAATGAGGAGTATAGCAATCTAATAAATGGGGAAAATATATCTAAAATCATTGTTAAAAACCTTTACATAATGCGTATAAATAAAATCAAAGCGATGAAATTTCATTTTAACTAGTGCTTAAATATAATTCAATGATGATGATAACTGTCTGATAATGTCTGAAAATTTAGGTTAGATACATCATGGTTAAAAAACTATAATATACTAAACCCTACAGATAAGCAATACCAATAAGGCCCAAGTTAGAATTAATCACTCGTAGGCAAACTTGGGCAAAGATAATTAGAAATTTGACAGCTGAAACGTTGTCGCATTTCGTCGGTACCGACGCTGGCACGATCAATCGTCGTCGCGCGGCGCGGATTCGAACCAGTCGCGATAAATAATGGAATCTATTAACTCGCGAGGTTACGGGATTCTGTGCCAGCTGACTTCACTTTAGAACTTTTAGACCGGACAACTTTTATTTATGTTTAATTTGTTTAAAAAAAGTATAATTCAGCCAAGCACTTTTAAACTTTCTTATTTTATTACCGTTGCTTATTATTTTTAATAAAGCCATAGTTAAATATATTTATTTTTTATTTATGAATGTTTAACAAAAAATCATTATAGAATAAACTAGCATTACATCGGAAAACTTGTAAGAATTTCTTTTAACCTATATTACCACAAATCAACGAAACGAAATAAAATGAAGACTCTTTACTTTTGACTTAAGAAATTAACATTTCTTTTGTCATATTACGCAAACGTTTTAAATCGGTAAAGGATTAAATTGTTGCTTGGTTGCCTGATGGGAAACAAACGGAGAAAGGAACTCAACTTCAATCAATATTATATAATATATGACTCAATAACTCTTTCAGAATATCTACGTACCATATTGCAAGCTATTTATGTAAATTGTTTGCATAAATTTTGATTATATTAGCAAATTAATAAATTCAAATACAGCGATGAACACAAAACAACAACAACAACAACAACACAAATTGAACGTAATCATACAGCTCTGCCATTTATTACTTTCTATTTTTCTAAAATGTTACTTCACCGTATGTGCAAATTGCTCATAAACAAACATCCCTAGATTGATTATTTATTTGCCGTACTGGAGGTACCTTAGAACCGCTGATAAACACTTGGCCGCTGTTCAACCGAGCCGTCCATTCTTTTATTACAGCATATCGCAAGTTCACCGTTAAACATTGACCTTCCCCACGGATTACTGTTATTCATTTGGTTATATTTGCTAAAGTTTCCACGTTTGGTAGGTGAGTTAGCAACCAGTCTATATTATATTGAGTTAGGTATTATCAGTAAAATGCTGCTTTTCCTCTCCTGTTTTTTATCCCTGTGTCGCCTGCTACGATACAACACGGTAAGATAGTGGATTCTTTGGTACTTACAATTTGAATGTTTATCGAATATGTGACTGTCTACAGATTCGTAAGTCTGCTCCAAGCTGCGATTTGTACTAATTATAACGCGTGAACGACGCGCGATGCGATTATCTTTTCACTTGCCTCGAAAGAGTTCCATCACGACTGGAGTCTAGCTTATAAAAGGAATATTGTATACCTTTCGCAATAAAACATCGTTTGCATGTTACAAAATTAATAAAGATTAATACAGAATTAGATGTTTTAATTACTTACTTACTATAAATAATTGCTCGAAATCAAAGGGTTCATATTTTACCAAGTAAGTAAATGATGAGGCTCATAGATACTCTACATTAAGAATCGAAATTATGGAGTGTAGAAGTAAGGAGTACCAACTCCCATAGTAGAACAGTTGAAAAAGTGGCCATCTGTAAGCAGTAAATAACAGTTCAAAACTCTCCACAACAGCGCTCGAGTAGCTACTGGGATGAAATGAACTTAGCAGTTCGTCGACGGTTTAAGTGTGCTGCTAAACTGCTCAGTAGCTCTAAAATCTAAAATAATTTTATTTAGTAAATATAACCACTAATATTTTTCGGTGCGTTCTTTAAAATTTACCCCGTAGTTATAGTGGCGCCACCCTTATTTAATGGTTTTTATGGACACTTTTTAATACACAGTCTGTACTCCTACATTCCTTAATTGAAATGTACAAGTGTTGTAATCTCTTAGGATCAAGATGGAATATATCGTTGTAATGAAAATGGTTTGTGGTACTTTACACTTTCATTACGAAATTGTAAAGTTAAAGTAAAAAAACACAGGTGAATCATTCTCAAATTAAAAGCTATTTGCGCTAGCTATCTCCTCTGTTTTACAAATGTCATATCAAAGACATCCATACCTATAACGAAAATTAAGTTTTTAGTGTTATATAATGATTTCTTAAATTTACGCGAACACTACACATTGAATAAAACTATTATTTACGGATTTTATCGCGTTTAATTACATTAATTTATTTTTATTATTATCCCGACGTTTCGGGTGCTTTACAGCGCCCATGGTCACGGGGGGGACTGAGATGTTTGACGTCCCAACGTCATAGTTAGTCCGGCTAAAAAAAAAATTAAAAAAAAATAATAATATTAAAAAACTGAAGGTAGCCGGACTAACTATGACGTTGGGACGTCAAACATCTCAGTCCCCCCCCGTGACCGTGGGCGCTGTAAAGCACCCGAAACGTCAGGATAATAATAAAAATAAATTAATGTAATTAAACGCGATAAAATCCGTAAATAATAGTTTTATGCAATTTTTGGTGTTATGCCTCATCGTTCCTGTTTATTTACTTCTATATCGGCTTGTTAAGATCCACAGCTGAACATCGGTCTTATATCTAAATTATTTCCAGGATTCCGTCGGGATTGGTCTTCTTACCTACCACCGATCAGCATTCACTTTAAGAAGTAGGTAAGATTATTACAGGTATACAGGTGGGTAGAGCCACGCTGCAATTATATTATGGTTGTAGCACGATTAGTCGCCTTAACCGGGGAAGGACCACGCTCTCACAGAATAACACCACAAAGCAGCTGCTTAATGCTGCTGTGTTACGTGTGGTGAGTATAGAGAACCAGAGACCCTTTGTACTAGAAACGAGGCATTCTATCGTAGTACTCAGGGGTGACAACGCATCTCTATTTTAATTCTTTAATCGACGATAACTTTACATGTCTATGGGCCACAGCATCTACTTACCCGTCAGGTGGACTATGTCCTCATTTGTCGCAGTCATTCTATAAAAAAGTTTTCTCCGTTAAGCAGATGTATGCGAACTTACAACAGCTTAAACAATCATGACATCGAAATTTTTAGCGACCCCGAACGTGTATTTAAAAGAAAATGAAAGCCTTGCCAGATGAATGATTCAAAATTATTATTTATTGCAATTATTACTGGATGTCATGCTTTTACTTTGATTGGTTAGTTTAATTTCTTTTTGTTTTAGGGTATATATGTTGTTTAGTTTTTTTTTCTCTTATAATGATGTATACACCTTTAAAGACATATCCTTTATCAAAAAATGTAGTGTTTTGATTGTATCAATTTTTATTGATACTGGCGATGGTGTATCTATTTAAATAAATAAATAAAAGGGCCTATTTCACATTAGTCCTAGTGGCTGACAACGCATATGAGGTAGTGTCGCCGAATATGGCCCGGTTCCTAGGATAGCCCACTTAAAAAAAAATACGGTTATGATTATTCGAAACATTTGAAATTTCGCGGATTTATGCTACTAGTACCTTAAACAATAATGCAAGTGTGTTTCATTACCGGCGCGTTGCCATTTTGAAGACAAATGACAGTTTGCTTGATCATGTCAAGACGATGCACGTTTAATAACTTCCATTATCTATATCCTTTTGAAAATTAACAAATTTTAAACAAATCTCTTTGCTCTAAACTGTGAAAATTCATATTAAATCTATTTATCAGTGAATTACAGGTGAGTGTTATTATTTTATTTCCTTTTTTGTATTTTTACGAGATTATACTCAACCCGGGTGTAATTTCCTATCATGGCCCATAGCCTAATTCCCAAACATAGCCCGGGCCTTTCTAGGATTATTGAAATGTAGTGTGAGTATATTTTTGTGTTTGTATGTTTGGTTTTTTTTTAAGTTTGAGTCGTTGTTGAGATGGAATAAGAATATATTAAATTTGAAGTAAGCAATTTTTTTAAAATTACTTTTGACGTACTAAATTTTTCGTTTTTTTTCTATTTTTTATCGCGGATTAAAATGAAGCCATACATATTAAAGAACGGCGCGGGGATCGGGGGGATGCACATAAACACAGTTGAAATCCGCCCTTCAGCTAGTGAAAAGCTGCCAATTGTCACAGCGAAAAGTTGCTGAAAAACATATGGCATACCAAGACGAACTACTACACATATACTACACGTATAAACCACGACCACACGGTTGGTAGTGTCATGGCTGCAAGGTGGATAGATTTGATGATATGCGCCAATGCCAAAAATGGTATGATGAAGTTTGTGTGGGTTTAACCAAAGACGATGAGGAGCAATTCATATATACATAGTGCAATTAAAGTTCTGATTAAGCTGTTATGTAAATTCACTTTTTAAATTCTTTTCAGTTATTTTAGAAGTGTACACACTCAATTAAATACAGTAGCGTCTAATTCATTTTAATTATCTAAGTATATTTTGATTGACCTCAAAGTTAATTTTCAGTATTCCTTAGATGGCCCACCTGTGAATGACATTAATAAAAAAATTTATAAAAAGAAACTGCTTTATTTTTATTTTTGTTAAATTACTTTCAAAGGTGATCACAAAGTTCAATTTTATTTTATTTGGTAGTTTGTTATTATTTTATAGTTGATTTTCATTTTGATAGATTTAAGATGGCCCACATTTAAATTTTTGGTTGATTTTTTAACTTTTATGAATATAATTATGAGAAGGATGTGTTTTTATTTTGATGTTTTATGTTAAAAGTGTTTACGTGTTTCTAATGCATATATTTTTATTAATATTTTTCGGGCCATCTTAAGAGACCAGCTTCCCAAGATAGCCCAACAGCAAGTTTCTGAAAAGTGTTTACATTTGTGTTAAAACGCCAAAAGCTGTACTACTTTTTTAGACATCTAGTTTCTCAAATAAATATATTATAACCTCCATTACGTTTTTTCTTTACTTTACTTATCTGCAAGATTTTACGAGGTTTTGAAATTAAGTGGGCCTTCATTGGCGCCTGTACTTGTAGCATTATTTGTTTAAAGTTGGTTGCAGATATCCAAAGGTTGTAGAGCCAATTACTTTCGTCTGAACTGTTAGTTAGTTTGTCGTTTAAAAATAAATAAATTTACATAGCTATTATAAATAGACGTTAGCGTTATGCATCGATTATAAATTTCATGCACGCAGAAGCACGTGCATGTGTGTCTGTAACCTAACACGTGTTAGAACAAAAGCTAACGACAGACAGAAGTGTCAATATCCACATGTAAGTGGTGAATAAGACGCCCGTATCACACCGGCTTGCACTCATTCACAACGCCATAAAAGCGCCTCGATTGCTGTGTGGGAACAGTATTATTTACATATCTTCAAGACTATAATGCATAAATAGTTAGAAAGAATCTAACGTTCAATATAATAGTACCAATTTTTAACTCAAGTAAAATTTAAAGTTAAATTAACAGGCCTTTAATTAAGGAGTAATAACGGTTTTATTCTTGTTCAAATGAAAATCTATTAATTTTTTGTACATTTTGAATAATTGCATATTAGTTACAGAAACCAGTATAAATCGGCGGATAAAACTACGGTGTTTAAAAAACCTGACAGAAGAAAATTGATATAAATTAAGGATAAACATTTAAATAGAAACATCAAAGTACCGAACTTTCCTTACTTACCGTTCATTTCAAATATTACTCACTAAGAAACCTTTCACAACCTATTAATGGTGATATTCCGACCCCTAAAGAGTTGAAAACACGAAATGAAATTATACCTAAGTTCCCCTAAAAGTTACCGTAAGAATTAAGAGTTCGATTAATAGCTATATAGTAATCTTTATTAGCGTAAAACATAGTAAACAATATTATTCTGTTGAAGTTATTGCGTCTATAATAGATACAATCGCACCTCAACTATCTATTATTTTTAATAGTAGTATCAAATCTGGTGTGTTTCCTGATTTAATGAAGCATAGTAAAGTAATACCTTTATTTAAATCTGGTAGTACATTGGACCCCTCTAATTTTAGACCTATTTCTGTACTGCCAACACTTAGTAAAATTTTTGAAAAAATTATTCTTGATCAATTGTTAATTTTTTTTAATGTAAATAAATTACTTCATAAAAATCAATTTGGTTTCACAAGGGGTCGCTCGACAACTGATGCTGGTGTTGAGCTGATTAAATATATATTTAATGCATGGGAGAATTCACAGGATGCTTTGGGTTTGTTCTGTGACCTATCCAGGGCCTTTGATTGTGTTCACCATGAAACATTAATCAGGAAACTTCAACACTACGGTGTAAGAAATGATGCTCTTAAATTAATTATTTCATATTTAAGTGACAGAACACAAAAAGTTGTTATTAATAGTATGAGTTCTTCCGGGTCGATTGTACAAATGGGCGTTCCTCAGGGCTCAATTCTTGGCCCCTTTCTGTTTCTTGTATATATTAATGACTTACCTTACATAGTAGGGGATAACCATGATATAGTATTATTTGCTGATGATACTTCATTAATTTTCAAATTAAAACGACAGTTATTAAATTACGACGAAGTAAATAATGCTATAGCTAAGTTAGTCAATTGGTTTAATGTTAATAATTTGCATTTGAATGGAACTAAAACTAAATGTATGAAATTCGTAACTCCTAATGTTAAACATGTCAATACTAATGTAATTTTAAATGGAGAGGAGCTGAGTCTTGTCGATACCACCATTTTTCTTGGAATCACACTGGACGCAAAGCTTCAATGGCTCCCCCATATATCAAAACTAGCTAGCAGACTTAGTTCTGCAGCATATGCTGTAAAAAAGATTAGAACTCTTACCAGTGTTGAAACAGCTAGAATAGTTTACTTCAGTTATTTCCATAGCATTATGTCGTATGGTATTTTGCTATGGGGACACGCGACTGACACTGAAATTATATTTATTTTACAGAAGAGGGCCATTCGAGCAATATATAATTTAAAACCAAAAGAGTCACTGAGACAAAAATTTAAAGAAATTAATATATTAACTCTGGCCTCTCAATACATTTATGAAAATGTAATGTACGTACACAAAAATAAAAGTAGTTTTGCGAAAATAAGTGATATTCATTCTGTAAATACTAGGAACAGACACAAGCTGGTAGTACCTGTTACTCGACTCCACCGAGTCAGTAATTCATTCTTGGGGCGATGTATACGCTTTTACAACAAAATCCCAGAAAATATACAAAATTTGTCATACACAAAGTTCAAAAATGTTATTAAACTAAGTTTGTATAAAAAGGGTTATTATAATATTAAGGAATTTATAGATGATAATAACCCCTGGGAAGGGTGATCGCTACCAAGCTATTTCTAATTTATCTTGTGTTGTTGATTGTAAGCTATTATTAAAAAAAAAGTCCCGCTGGGTTTCTTGCTGGTTCTTCCCAGGACAGAGGTTTTTTTTTGCGAACCAGTGGTAAATTAAAAAAGTGACGTTCAATAAGTATTTTTATAATCTACATTGAATAAAAAAGTTTCTATTTCTATTTCTATTTCTATTTCTATTCCAAATTCTAAAAGAGAAGGTACACGCAAGAAGAGGGCCATTAGAGCAATATATGATTTAAAACCTAGAGAGTCGCTCAGACAAAAATTTAAGGAAATTAATATATTAACTCTGGCCTCTCAATACATTTATGAAAATGTAATGTCCGTGCACAAAAATAAAAGTAGTTTTGCAAAAATAAGTGATATTCATTCTGTAAATACTAGACTCGACTTCACCGAGTCAGTAATTCGTTCTTGGGGCGATGATTTTTATTTGTTTACGCTTTTACAACAAAATCCCAGAAAATATACAAAATTTGACATACACAAAATTCAAAAACTTTATCAAAGTAAGTTTGTACATGCCAATTTCAATCAGATTTAAATGAAATATTTATTTTTATAGCCCTCAAAATATGAGTTCAAATTATGACCGCAGAGACAAATAAATAATTCGATCATAACTTGAGGATCCAAAACACAGCGAGAGTTGTAAAGCGATTCAAAGCGGAAACATGCAAACACATTAATTTATAGGCATCAAAACAAACTTTTAAGTCTTTCTTGGGCTCGGGCAACTTTTGCATTAAGGCTCCGGAACGTAATTACGGTTACGTCTATTCCATCGTCGTGACTTATTTTAGTGTTTTTATTTCTAATATTTTTGTAAAAAAAAAAACCAGGACTAAAAATTAAAATAAATATAATTGATTGGCTGCCATTTATCTTTTGCAACAAAGTAATTTTGTTATAAACATATTAAAAGAACGAGTTCTGTGTCAAATAAATACAATAAATAATTTAATGACTCCATACATCGGCAATCTTTATTGGCGGCATAAAGGAGTTCGCGCCATCGCATACCAACCTTCAGGACAAAGTCTCTAGCGAAACTATAAAATAAATCTAGCAAGTTATCGTCCACAATAAACAGTCGCCGCGGAAGGATATCGTCAATTCCCACGCAAAGTTGCTGTTAATAAAAGCAACAAAATTATATATTCAAGGAGTTAGGAGGTGGCGCTATGGCCGTTAGGGCCTTTACGTGGTCCGAGTTACAATGCAAATTGCCGAGGAGGGGTGCGCCGATGCCCTCTAACTGTGCGACTGGCAAAGATGGCCGACGTAATGGTGAAATGAAATTATTAAGCATTGTCTTCTGAAATCGGACGCAGCCGACACCTGAGTCCTGAACTGCGATTACTTATTGTGGATATACCGGAGATAGCGAAACGCAAAACATCAAAATTGCTGTTTCAAAATAGAAAAGTCCTGAATAAGTATTTATTCGGAGAATTACAAATATAATAATAACAATGACTCTGCGTATATTTTTGTTTAAAAATTAATTGTGTAAAATTTTACTGTAAATGCCTGATTATTTTGAGAAGTACTGGAAGGAAGAATACTTCTGTACTTGTTGCTTCTTCTAGTGAAAGGGAAGGATATCGTAATTTACGCTAACGTTTTAGCACTGAATACAGTAATTAAATTAACTGCTTATAAGAATCGAGTCTATTTATTGAAAAAAGTAAAAAGGTATATAAAACACTATATTAAGTTAAAAATAGGATAAAAATAGGATAAAAATAAACACAAAGGGCATCTCCATTTATTTCCAACGCCAAGACATTACTTACGACCCTCGACTGAAAGCTTCGTATTAAAATTTAAATCTACTTTACAAAGTGTATTTTATACACGTGCTTCTGCAATTTTGATCGTTCATAAAGCTTGAAACAGCTATTATTATTACGCTTTACCTTTGCGGTATTGGGTGTTACACATCTCCCCCCAACCGTTCCTCCGAACATTTCAACTAAGTCTCCCATGAATTTAGTATGCATAATGTTAATGTATTATAGATGCTTTAATTACTCGTTTGCGGTGCGTTTGAGCTCTAACTGATGAATATCGCCGTCATTCCTAAATACAAATGCCTGTAAGAGATATAAAAAGCACATACATAGGTACTTCAAATTTCTATACAAAAGAGAGTGTTATGTAAAAATGTATTTTATCTCTATTGTACAGGCTTGTAATGCCAAATCGAAGTCCGAATACTCGTCTTATAAAAATAAATTAATTTCAAAATTTGTTTTCAACAACAAAGGCCGGGATCCCTCTGCTTATTGGCCGCCTGAAATTCCTTTTTAATCCAACGCATGCCCAGTCCGTGTTTTAATTTCACACAAAAAACTGCTCTGAGTCGGTGATCAATCAAAACTCCCGCTCGCTTCTTTTTTCTATACTTCATTGCAGTACGTGTACACTTTCGCCTCTCTGTAACCGCTATAAATGCGCCTTTATTATTTTGTTTGCGAAAAGGAAATGGATACATTTTGAATTTAATTAGTCTGATGGCCTTTGTTCAAGGTGATTTATCACTGGACTTCCATCATGTTTATTTAACTAATAAGATTTTGAACTGCTCTCTTTACTTAGTATATAAAACATAGAGCGCGGTATAGAATATTATTTATTAAGTTTCTTTAGTTCAAGTAATTTTATAACATACGTAGCTTAGCTATGATCTGTTCTGATTTAACTTAAAACACTTTCAAGCCATATATTTTACTATTTAGTAGTGCCTACTTGAATTAATTCAAATTTAATTAATTTATTTTTAGCATTTATTTAGAAAAAAATATAATAATTATTTGATTATATGTCATCTAAAGCATTTCATAGAATTGTATTTTTATAAATCCTATACTATTAAACGAGCAATTCTTGTATATATGTATATATATATAATCGGGATCTCGGAAACGGCTCCAACGATTTTCATAAAATTTAGTGTCCAGGGAGTTTCGGGGATAATAAATCGATCTAGCTAAGATTTATTTTTAGAAAATGTCTTTTTGTCCGTGTTTTTAGGCAATTAAAAACTGCTACAATATAGTTAGAATAAGAAGGTAAATTTTGACAGTTTGGTAATGATTATAAATAGCTTATTGGTATAATGGGCGGTCACAAAATTGTAAAACCCCGGTTCGAGCCCAGACCGACCGACCGACTTTTTTATTTTTTTTTTCAAGTTTCTTTCTTTTTTGAGAAAATATATTTTTTTCGAGCCCTTTTTTTAGTATTTTTTAAAAACACGAAAATTTAAATAAAAATAATTGCACTCATGATTTTTTATTCAAATAACCAGTTCCGTTTTTTCTGTTATGTCGCTAAGATCAAAAAATATTATTTATAATTCATCAGTATGTAATTTGTATCTAAATATAATTTCCAAAACACACGAATTAAAAAAATCGAGCGAAAAATACCGAGCAAAGCTCGGTCAACCGGGTACTTTTTATAAATAACCCAGTGTATACGTAATATACATTGGTGGATTATATTTTTTTTTTACCTTAACGTCATGAGTTATTAAAAATATAAAGAGTTAAGTTTATCAATCATGAACACCGCAACATATGATTGAGAGGTTGCATATCGGATGCCAATCTTAGCTTATATTTTCATGAATTGTAAACATGCTACATTCGACAATAATCTATAAAGAAAGGAATTACTCTAAGAGCTCTAAAGCATATATTAAGTTATACTGTTGTTTGAGTAACTTCTATGTAATCAAAAGAAGTAAAGGTTATTTAATATACGAATATTTTAAAAACAAAATGCTTTTTATTATCTTGAAGACGATGTAATAATATGAAATACCGTATTACGCTATTTGCAGTTTTTAATAGAATATAATATACAAACATTTTCTATTCACTTTAAATAACAAAACTGCTCAGATCTTGGAAACCTCTAACACATTTAATTTGTACAATAACACGTGTTTCGTTAATAGCATTTCTAAGAGCTTTCGGCGACAAACAGATACTTTTTTCTGTCAACAGATAAGATATAATGTTCCCTGCATGACGGTCTGCGCTAAATCCTATTTCAAAACCACGCAACGTTGGTTTCTACAGAACACGCTCTTGAAGCTCTCCCACACTTGCACAAAAGGTTTTCGTAGTGATACTTTACGCCACTCTTGTATGCAATGGCGCCCTTAAGTGTACCATCTTTTGTCCTTTAAGCCTACTTCTCAGATTAAAAAAATAATACTATTAACAAGGTGAATGGTAAGCCCTAGTGGAGCACAAGAATACATTCTGACGCCAGAGTTTTAGCTATTAGAGCTGAAATTCAAAAAAAAGATATGTACCTGGAAAATGCAATAAATCTTTGTATTACCTATTGATAACAGGGTACTTATAATGGAAATTTACTTTATGAATACCACGAGGCTGGATGAGAGCACGTCGGAGTCGGTGCAGTTTTTTCCAAAACTTCGGAAGCGATTGTAACACGTTCACAAACAAAGAAACACATTACAAAGCCATAAACCAAGTAACAAAGAGACCGACATATATGTGTTGAAACTGATCCATCATGTCTCCGTTTAAAATAACAAAAAACTCACGCGATCTACACAACAGATGTTCTAGTAAAAAACCGACCCCCATCGACCCTGTTGTAAAACTCTATCCATAATTTCGATTAAAAATAACTGTAATTCCCTAAATCATCTCTCCCATAAGTATCAAAATGCTAATTTTGACTTTTTGTGATGTATTGTTTGTACTCCGATACGATATGAATGGAAGTTTGATCGAAGTCTTAGTGAAGCGATTTTATCTATATACTATGCATAATGCATCACATGACGAATATCTTTGTTGTTATAATTATGCAATTATATTGCAATTGACTTTCTACCAAATAATAAAAAAATGATTATCTTGTACTGTCGGAAAGAATTAACTGCGCAGGCAACGACAAGGTATTCACGGTACTTACTTTGTCCCATGTAACGCTTTCACAATAACATCAAAACAATCTATACATCAGAGCAGAGCGATGCTATAATTGGGAAAGCCATGCTACAGCTATATTAGTTGTATAGTCCCAGCACGAATAGATCGGCTCGACCGAGGAAGGATCACGCTCTCATAGAATACCAGCGTAAAATAGCAGCTTAACGCTGGTGTGTTTCCTATGGTGAGTGTAGAGAACCGGAGACCTTTCTTGCTGGAAAGGAGACATTCCATCTTAGTCCTCATGGGTGATAACGCATCTGCAGTTTGAGTCGTAATCAAAGATAGATGTAGATGTCTAAGGGCTATACAACAGCCACTTACCATCAGGTGGACTGTGTGCTAGTTTGTCACCCTAATCCTATAAAAAACACTCCCATTGTTGCTTTATTAAAATTCATTGCGATAAGCAATCATGAGAAAACTAAATTACTGTATATCAGATGAATTGAAAAAAATTAAAATTAAATGAAATGAAAACCGGCACACCGCCTGCAACTTTACAAGGCGCAGGTTCGGCCGCACATGGAATACTGTTCCCATCTCTGGGCTGGGGCTCCCCAGTACCAGCTCCTTCCACTTGACCGCATCCAGCGCAGAGCGGCTCGAATCGTCGACGACGGAGTGCTTTCCGATCGGCTCGATTCACTGGCGTTGCGAAGAGATGTTGCATCT
Source organism: Parnassius smintheus behrii (assembly GCA_036936625.1). NCBI lineage: Eukaryota > Metazoa > Arthropoda > Insecta > Lepidoptera > Papilionidae > Parnassius > Parnassius smintheus. The sequence goes on from JAUPFT010000008.1 coordinate 21,433,464, forward strand.
CTTTGCGTATTTTATCGCATCTATCACGGGGAGTGCTCTGAGGAATTGTTCGGATTAATCCCAGCCGCCAAATTTCGTGAACGCACGACACGGCAAACGTCCCGATACCATCCACACCATCTGGATGCTTGGCGGTCCACCACTGTACGTTTCACAAGGAGTTTTCTTCCACGTACAACCTCTCTGTGGAATAGTTTATCATCGGCGATTTTTCCGGACCGATACGACCTGGGGACCTTCAAGAAAAGAGCTTACTCCTTTCTAAAGGGCCGGCAACGCACCCGCAATTCTCCTGGTGTTGCGGTTGATCATGGGCGGCGGTAGTCACTTAACATCAGGTGAGCCGCATGCTCGTTTGCCCCCTCTTCTATAAAAAAAAAAAAAAAAAAAAAAAAAAGAATTAAAATTATCCAAAACACAATTCGTAATCCGCACCATATCGCACATTCAGTAAATTTTTAATATCGATATGAAAATAAATTACAGATAAATTACTATTCCGCCACAAGTTCATACAATTATCGCCGTGTTCCTTTAATTGCTTGCCTCCATTCGAACAGCAAACATCAATATCAGAAAGCAAACATAATATCGACCAATAAAGAGTCCACATATCAACATGCAAAATTCCAATTAGATTCCAAACGTACTGACGTGATAAAACAACGTTATTGAAGTCGCTTATCTATGTTATTAGAAATGAATAAGCTGCCATTTACATTTATAATGGGAATCTTCAAGTGCCGTACACTTGTTACACAACTACTTAAATAAAATTATAACATATATAATGCTGATTCCAAAGATTATATATATATATATATATATATATATATATATATATATATATATATATATATATATATATATATATCAAACTGAATAGTTCTGAATAATAATAATGTCCTCCAGACCGAATTTCGGTCACGGCGGCCTGCCTTAACGGAGACTAGCCATCGGCGAAGAACAGAATTATAGTGCCCAAGTGTATGCGCAAGCACAGGTGCACTCTCTATTCCCTCACTCTCATAATCCGATGGGACGGTAAGCCGACACGACCGGAGAGAGATCAGGCGCAGGACTAACGGCTTTACGTGCTTTCCGAGGCACGGGGGTGAGACACCGCCAACTTCCTGACTCCGGGCAACTACTGAGAATTTCTTGACGGAAAAACTCAATAGTTATAATTGTAATAATTGTTTGGCCCGACCCGGGATTCGAACCCAGGACCTCATGATCAGCAGTTGCACTACTACAACCGTTAGACAAACGAGGCAGTCGTTCTGAATAATATAGGAAGTAAGACAGCTTTGTAGAATAAATTTTCATTAGTTTCGAATGTTAAAGTCATTGAAAAATTATCTAGCACAGTTTGGGCCCTCCACATTCACTGCGGATTCGTCATAAGGGAGTGTGCCATCAAATATTCAATTTTAAAAGAGCCGCTAAAAGCGAAATGTCATTGTTTCTACAAACACAGCTGGGTCTTAACGATTTAGAAATTTTGCTACAGATGGGACACGCACACCGCTTCAGAAGAGATAAAGTAAGAAATTGCATTAGCAAAAGTGAAAAATTTAAATGAAGACTACTGAAACAGCGGCTCAGCTGACGTGAAATTGCCTATAATAACTGTTTAGAGGGTGTGTTGATGTCGCAACATAAGTTGTTTCATGTCCCCTGAAAATGATTCTGTCAAGAACAAGAATACGGCACGAAGTAGGAAAAATTTCATTAGCGCCAATCAAAATGACGAGGTCTAAAATGAAGCTCGCAGAGAGAGTCGTAATCACGGACTTCAACAGACCCCCTCGACGTGAGGTCTTATTAAAGGAATAATATTTACAAAACGAGACGCCTCGAAATCCCCAAATTAAGATCTCGCCGAAACCCGCCCAACTTCCACAAAGTGGAATCATTAAATTAAAAATGTAAACTTTTCTCTTAGCAAGGTAATGGGCATCCCGATGTAGATAAATAGATGGAATAGCTGCAAAAAGGAGCATTTTCCTGTTCATTAAATTTTTCCTTCGCTTTTTTATTTCGACCCCTGGTGCTAATTTTGTTGGAATTCACGCCCCTCACCCCACCCGCTGGGGTTCAATCACAGAAATTTTATATCCGGAATTAAATAAGTACCCGACCGAATTACGGCAAAATCTAATATGAGCTTATTTTTAACGGGGAATCTTTCTTAATTAGGCGGATGCGGAAGAACGAAGAAGACAGGAATAATAATCATATTTTTCTACTTTCTAATCTCAGCCTCACTTTGATTATTTCTGACCTGGTAAGTCTAAATTTAACTCGGTAAGTGGTTCCGAAGTTAATCAAGAAGTGAAATATTCTCATCAGTGGCAACTTATTTCAGAGGGTGGTTTGTGTTCGTAACTCGATTGTCTACAAGAGTCAGCCGTAGATACTCTGTAGGAAACGTCACCCAGCTCGGTAGTAAATGCAATTATATCTACTAATATGCCGTCTGCGACCGACGCCGCTCCCGCAGTTCGCCGCCGCTTGTAGCGATACTACCCTCTAACTGTTTTGAGGGGATCATTTGGAAGTTAGTTAATTGCAGTTGCACCTGAGTTTACTCACTAATTTAAATTATTTACGAAAACAAGAAATGATGACTTCATGTCAAGTGTATCTTCAAATTATTTTTGTTCAAATATGATTTTACCCTAAGTTCGCCAACACGCATTGAGGCAGCGCTGCAGCCTATTCCTTGCCTTAAACCCCTCTCAGAAATGAGAGGAAGCCTGTGCCCAGGAGTGGGACGTATATAGGCTGTAACTTTAACTTTATGTTTTTACCCGACTGCGGCGGAATCCAAAAGGAGAGTAATTTTTACGTTAGGTCGTAACTCCTAAACTAGTCGTCAGATTTTGGCAAATAATATCTCTACCGGTTTTCCACAATTGCAAGGACATACTAGGTTGGTTCTATGAAACATTGCAACTTAAGAATATTATATTAGACAAATTAACAAACGTTGCGTTGGGTATCACAAGAAAGGTGCTAAAGAGTATATTATATAAATGGGAATCTTAAACGAAAGAGTATCCACTATCCCATATCAGCCCGTGGGTGTCATACGAGGTGATGAAGGAAAATGAAGTAGGAGACAGTTAGCAGCATCTTACCGATAACAGCGCAATAATATAAAAAAAACTAATAATAAGTAATAGTTTTTTTTTTTTTTTTTTATAGAATAGGGTGACAAACGAGCACACAGTCCACCTGATGGTAAGTGGTTGCTGCGGCCCATAGACATCTACATCTATCTTCCATTACAAATCAAAATGCAGATGCGTTGTCACCCGTGAGGACTGAGATGGAATGCCTCATTTCCAGTAAAAAGGGTCTCCGGTTCTCTACACTCACCATACGAAATACAGCAGCATTAAGCTACTATTTGACGCTGGTATTCTGTGAGAGCGTGGTCCTTCCCCGGTCGAGCCGACCCATTCGTGCTACAACTATACTACTAATATAATTGCAGCATGGCTCTACCACGTGAAAATAGTCTATTAGTAGAAATAATTATAATAAAAATATATTCGTAGATTCGTATTTAATTTACTTGTTGTATGTATTTAGTAAGGTATAATCTTTTCAAAATATTGTTGTATTATTTCCATCAAGTTTCTGCACGTGGTTAATTTTTTTTTGTCATTGACGAATTGTCAACAGCAGTTAAAGTTTATGTTACAAAGTATATCGAGTTTCATTCTCACCAATATATCTTATTTGATATCGATGGTTGCAAATAAGGAAATCAAATTATTCAATGTCCGCCCTCCATTTGTATCTCGCTCCCCCCGAAGCAGAAATGAAGAAATTCTTTGTGAGTTTTCGATTACTTGTCCAATTAATTTTATAGATTCATTTATCTTCGATGTTCTAAGATATGCACCGTGGACTTCGTCTAAAAGTTCTATTTATAGTAATATTCGCCAATTGATTTGTATGCTAGTCAATGAAATACACTTTTCAATTTATTTTTATGAAGACAATACGACAGTTGGCCTACGGATTACGGAAGAGATAGATTTCAAAAAACCTTTTAATTCTATGCTATTTAAAAAGTCAAAGTTATTAAACGCTAAGTTGCCATTCCCGTACAAAGGAATTATACATAAACTAGGTCACCTTTTAACTAATCAGGTGATATACAGAAGAACACTTGTCGTCAATAAGAGAGAATGGGACAGGGTTGCTTAGCATAACGTAACCGGAGATGGGGCAGCGTAGATGAGAGGGAAAGTTTACGTTCCGTTTCTCATCACGCCTCTGCGCGTAAGTAGGTGAGCGCGGCGAGTGCACGAGTAACGCACCGGTCATTCGTGACATAATTGGTGTGGGGTCCCATTAGGCACAGTGAATTTCGCGTGGTTCGCACGTTAACCGTCCGCGGGCCTCACGTGTATAGATCACTGACATTCAAACTCCATTGATTTAAAAGAAAACACAATAAGTGGCAATTACAACAATAGACAATTAATAACAAAGTGACCAATTTAAATTTATGTCAATTTTGATTGAATTTAAATTTAAGGGTGTTTTATATTTTATACTAAGAATCACGCGGCCTTATTGATAATGTAAGGAAGAGCAAGCTTATTGTGTTGCGATCGAAGATGCGCAAAGTGTGGAACACTCGTGTTCCATCAGAAAATTTAAACGGGCTGGCTCTTACGAGAGAGTTCTCCTTCAAGTACCTTGGCTACATAGTTACCGAAGACTTGACTTGACAGTGATATTGAAAGAGAAAGGAGGGCGATAGCAGTCGGCTGCAACATGTTGGCCCGAAGATTTGCTCGTTGTAACGCAGAAGCTAAAATTGCACTGTTTAAAGCCTTCTGAGAAACAATGTACATGTGTAACCCTTGGGTTAGCTATATGCAGTGGGCTATCAATGCTCTCCGAGTTCAATATAATAATGCCTTCAGAGTGATGTTGGGACTCTCGCAATTTTACAGTGCATCAGGGATGTTTGTGCAAGTGCATACTGACGGCTTTCACGCTGTAATAAGCCAACGTATCGCGTCTCTTATGCGCAGAGTGCGAGGGAGCTCTAACACTATTCTCATTAGTGTCCAGTTATGAGACAGGTATATTATACACCACACTATATGTAAAAATATGTTATGTACATAAAAATATTTTAAATATATTTGATGCTAACAAAAGACAACAACACAAGTTTCAATGAAACTTTAAATTTTTGCTTTGCTTAATTTTAACATGGCGGCCCTGTTATTGACACATAGCACACTGTATGTAATTGCACTGGTCCATTGAATTTCACAGAAGCCGTGTTAACAGATGAAAGCGTAATTTACGTTCAAAGGGATGGAGTCGCTGAAACAATCGGCACAGGTGGACACCTCCCGTGATTTCGCGCCGGACATTAGCGCTGGGGAGATTGTTGAACGTTCGATATTTTTTGAATTTTTATGCTAGTAAAAAGTTATCGTACTTTTAAAATGATATGAGCTTTACAACCAATTATTATGTTGACGTTTGATAAATGAAATTTTAATTTCTTTGAAAAATAAAGAAATTTCATTTAATTCTGGAAATTGTATTAAATAATAACTTATATTCCTGCAAGTTAATAGGGTATTTTACCCGTTTTCAAAATTGTTTTAAATGAATTCTAGAGTGATAATGAACCACTACAATTTTTATTTAATTTTTTTTAATCCATCGTTTTAAATTTTCACGTCAAAACGCTAGCCACCATGTTGTGCAACTCGTGACGTCACTGTCATCGATTCTGCCCATTTTGCAAAGGAATAATATACTTTTTAATGTTTAATAATGAGTTATTATCTATATCATTATTGTGTTGTGCCTGAATGCAAAAATACGAGCATAAGAACGCAGTGAAAGTTATGGATTAAAGTTCCAACTGATTTAAATTTGAGAAATACTTGGTTAAGACTGGCAAGAAGAGACCCAAAGGCATTGTCTACAAAATCAAAACTATACCTACTTCTGTGAAGCTAATTTTGATGTAAGTATGATTTATATTTAACTATCGTTTAATACAAGACAAATCACCAACACTCGTGAGGTGAAAGGTATCGCAAGTCAATTTTTTTTAATAAATTACGTTAACTTAGATATTATAGAGATATAGAAATTATGGACAGATAGAGATAGATAGACATTATAGACTAATCATTGATAATGATTGTAATTGTAGATAAACTAAACTATGATAGCTACTAAACTATGTTTTATCAAAATACACTCTGACCTGGTATTGTGTTTTTGTGAAAACAAAAGTTGGTAATAGGTACTTACACCGATGTTTTAACATTCCTCAACTTGGCAGAACATAAATTGGAATTGCATGCAAAAATTTTTGCCATCATCAATTTATACATCCTTGGTAGATTAGTACTTTCTGTTTTTACGAATTCGTCTTCTATGATGCCTTTTCAATAAAATTCGGAATAAAACTCAATACTCGTAATTATAACTTAAAATTTTCAAAATAACACAGCACGTTAGTTAGTTCTCTTAATCAGTGACACAGAGCACTAATATCCTTAGACTGGATCAGTGACGTCACGACATGTTTTAATATGGCCGACAGAGTTTTGCGGATTTGAGGAACAGACGAAAAAAATATTCGTAATTTGTAAATTTAAAATTTATAATGCAATTTTATAAGCAGAAATCAATATTTCTTGTTTACTTTTTACAAAATCTATCATAAATATACATTTTTTGATTTTATTTTACATGGTGTAAAATACCCTATTGCTCAGGATATGTTATAGTATCCTCTGCATCTCTTGCGCTTGTCTCTTATGCAAACCCAGAAACATCATGAATAGATTAAGTGTCAGAAATGTAGGTAAATACGTAAATACCAGTAAATTTGACATATCAATCAATATTAATGCCATACACTGCACTCATGCACTGTATGGCGTTAATATTGATTGATATGTCAAACAAACCTACAGTCCACCTCATTGTATTTCAGTTTTGGCCAGATAAAATTACATAATTTTTATACATCTTAATAATTACCCTTCTTATTATGGTTGTGACCCTAAGTAGTAATATGTATATACTTGAACAACAAACAACAAGAAGTACAAAAAGAAATTACGCCCCAATTCCAGAATAACATAGGTGTCAAAGGAGTGGGCGTCAAAGCGTTGTAGCCCTTTTCGAAATCATTTCCATTCCGTTTTCCGAAGTGAAAAGTGCCCATGGACGGTCAAAGGGTTAACGATTTGTTGTTTGTTCGAATTCAACCCTAAAATAAACGGCTTTTGATATAAATGGATCCTATGTTTCCTATTTCTTTGTTAGACAAAAGTAGTGGAACACAAAACGTCAGATCCATTTTTAGAAAGATATTCTTAAAATGGATCTGATATTTTAAACCATTTTTACGCAAACCAAAAAAATTACAACATTTATACAAATAAATAAAATGGAAGTGTATGTTGGTAATGTCAAAATAACAGCTTTTTACTAATGCATATGAAATTATATACGATACTTACATATATAAATTCATATGCATTTAGTAAAAGGTGTTAATGTGATATTACAAACATACACTTACACATACATTTTATTAATTTGTATAGATGCTTATACTTTATTCATTGTGTGCTTGTACTAAACTGTTAACTGATGTCATAATTTCATAATATTCTTTCAATTCTTATTAAAGTAAAACGATGTGAAATAATAATAGAAGGGGAGTTAGTTAGCACCTGTATCAGTTTGTGTATTTAGGATGTGAGTTTAGCCAGGGTAGTAGACATGACAAAGATAGAACAAAGAGTAAATTTAGGACACATAGGAAATGGAGCTCTTCATTCTATTGTGGAAAGTCAGAATGTGTCAATAAAGGCAAGTATGGTAATTCGCAATATTGTGTTAGTCCATACCTTAATGTATGGTAGTGCAAGTTGGATGTGGAAGAAGCAGCATAACAGAAAAAATATTGCTGTTAGGAATGCGATCATTGAGAAGTAGGAGTTTTAGAGTTAACTCTGAATGATAGGGTTAGAAATTGTGTGATAGAGAAAATTGTGATTTGCAAGATTTTTTGTTTGGACACGTAGGTACGTAATCTCTGCTTACTTCTCTGGCTTACTCTATGTTATATGTTTATGTTATTTCTTCATCAGCTATCAAATAATCTACTGCTCTCTAGACATTGCTCAGCAGCAGACAGCTCTTGGTTCAGAGAAAAATACATAATCGTTAGTTTAGGTCGGCAAATTAGTGAATTCGTGGTAAAGAATTCACCAATTCCGGTACTGAATGAGAAGACAACACGTCATAAAAGAAATTGTAATAGAAGTGTGTGGTGTCGCCGCAAGAGGATCCACCACCTCAACCTATTTTGCCCCTTGGCTGGTAGGAAAAGGTGACTGTCGTCAATATGAGTTGTGGGCATGGCAAAAGGTCTTATCAGACTGGTGACGGGAGCCAAGTTATAGGTTTAGAACATCTGGTTCTGTGAACACCAATACGCTTTCCAAGAATTGCGTGTCTGAAAAATTCACCTTTCGATTTGATAAGGCCTGGTTAGTTAATCCTACTACAAATGCCGGAACCCATATGTTTATTATTATGTATTGATATTACCGTCGCTGAAATTAGTCTACTCTTACAATATCGAGATGGAACGATAAATACACCATACGAAATCTAAATTTTTTCAAGGAAGTTTTAGACTATTACCGACTAATAATTGATTAAAATCTATATAGTTGAGATAATATAATCTTTAACTCACAATAATTTGAATATAGTTTAGTATTATACAGTTTATACGTGGTAGAGCCACGCTGCAGGGAACGTCTTCAAGTTTTTCACCAAATTTCGTCGTAAGGAATGCCATGCTGCAGTAACATTAGTAGTATAGTTGTAGCACGAATGGGTCCGCTCGACCGGGGAAGGACCACGCTCACACAGAATACCAGCGTAAAATAGCAGCTTAATACTGCTGTGTCTCGTATGGTGAGTGTAGAGAACCGGAGACCCTTTTTTACTGGAAACGAGGCATTGCATCTTAGTCCTCACGGGTGACAACGCATCTGCGTATTGATTCTTAATCGAGGATACATGTAGATGTCTATGAGCCACAGCATCCAGTTACCATTAGGTAGACTGTATGCTTGTTACCTAATTAATCAATAAGCTAATATGTCACCTGACTAGCAGCTTAGGTCTTTCAAACTATCAACCGTTTCATTCTTCAGTGGAAACATCAAATCAGTGAACGCATTAAAGGGTGATCAACTACTAGATAGAGGAGGATATACTTAGTTCAGAAAATCAGGTAACGGACTATTAATATGATATATGAAAAGTCTGATTTGAACATAATCCACCTTTAAAAATTATAAAAGACAATTATTAATATAAATACGTATGAAGCGATCCATATTTCGATATCTTAATAGGGTTTAAAGCATTTAAATTTAAATAAAGGCAGCTTTAAGACACAAATCAGTAACCATTCGGAATCCATTAGATAACAATATCTCTTTAAGAGCTTTCTCTAGTGACCACGGCACGGCGCAACGCGGCGCAGCCGTGGAGAGAATGGCATCTTTGAATTTATAAATAATATTCTTGCTGCTAGATAGAATCCGAGCTATAGCACTATTTAATGTTTGAATAATATTTCTAATCGAATATATATATATATATATATATATATATATATATATATATTTGACAGGCCTGTTGGTCTAGTGGTTAGTGACCCTGACTGCTATGCCGGAGGTCGTGGGTTCGATTCCCACCCAGGACAAATGGTTGTGTGGTGAGCACGATCATTTGTTCTGTGTCTGGGTGTAATTTATCTATAATAATTATGTATTTAGAAATATATAAGTATGTTTATCAGTTGTCTAGTACCCATAACACAAGCTCTGCTTAGCTTGGGACTAGATGGCGTTGTGTGATAGTTGTGGAATATTATTATTATATATATTATATATATATATATATATATATATATATATATTATACAAAAAAATACTTAAAAGATAAAAATTAAAAACATGAAAAAGTTTAATGATAATTATAAAATATTACTAACAGTCCCGTTTATTTCATTCATGAAACCCACAATCAACCGATTTCATACATTTTATCAAACGAAAAATATATGTATAGCGGGATGCGGTGTCAACAAGGTCACTAAAAATATCACAATGATCAGCCAAAATAGGAGTGCGGAACACTTACGAGTCTTTATGTTCCCATTGTATGCACCACAGCATGGCACCATTCCTCAATGAGGTCTCTCAGTGGGGAGTCTACGGTAGCTCGCAGTCTCTTTTTTGTATGGACGTTTTATCAAACATGTTAATGGCGGCTTTATGATGGCAACAAAAGAAGTGTGCTAACGGAGGCGTTAAATCCTTTACGATTTGACGATGATCGTCAGGAATTTGTCATGGGATCATTTTAGGATTCGAAATCTATCAAGCATAAAAGTATTATTGAATTTCAATGTTAAAGCGTAGAACTTCCCAAGCAAAACATTAAGACTTGCTTTTCAAAGATGATACCAAAAAAGTATACAGTAAGTACCTGTACATAAATAAAACAACACACACATGCTTAAACAAATTACATTAACCTAATTAAAAATGCTACCGTGATAAAAAATGTAAATTTATCTGTGATTAGCTTTAGTCTTTACAAAATCAGAAAACCTTTTTTTAAACAGAGGTGTAACCTGGAAGCAAAATAACGACATCTAAGATCAACCACGAATTTACAAAACGAAATATTTTAATAGGTAATCACTACATGGAAATTATTTGGCTTGTACAGGTAAAAAATATCCTTTTAGCAACACGGAATAAAATGATATAAATAAAGTTGATTAAGTCAAAACTTTAGTGCCATGAGAAATGGAACATACCTTTTTTGGAACAACCAATGAAATTCGCAAAGAAAAATATCATAAAACAAAGAAAATAAAACACATCGATAAGCAATTTTGTTGGAAAAAGAATACTGTGGTAATATCCTGCGCGGCGGTAGTGTCGTGTGGTCTTCCAAGCTACACCCTGGCCTGCAAGCGAACAGCTGGGCGGCCGAGCCCGCCCGAACGCTTCCGAACGTAACCGAACCCGGCCGAACGAAACCGATCGCGCGAGTTAGCTAGGGACATACCTGTCTGGCGCTTTCATTGACAGGCACCTGAAATGAAGAAAAAAAACGATCCAATTCGTTGAATATTTTAAATTTTCAAAATGTTTTGCTTTAATGGCTGACACAAAATCCTTATCTTTTCACACAGATAAATTTACATGCACTTTTATTCAAATTTTTAATAAATTTACGTTTCCAACATAATATATAACGTGCAACAAAACTTCAGCATAAAAAATAAAACATTACAATGGCAACACAAAACTTATTTTAAAAATTAAAAGTAAACATTCAAAAAAGAACAAACAATAATGTGGCGAAACAGTTAAAAACAACATTGCAAGATGTATTAGGACAGTTGTTAAAATATGGGGTAGAGTCGAGCGGCTTGACTCCGTTAATATTGTGCGCTTGCACGCGATCTGCGTCATGTTTGCCTTTGCGCAATGCTGCGCTTCGAGTTAGAATCATTTTACGTTATTGTTTTATTTAAAAATCACTTAATATTTTTTAAGAAGCGGTCTAGGTGTGACCCGAAAGATCCACACGACTAATTTCCCAGTGGAAAGAATAAAAAAAATATTATGTTTTATTATTGAAGTGAAAACTTCTTTAGCGGCGTTGTACACCTTTTTTGTAATGGGTAAAAAATGTTAAACTCGCGTCAGGACACGTGACCTGATCGAAAATTCGTAAGACGTCGTCAAATTATGAATGCAAGTTGATTTTTCTGGGAGATAAACTTTTAAATGTAATATAAACTGTCATGTTTGTGTACAATAGCGCAATAAATAAATATTGTATTCTACCATATAAATGATAGTACTTTTATATTGATAATTAAAGCAATTCGTGCAAAATTATTCCCTAACCATTCCAAAATATCAAAAATGCACAACGTTATATTCAAGTTTTCACTTCTGCCGGCATTCCCGGAGTGCAACTCGTCGTTTTTTTTTACAATTGTTCATTCGGCGCCAAAAACGACTTGAAAGATTTTGCTCAATATTTAATGAGGTCTAAGTTACATAATTATACGTTAAATGAAACTGTTCCCATGTCAATATCACTCTTTGTTCTCCAGATACACAAGGCGAAAATTGAATCCGAACATACATACAGGTGCACACCCGGACATACTCTTAAAAACCATACTATTCGACTCTAAAGACCTTGAAACGTGGAGATATTTTAAAATTTCCAATTTGCAAAATCGGACCCATTACAATAACTTCCCACTAGGAAGTTAATAACTATATTCCATTAAATGCCTAATTTTATATAAAATAATTGAGGCACATAATCGTTTAAATCTTTATTTGACACATGTCTTTATCATAATAAACTTTGGAATAAAATAGTATGTTTAGCACAAACTTTTTATGAATGAAACTCTTTAACCAACGAATCAATAACAAAAAACATAATTGTTTCAAATTGAGATCATTTATTTCTAGACCATCAATTTTAAAGAAAAATCTAAGTTTTTTTTTAAATAAAAACAAAACTACAAACATTTTACGTAATGACCGTACAATACAAAATAATAACGACAAGCGAAGTCCCCGTCCCAATGGGCAAATGAATTACTTACATTATTAACGTACAAGGTCACGCAAACCAAATCGTAAAATTAAAGGAAGTCAATTTTATTAAATGTACTCAATCCCATAAACTTTATCGAACCCTAATCAAGTGATTAATTATCCTCGATGAAACAAAATAATATGTGGTATTTACTTAAGTACCTACTCTTGGGCATATTTTCTTAATTTTATTTCACCAAATTAAAAAAAATACACAAATTGCTTTTATTTTATTATTTTTGATTCATAGTTAACCAATATCGTCATTTTTAATTTATTCATAAAAGTTCTATACGTACGGCATTTTATGCGCCACTTTTTACATAGGTGTACGTGTTTTACATAATTTTTATTTTTGTGATTTACGTTGCACAGGTCTCTTTAATACAGTGCCTATTTAATATAGGCCTATGTTATTCAGCAGTAGTAGCAGTGGATGGCATATATTCTTATCATAGAAGTAAAGTAAAGTAAAGTTACAGCCTATATACGTCCCACAGCTGGGCACAGGCCTCCTCTCATTTCTGAGAGGGTTTTAGGGCAAGGAATAGCCCGCCGCGCTGCCCCAATGCGTGTTGGCGAACTTCACATGTCTTCGAAATATTTTTTATCTTATTTCTCAGACATGCAGGTTTCCTCACGATGTTTTCCTTCACCGCCGAGCACGTGGTAAATCAGCACTTAAAATTGCAATTAACAATTTCATTGGTGCCGGCGGGGATCGAACCCGGTTTTTTTTTATAGGATAGGGTGACAAACGAGCACACAGTCCACCTGATGGTAAGTGGTTACTGTGGCCCATAGACATCTACATCTATCCTCGATTACGAATCAAAATGCAGATACGTTGTCACCCGTGAGGACTAAGATGGAATGCCTCGTTTCCAGTAAAAAGGGTCTCCGGTTCTCTACACTCACCATACGAAATACAGCAGCATTAAGCTACTATTTCACGCTGGTATTCTGTGAGAGCGTGGTCCTTCCCCGGTCGAGCCGACCCATTCGTGCTACAACTATACTACTAATATAACTGTAGCATGGCTCTACCACGTATATACGGTTTGCTCGCGTATTGTGAAATTTACAGCGAACGCTAACCATCTGAGCTACCACGGCTCTTATTATTATTAATAACTTAAACCTTACTATTAATAACTTAAAGTATCATAGATACTTTAAGTTATTTATTTTATTTTTACAAGCCAATGCTTGAACACATTCCCACCTGATGGTAAGTGCTGATGTATCCAGAAATGGTAAAATGGCTTACACACTAGTCACTGTACTAAATTATTAGCAAAAGTCACTTCTGACTAGAAGACACCTACGTTTTGATCTGAAAAAAAAAGACGTCAAATTACTCCTCTACTTTGTTGTAAGGAGTACTAAGGATGACGCCAACCGTTTCTTATTTATTCAATACAAATCAAATTTTTCTTGTCTGGAATATTAATAGGAGTTGAGGTGACTTAATAAAGGGAAAAAATAGGTAAAGATATGAAAATCCATAACCCTGTCATCCCGTGGGTAAGAAAATAAAACGCGTAGTAAGAATGGTGCACAAGTTACCAATTAAGGGTCGTTAATAATCTCCTCTACTGCTCCACTCCAAATTGACGAACTGCATTTATTGTTGGGTAATCTCTTTTTTCCCGAAAATGGTTTCTTTCGATGTCATAAATGCACTACTGCACTATCCTATGCATTAAAATAATGAAACGAATTCGTCTCTGCGCAACCTAAATGTATAGCCAATTAAAAACATATCCGTAAATTTACATTACACTTTCGTCTTTCATTTGAACATGCTGTGCTATGCACTTCTCTGCACAACTCTGATTTACAAAATATTATACCATGTCACTTACTTTTCTCTGAATTACGAGTATCAAAATCGACAATTTCAATGAATAATACATACACAACTTAATAGCACCTTCCTCAAAAAACCAATCTATCAATATTAGAACACAAAAAATAATGCAAGTCAGTTAATAATCCTGAATCGGCAATTGACAATGGAAATAAAGTCACAGTCACTTTTTTAATAATGGCAACTCAGTTTTTCTTTTTTATTGCCACCCTAGGTTCGTTTGACATTTGAACTGCCTGATGACTTGGGCGCTATGATTGATCGTTGCGACCCAGTAAATAAGTGCAATTTAGCTTAATATTCTCTTCCTATTCAAAATTATCGTTAATATAAGCGTAATAAAAACTTCCCGGTAAAACATTTTAATGTCTGATTTCATTACCACGGACGTAGACCAAAAATCGAGACGCTTCCAACATAAAGTATTTAAAAAATCGAATGATACATGATTAAAATAACCTTCAAAACAAATTAACTGCTGAACCGTGACTGATAATCATTTGTCAATCCACATTGTCATTCGAATACTCGTTGGAGAACCTCTGAAGTAAAATGTTATTTCCTAATTATAGCATAAAGTTCAAAATTTGAATGATACCACGCATTACTTATGAGAATACTCGTTTCTTAAAGGCACTCGATTAACTTTCTTCTCAGCATAAGTTATATGGTTTATTTTCGTTAGTTTAAACCAAAATATTTGGTAGAAAATGACCGACGGCACACAATTTATCATCGGCCCAAGTATCCGCCCAAGGCGTAACGAATCACTAGTAAATAAATTGACCACAAACGCTTCAGAATATTTCTTTTAGTGTAATGTTGCCTGCCTCTAACATTCATTCGTTTTTATAATACTGTGTTGATTATTTAATAATTTGTTATGTTTATACTGGCTACTTTATAGATTTGTTAGAGTTCTTTATTATTTATTTATCTATTTTTTATTTTTTTGTGACTAATACAAGTCAGTGCGCTTTGTAATACTTTAAATATTTAAACCACCATTTGTGAATATTGTAAAAATGCTAAAATCCCTGCTGAGCTGTATGCAAGTGATTGAAATGAGTCACATCATAACAATATATATTGCAATTGACAGGTACTAGAATTAGACTGATATGTTCTAGTCTACACGCTAAATTGATTGTGATTGTGACACTCCGGGATGTGGGGGTCTAACACTCTAGTTAATGCTTACGAACCTCTTTAAACACTATGTTTATATGGGTTTCGTCCACCTTCTAACTATAGCTAGATACAGATATAGCGTAAGTTGTGAAATATTGTTAAAATATATATTCTAATGCCTATTTACTTTTCTTGTTTACTGTCAATTTCATATGTATAATTTCTGTACGCGATGAATTCCCTTTTTTACCCGCTTTCAATAAGGAGGGGTCATCAGTAAGACTGTGTTTTTGTTTTATGCTCACCACGGCATCTGTTAGTCAGTCGGTCACGTTTACCAGAGACAATTTCAAAGAAATCTTTATTTTGACTGCTGATCATACGTTCCCAGGTCTGGCCAAAAAAAATGAGTCAATAAGTTTTTCGTTCGAGAAATTCTGGAGTCAGGAAGTTGTTGGTGTCTCACCCCTGTGCCTCGGACTATGAAAGTGAAGGAATAGAGAGTGCACATGTGTATTCGATACTCGAGCACTATAATGCAATCCTGCGCAGATACTTTTTTTCTAGAGTGTGGTGACAAATTAGCCCACAGTCCACCTGATGGTAAGTGAATGCCGTGGTCCATAGACATCTATATGTATCCTCGATTAAGAATCGAAATGCAGATGCGATGTCAGCTTGAGGGCTAAATGTAATGTCTAATTAACAGAAAGAAGAATCGCGCCGAATGCTGCTATTTAACGCTAGTATTCTGTGATAACGCAGGCCTTGTCAGATCGGACCGGGGAACTAATCCAATTATGTTTGTAATTGTTTATTTTCTCATGCTACTCTTTAAGGAGTAAGAAGTAATAGGAACCTAAATGTGAGAATGTAGTTTAAGCTTCGTTGTTCCTATCGATATCCGATATCAATATCGATAGCCTTTACTTTTATAATTTTGTTATTTGATACCGCTCACAAATAAATTCGAACACAGGAACAAAACTATATAAGCTCGGCATATTGTTAAAACTAATTATTCTAATAAATCCACTGAGTAAATCTTCAATTGCAAATATTATCAAAAACGCGTTAAACGTTATAATCCAGGTAAAACGAGAGGTAAGCCAATTAAAGAAACTCTCCAACAATGATCTGCTCAAGGGTCTAGAAATTTCAGTACTCTCAATTAAAACGTAGAAATAATTATTTTCCACCCCTCTTGTGAATTAATTTAATAATGTAAATACGAGTGGCTGTCTCCTACCCCGTAGATATCGCTTTTATGAAATATTTCAAAGTGTTTATTTTACGAAAATTAATACAGTAAAATTAAACTTTTAATAAAAAAGTAAAGCCGACTCCAAAATTTAAAGAAGCTATAAAATAAATATCAACATAACAGTTTCTAAAGTCGATGTTAGATATAGTGTATAGAAGAATTAAATTATCCCTAATAACAATTATGCCTTCTGCCAAACACTACTGGTCTGAAGGGAGTGCTCTGAGGAATTGTTCGGACAAACTCCAGCCGCACAATTTTACCATCACACATCGCGACAAAACTCGCGAAACCATCCATACCATCCGGATGACTGGCGGTCCACCACAGTGCGATTTAAAAAAAATTCTTCCTGGCACAACTTCCTTGTTGAATCGACTACCACCAGAGATTTTTCCGGACCGGTACGACTTAGGGACCTTCAAGAAAAGAGCCTACTCCTTTTTAAAAGGCCGACAACACATCTGCAATTCCCCTGGTGGTGCAGTTGTTCATGGCCGGCGGTAACCACTTACCATCAGGTGAGCCGTATGCTCGTTTGCCCCCTCTCCTATAAAAAGGGTAAAGAATGCCAGTTTATTTATGTTGTGAGTCGTTGTGTCTTTTTTTCTCTCTTTTTTTATAGAATACGGATGGCCCACACAGTCCACCTGATGGTAAGTGGATGCTGTGGCCCATAGATATCTACATTTATCTTCAATTAGGAATCAAAACGCAGATACGTTGTCACCCCCGAGGACTAAAATGGAATGCCTCGTTTCCAGTAAGAAGGGTCTCCAGTTCTCTACACTCAGCATACGAAACGCAGCAGCTATAAGCTGCTATTTTACGCTGGTATACAGTCCTCAAATGCGACAACGTATCTGTAGCCTTCTCCGTTCGAACTTGGCTGCAGGTGTCCATGGGCTGCAGCAGCCACTTACCATCAGATGAACTGTAAGTGCGATTGTCACCTCATTTTATTTTTAAAAAATCTAACCTATTGGCTTCGCTTCCTTCGATCGGTCCTTTGAGTTATATGGCCGATCCATCGCCACTTACGTCTACCGATCCGTTGGACCAGATCGGTCAGTCTCTAGATATACTGCAGATATCATCGTTACGAATACCTACTATCACACAGAGAAACTCCGGATTTTAGATTATAGAACAAAAGGCTGTGAACATAAGCCTGTCCATAGCCTCCTGAGCGAACTTAAGCTTCTTAACAAAGCCAGCAGGTATACCTCAAACTATAGCGTATATAATTTATCAGAAACTAGTTTTGGTAACGTAACGTTACTGCGAGTAACGTTAACCGTTTTTAATAATAATAAGCATCATCATTATTATTGCAGCCCATCTATTATAAATTGAATACCAGCGTAAAATAGTAGCTTAATGCTGCTGTGTTTCGTATGGTGAGTGTAAAGAAACGAAGACCCCTTTTACTGGAAACGAAGCATTCCAGCTTAGTCCTCACGGGCGACTACGCATGTGCATTTTGATTTGTAATCGAGGGTGGATGTAGATGTCTGTGGGCCACAGCAACCACTTACCATCAGGTGGACTGCTTGCTCGTTTGTTACCCTATCCTATAAAAAATCACCACTTAAAACACCCACTGCTGAACATACGCCTCATCAAAGAAATGCCACAAAATACATCTCTGAGTCATCGATTTCTCGCGCGTCTTAAGTCATCTCTTCATCAATGCGAGGACCGGCCTACTCTTCGCTTACGAATACGTGGTGCAGAACCTTTATTTGCCATCGGTTATCAGATCTGCGAGCTATATTATAGTCGGCCCGTTGTTACTTCAGCTTACTAATACTACTACTGTTAATAATCATTATCACTCAGATATTTAAAAAAATATTCGGATATTAAAATCATGAAACATTGGCCAATAACATTCCACAAACTTACTTTTTAATTATTTTAGAACCATAAATATGTAATGCTTTTATTAATATTACTGGTCTCTTTCCGATTTTCTCCTGGATGAATTGTGGTTGTGAGGTCGCATCGTAAAAATAAACAAACGCCATCGACAAAGTACAAGTTTAGAGCCGCCAACTCTTTCGGCGCACCTGCCCTTTGCACAAACTTTGACAAGGCCACTAAGAACATTTTTTAGAAAAATAATTGCATTTTTCCCTCCGGAGAGCATTAATTTCCCTTCATTTACAATCCGGCCATAGACACAACGCATTTTTTTCTTTTATATTTGAACTGCTTTGTTTTATTAAAAAGAAATTGTTGGCATTGGCTTCAAAGTTCCACAATTATTTTAAAATAATACCAGTTGCTTTCTTTTTTTTATAAAAACTTAGTAGTTTTATTGCAATAATCTTATTATTATTGGTGTAATAATAATAAGAAACTGTAAGGGGAATCGCTTAACACACAAAATATTTCAAAATAGCAAGCGCAAGCGCCTCTTTCATAGCTGAATTTTAAAAAGCAATGACACAAGTGTGGATAGCCACTTATAGCATGGAGATTAAGATATTTTTATAGCATTGGGTGACAAACGGGCGCACAGTCCACCTGATGATAAGTGGATGCTGAGCCCCATGACATCCACATTTATCCTTAATTAAGAATCAAATGCAAATACGTTATCACCCCCGAGGAATAAGATGGAATGCCTTGATTCCAGTAAAAAGGATCTCCGGTTCTCTACACTCACCATATGAAATATAACAGCATTACGCTGCTATTTTCCGCTGGTATTCAGTGAAAGCGTGTTCCTGTCCCGGTCGATGCGAACCATTCCCGCTACAACTATAATATAGCTGCAGGATGGCTTGTGAATAGGTACTACAAGAAAAAGTCCTGGATAAGCTTTATAATGTTTTTATTTATTATCCGATATAATATACCGGGCTACCTGTGTGACATTACCTTTAAGCAAACTCTCCCCTTTTATATCGGTGTTTGGAGCTAAACATCCTTTGTTATTCTTATTTATAGCACTCCGAAGAATTATTATATCTGAATCATTTAAGTCCTTGCTCGGTACTTGTAATCCTTAGACGAGATTAAAATGGTCTTCCGCCGCTAATTGAAGGGGTTACTTTTTAACAAAATTAATACTACTGTTAAATTGTTTCCTTTGAATTGTTGTTTCCCAGTGTATATGAATTCATTCAGTCGTACAGCCTATAAAATCCACTGCTAAAAATAGGCCTCCCAATATATTGCCTCGTAAGCCGATATTTGCCAGAGATGCCACGCTTGGCAGACGGGTTGAAAAGTGCAGTATTTTTAAGGTATTAGGAGGAAACTCTGCTGCACATCTGCTAGTACGTTTATGTCTATTACCTCTTACAACGTCCACGGTAATATTATAGTAGTAAATATTCTTACACCACCACTACATGGTCGGATGTATTTGTATATATATGTTGATGCAAATCAAAGGCTTATAATATGTACGAGTATATAATTGTATTATTATAATATTTAATACATTAATAATCTTTCAATTCTTGTAGTCATGAGAAGACTCTAACTAAATTTCCTTTCGTTTATACAAGATGTCCCAAAACGTAACTTTATCTATGGATATTAGGTCTGAAATCGACCAAACCAGCGTGAAAACAAATTATTTTCTTAACATTAATCGATCGGACGAATCATTTAAAAAATATATCTAATAGAGTAATTTGCACAAAATCTTCCCTCTGCCAGAAAAAAAATTATACCACAAAAAGTTGAAATAAAACTACCAAGTATTATACTATTTTGAAATCTACATAAACTGCGCCAACTTTTGAATGCAGTTGCCAGGTCCATGTGGGTACATTTTTTTTACAGTATGAAGGGTCCAACTTACTCGATAAAACTATAATGTTACATTTACGAATTTTTATGTTCCTATTTATTTCTACCAAACCGTAATAGGTACTAAAAATAGAATAGTAGGTATAGTATGCATATCATTAAGCTATACCAAAAAAGGAAAATCAGTCATCATATGCAGATGCAGCATCAAAAAAATTGACATTTGTGTTTGAGTTTGAGTGATTTTCTGGAAAATTTATAAATCTACTTTTCTTTTAAACCACGCAATTTGGGTACAGGACTTAATTTTTTTGAACAGGTCTTTCAAGGTCTACAACTCACTTTCGTCTGATCGTTACACTCTGAGACATCCTGTTGACAACCAACCAACCAACACATTGTTGTAGTAAGAAACCTTATAGCGATCCATCGTGAAGATTGTATGTATATGTATGCATTTGGAAGTCAGAAAGTAACAATAAATGGCAACAGGAGCGATTAGCTCGGGGCATTCACAGACTGCTTGATCACGACTCACTTCTACTAACTCTGCAACATTTGCACTCGACAAATGTGAACCTATCAA
This sequence comes from Parnassius smintheus behrii, assembly GCA_036936625.1. Lineage (NCBI taxonomy): Eukaryota > Metazoa > Arthropoda > Insecta > Lepidoptera > Papilionidae > Parnassius > Parnassius smintheus. The sequence goes on from JAUPFT010000008.1 coordinate 21,454,847, forward strand.
TAATAACTTCTATTACTGACACGTTAAGGTGCTACATTCATTAGTAATACTTCTTTTGTCTTATGCAATGTGATTTAAGTTAAGATACTTGTCTAAAACTCACAAATAATCTTCAACAGAAATAATATAACGAAACCGTTCCCTTGTTAAGCAGCAGCTATTTAAATTACATCGATAATGCTTATTCCGGTGATATTTTTATATAATATTTCACGACGTGAATTTGTGCTGTCTTCGACATACTATCTATAATGTTCATAGTGTTAATTAGAAACTACGTCGTGAGGCTTTTAAAATCGCGAACGCCACCCGTCATGTCTTCTTTACCGCGATTTACTTACGATTTGGGTTGACAACCACAACTTGATGAGAGCCCTAAGTTCTTTTACAAGCAAATCGGTTACTCCCTAGGTTTTAAATGTGTGCAATTATGTAAAATATTTAAACTACAATAGGTTTCCCTATAAAAACAAATCTTATTGATCTTTCTAGACACAGTTCACTAATTTCGACTACATGAACTAACAAAAGTTTTGAATATTAGTTATTTAAGTAGTAATTAAGTATCAAAAATAACAAAAAGAGATAAAATAATCCTAAAAAAAGAAAAATGTAGTTCATAGTACTAGAAAACTATAAATGCAAGGAAGTAGAGTATTTCAAAAGAAAACAAGTTATTTTAATTAAGAAAAATAACTAGTTTGTGTGCAATCAAACGAAATGACTATAAATAAAATAGTTTAATAACGTTCAATCGTACAAGTGTTGCTCGTTAATGTAAACATCTACATTGTATCAAAATGATACGGGACGGGGCAAAATTTCGAACCGGTAGTCAACCAGCTGATAGTATAAACACCACCATAAAGGGGAATAACGTTGTTAAATCAACGAGCAGCAATTTTTCTGCATACCGTACTGGACACTACACGCAAACTACTCTTATAGTAGGTATGTATATAAGAGAAGGAAAATAAATGAGACTTATATCATTAGATATGTTATTTTCCTACTCGGCATATAATTATTTAATTTTAAAGAACAGCCTATTGAAATTGTTAAGGCTAGGTTGCTCTATAGTCAACGTTATTAAAATATATACGAATTTAACAAACTTCTTCGAAATTAAATGAACGAAGTAGTTAAAGTTCTAGTCTAGACGAAACCACCATTAGAAACACGATGTGTTGCATATTGCTCTATACAAAAATAATCTAAAGCTGCGTCGTTTTCTAATAAATTATTCAGTTTTACTAAATGAAAAATATAACATCACAGTAAAATTATACGATATACTAAAATGTGTTTTTTAAGATTAGATCCTAACATTATTTTCTCAATTAAATACACATTATTTTCACAAAGTAAAAATTGAAACAAAAATTTCACAAAACAAAAAACAAACATTTAAAAAATAACATTAATATGCGTGGTGGCCGGAATGATAAAAACCGTTAGGGGTATTAAGATGAAAGAAAAAATGAAGTTAATATATAATTACAGTATAGTAATAGCCTGTATACGTCCCATAGCTGGGCCTCTTTCCACAGGTCTCCTTTTATTTCAGAAAGGATTATGGAGCAAGAAAAGTTTCCTCACGATGTTTTACTTTGCGGCCGAGGACGTGGTAAATCCACGCAATGTGTCAATCAACTCCACAAAATAAAGTATGCTTTCTCCCTATAAAAACGTATACATTAAAAATGCAAATAATAATAATTTATTACCCCGTTTAAGTCTTGCAAGAATAACTTTTTGCATTCTCTCCTTCTTGGATTTTCTAAAAGCGTTTACCTGCTATTCGCTTAAAGGCATTTCCGGGCTGAATTCTGACATACATACATCATTTATACAGTATTAAGATATCAAAACATCAGAAGGGAAGGAAACACACCTTACCGCAAGTAATTCAGGAAATGGGAGTTCACGGAAAACGTTTGATTTAAACGTTTATTCCTACGAAATATTTAGCATTACGCTGTTATATTGAACAGATACACGCCCTTTGACTTTTGGGGAAACTAACGTTAAACGAAGGTAATTATAAACTACCACTGCTAAAATAATACCCTTTTATAGTTATTACAAGTCTTAAAAATCTTCATCATAATCATTACATTGCCACAAAACACGGTCCTTAGCCACCCCCATCCATAGACTTTCCAAATGTTTTACTTATAATATTTTATTTCTACTTAAGTAATTACTTCTACCTATTAAAATAAGTTAATGACAATGTTGCACTGACCGATTTCTAACCCTATAGCTTTTTTGGATATGTACGATCGAGTTTAGTAAGCATGCGCGCAACACATGCTTTTCACATCGTATTCACTGTAAGTTAAGAACACGAGTAAAATTGCAAAACATCTAGACTCAAAAACCAATATTTGTTGTTGTATACAAAATATTGACCTCGAATGGTATTTCAATTTTACACGTCATATACAAATTTTACCATAACAGCTCATTCCCTTACATTATGCCTATAGAATTACAAAGACAAATAAAAAATTGTTACTGCTTCTCGTATAAGTGGTGTGAAAATTCCATTTTACTTATTTTTAAATCTATCAAAAATACATTCTCTACTAAAAGACTGACAAACATTATCTACACCTGATGGTAAGTGAAGATACAGACTTCCATTTAGCACGATCCTGACATACCTCTCTCCCCTCTTCCACATCCATATACCTACACACGCTCGTCGATTAAGGGCACTCTTAATTTGGCCCATTTATATATATATATATATATATATATATATATATATATATATATATATATATATATATATATATATATATATATATATATATATATATATATATATATATATATATATATATATATATATATATATATATATAAAGGCACCTAATGCTAAGTGACTACTGCCACCCATTAACAACTTCAACACCGGGGGTTTTTTAACTTTATATTCGATTAGATTATATATCTATGTGATGGATATTTTTCCAATGATTGAAAATGTGTCTGTTTTTGTAAGGTGAGTGTAGAGAACCGGAGACCCGTTTTACTGGAAACAAAGCATTTCATCATAGTCCTCATGGGTGATAACGCATCTGCATATCGAATTTTAGTGAGCTTTCTATCCGTGGTTAGAGACGATGAATTAATTTCACCAAAATGTGTTAGAATAATCCTTTTTCATATAAATACAAATAAAAATATCATTGTATTGATTGATTGTACATTAATCGCGTAGAAAGCGGCAGCGCGTTTTAACGTTCCACACACAACATTGTTGCTAGCGGGTAGCGGCAACAGCTCAATCAGTGAAACTTATTAATTAGAGAACACGAACAAGAGGTAAATAAACCACATACCTAATAAAAAAGAGTACGTCGGCAATTGTGACTAGAACTGGCAAATGAAGTAGGTAACAAAAAATCGAAGCGTCGCATCGTAACATTCGTTCCCGTGATACACACCGTTTTATATATCTACGAACCACATTACTTCGAAGAAATCGGCGGAAAGCGAACAATCAACATATTTTTTTTAATTTTGATTTATTAAAAATATAAATATATTATTTTAACATAAATAAAAAATCAAAAGTATTAGAAAGATTAGGCTTGATTTAAAATTGAGATCCAAAATGATTATTGAAACAAATAATAATATTGTATGAATAATACACCATTTGAAAAAAAAGTAAAAAACGATTTCTAAAACTAAAAAGATTATAATATAACAATTTCACGTTTACAGCCTTGAACATATGCCTCCCCCAAGGTATGCCACAAAGCACGGTCCTGAGCCACCTGCATCCATCGACTTCCTGCATGTCTTACCAGGTCGTCACTCCATCTAGTGGGGGGTCGCCCTACACTTCGCCTACCGGTACGAGACTGCCACTCGAGAACCCTTCTTTCCCAACGGTTGTCGGTTCCTCGAGCTATATGGCCTGCCCATTGCCACTTCAGCTTACTAATCCGTTGAGCTATGTCGATCACTCTGGTTCTAGTGCGGATATCCTCATTTCTAAGTTTATCACGCAGAGAAACTCCGAGCATAGCCCTCTCCATAGCTCGCTGAGCGACTTTGAGCTTCCTCATACGGCCAGCAATGAAGGACCACGTCTCGGTTCCGTAGATCATCACTGGCAACACGCACTGGTTGTACAATTTAGTTTTCAGCTTTTGAGGTATACCTGACGAGAAGATGCGTCGCAATTTCCCGAACGCTGCCCAGCCGAGTTGAATTAGTCGATTGACCTCTCGGTCGAAGTTGGACATACCTAGTCGGACTATCTGTCCCAGGTTAACGAACTCGTCAACAACTTCGAGCCTAGTGCTCCCAACAAATACCGGCATAGGTGTGACATGTGACATGACTACAGTCTCTTCAGCGATGCCGAGTTGACTGTCGGTATATTGAAGTGCTGAAGTGTTTGTACAGTAGGGCTACGATGGCTATCCGAGTACAGAACCAGAGTACGAAACCTATCCAACTGCAGAGAGGTGTAAGACAGGATGACGTTATTTCCCCGAAACTCTTCACCGCTGCATTGGAAGACGTTTTCAAGCTACTGGACTGGAAAGGATAGGGTATTAACATCAATGGCGAGTACATCACTCACCTTCGATTTGCCGACAATGTAGTCCTTATGGCAGAATCGCTGAAGGACTTAAGCACTATGCTCAATGACCTCAATAGTGCCTCCCAACGCATAGGTCTTAAGATTTATATATATATATATATATATATATATATATATATATATATATATATATATATATATATATTGGTTGTAGTACGAATTGGTCGGTGCGACCGAGGAAAGACTACGCTCTCTCAGAATATAGTGTTTTGTATGGTGAGTGTTTTAACTGTAAAAGAGGCATTTTATCATAGCCCTCAGGGGTGACAGCGCATCTGAATTTTGATTCTTAATTGAAGACTGATTCAGATGTCTGTTTAAATTTTAACACTTTGAAATGCAAATTCAATGTTACAACAAGAATGTCATAATAGAAATAGTTATCTTTAAAACGCCACTCCATTCAATTGTTTCCGGGAGATCGGTGAACATATATAAAAAAACATACACGTCGATAATGATATAGTTATAAAATATGATCTTTTGTATTTTTAACTGCCTCCACAAAATTGTGTTGTTCTAACTCTAGAGCCGTATGTAATCAGATACTTTATGTTCAATTGACATGAAACGCCGTGATTAGTTATTGTTATGAAACCTCGTAATTAAAACAGTTATCGAGTTAAAAAAAAAAATACCTGGGAATTTTGATTGCCAGATAAAGTGGCACGATTCCCTGGTATTGCATATTGAAAAAAACATGCAACAGAGATAAGGCGTTACACGCTTGAGCGATTTAAAGGCATCGCTGGTAACACGGGCTAATTACATTTCCTACTGTGTTACTGCATTGGTTCATAACGTCTGATCTATCCAGTTACTTAGCTAGATTTGCGATCGTTTCTTTACTCAGTGCTATTATTTTGATATTTGACGATAATATTAATTTTATTGATGGAAGATTGTATTCGAGTGTTTATAAATATACTGTTCGCGGTAACAGCTATGTTATTAGTAGCAATTTAATGTGTATCTATTCATTTATCAAAAACTTTCGAAAGAAAATATAAATTATTACATTGTTATAAGCAACTGTTAGCTTTTTAATTATGGTATGTGCAACGTTTTCGTCTTTTCTTACGTAGTTGCTGGTTAAATAATTAAAGGATGTCTATGTTAGAAGTATAGTTGTATTACGAAAAGGTAGGCTGGACCGAGGAAGGACCAAGATGCACAGAACACCAGCGTAAAATATCATCTTAATGCTTTTGTGTTTTTTATGGAGAATCTTTTTACTGCAAACTAGATATTCCATCTTATTCCTCACGGGTGACAACGCATCTGCATTTTGATTCGTAATCAAAATGCAGATACGTTGTCACCCGTGAGAATGTCGATGTCTATGGGCCACAGCAACCACTTACCATCGGGTGGACTAAGTGCTGGTTTGTTGCCCTTATCCTATAAAAAAAATAGTAACCAAAATTAAGACGTTGCACGAAATGTCAGTCAGAAAACAATATATCTTAATCTGCCGTAAAGAGATTTAGTTATCTGAACACCCAAATATTCTCCGCAAGCAAGAAATCATCTATATTTTTATCTCACGGATGTTGAATTAACGTATCACCGAAGCATATTCGAACCACTGTATTTATACATTTTTAAAAGGATGGGCTTTTAATAATATTGTATAACTTTAAAGTTTGATTCGCAACAAAATAAATATTTAATCCAATTTTTCCGTTTCTCATTTTAACCGACTTAAAAAAGAAAGAGGTTTCTTTTTTTAGCTATTATTGCAATATATTCTATGTAAGACGTCTTCATGAACTCGAAGAAAATAGTATGTATGTGAGTAGGTATTCTAGTATGGGGGTAACATTTTTAGGTTAGCACTTAGGTGTCAAAGAAAATTGGCATTATTTCTGTATAATCAGGGTTGCAAATATAAATAAAATATACAAGAAGTTCTTTAATAAAGATAATGTTTTAAAGTAAGTATCATTACTTTAAATATAAATTATCGCCATTATCGTTAATACATATATAACACTTACAAGTATAAAGTGAGTGGTCCATGCCACACATGAACACAGAACTCTATTTCTCTCTATCTCATGACACTCTTACGTACTGAAGGAAGGGAAGAAGTATTCGAATTAATTCAAATAATTTGCATTTATAAATATAAATACGTATAGTAATTAGATTTTGTTCGTTTTATGTTTTTTACATCTATACAATCTAACATTAAAGCTCATTAGAAAGAAAAACTAGTCTAGAAATGAAGTTTTCATGGAATTATAAAATAAAGACATTAACAACGCAGTTGTGTTTATCCTACAGCGGATGCTTTTACGACAGCACGAGATTGTATCTAGTAATTATAAAAGTCTTCTAATAGCTGTGAGCTATGTAAATTCATTTTGACGCTTCGTACGTGCAAATGTGTTCTGTTTAGTACTCGTAATACAGAGGGTTGTTTCATTTCTACACTATTATAATAGATCTACTTCCGTTTTCGTCCGTCATCGTAGGAAGGCTATTATGGAAAATTCCCGAAAGAGTGTTTACGTCAAAGCGGTAACAGCATACAGCGTCAAAGGTACCTCGTCTACTACGTCTTGCACCTAACGACACCCACCACCCCTTGCTCGGACAGCCGTTAGATAACTCATCTATGTGCACTGTAAACTGTCGTAGATGAACTTCGTTACGTAATTAACGTTGGGTATATAATTTTTTTTATCCCTCTTTTTATAGCTTTTAACAGCCATGAGACTAACGTATCTGTAAAAGCCAAAAAGATCGCCAACAGAAACCAGATACGACATCCACGGTACAAAATGCGATGATGAATTCCCTCATGTCATCTCACAGCAACAGTTACCTACATAATATTCTATATTTTAACTACTAACAACAAGCACAGAGTAGGGGGTATTGTAAGCTTTTTCACAAGTGATTATGGGCCAAATTTTTTGAAAATGCTTGCCAATTTACACATTCTTAGGAAAAGCTGCGACTGGCGCGCATTCATAAAGGGTGGCAATTTAATGTGAATCATGTAATGTGTAATGTGAACCAATTGTGTACTTCATTCAAAGCCATGATAACAAATATTTATCGCATGATTTGCGATCTTATAAGTAGTTGATGTACTCCGGCATCTTGCTTTACAATCTTGTAGGTACTAAGCAATGGCACAATAACGATATATGTGGCAGAAATAACAAGGATTAAATGACAAGGTCAGTAATAAAGATAGGTATACGTCTACAACTGATACTGCGATAATTAATCCTGAATGTTAAGCGTGGCCATTATATTAAATCCATCCTGAAAGAAACCTGCATATAAAAAACTGCCAAGTGAGGCAACTATTACAAATACCCCCCCCCCCTCCCTATGAAGCAATCTAAGTATTATTATTTATAATATTTAATAATTTTGGTTGATACTTAAATTACCTTATACCGGAGCACAACAAATTCTTTAGCAAAAGAAAATATGCAACCAAACTATTTATGGGGTACGTGAGGGTAACATGATCACCTTAAGCTTTGTCGCCCTATAAAACCAAAACTATATGAGGAGAACTGAGACAAAATAGCAAAGCCATATACTTAGTATAACTAATATATTAAGAAATCAATAGTAAACAAGATTTGGTAATTAGAAACACTTCGAAAAATCAATTTAAAAAGAACTAACTACACTACACAATGGAGTTGACTAAAATATTTACTTTAAATTCAAAGTGTCAAAATGGCGTCGTTAAAGCAGCGCTTTCTTGACTCTTTATTATTTGATTGACTGAAGAGCTATCGTAGCACAGAACTATCTTTAAAAAAAATCTTTAAGAAACTAGGCCGTAGGTTTTAAGTTATAAGTGACCATACTACTATAATTAAAATCCCTATGTTATATTACATTGTAACTTTCAACTACAAGTCTATAAGATGATATCAGAAATCAATTAAGTCAAACATTAATGTTATACTGGCAATGCGGTGGGGCACATTGTGAAAAAATAATTCTCCCGCCATAAACAGCCTTTACTCGGCGGTGTCTTTGTCTCCTACAAACGATTAGCTTTCCAAGCAACAATAGCACTATTCATAAATTTCCCTTATTAACGATAAGGTTCTTCATACAGATTAGGCCACCGGGATTGCAGGATGTGAAGGTAATCTTGTTTGAACACAGAGCATGTTTACGCCTTATTACCTTTTCATACGTAATTCAGCCAGATAAGACAACATCCTTTGCTCTGAGTATTAACAAATTATTTTTTATCTGTGTCGTGTTGTGCAACGTTCATAGTGGCGTGATTTTATGGAATAAAAATTGGAATTTAAATTACTACTCTATCAAAATGATTTCAAAAATCAGTAATGCCGATCTTGCTCCACTTTTTCAAAAATGCCATTAACTTTATTCGTATGAGGGCATTGACTTATATATATTCTTTTACATTCAGTCTCAACGGAGTGTAGCTATCTGCGCAGAGCGGCATAACAGTGCACGATTGTGTGCGCAAGCATTGCTAAACTCTAAATTTACAACCCTTAAAATACTATACGACCAGAGAGAGATCGAGCGCAGATCCAACGGCTTTACGAACTTTCCGAGACACGGGGTGAAACACTGCTAACTTTCACATCCCGGGCTGTTACGAAGAATTTCTTCATGAAAAACACAACAACTGATTTAGGTACACAGTCGCAGTAGGTAGTTAATAATACAAATATATCATTTACTATTTACCTTTATCATTTGCAGCCTACTAAAGTCCATTGCTGAACATAGTCTTCCTCCACAAACTGCCATATAGAGGATATTGTCATAGTGGACACGCTTGGCAACCGCACTTTTTTAATAGAATACGGGTGACCAACAAGCATACAGTCTACCTAATGGTAACTGGATGCTTTGGCCCGTAGACATCTACATGTATCTTCGATTAATAATCAAAACGCAGATGAGTTGTGGAAACAGGCCTGAGGACTAAGATGGAATGCCTGTTTCCAGTAAAATAGGGTCTCCGGTTCTCTGCACTCACCATTCGAAACACAGTTGCGCGAAACTGATATTTTAGGCTGGTATTCTGTGAGAGCATGGTCCTGCCCCGGTCGAGCCATTCGTGCTACAACCATAATATAGCTGCAGCGTGGCGCCACCTCGTGTATATTATCAGTTGCTATTGGGAAGACGCCGCTGCCCATCTGATTTGCATCCCTCTGTCGCCTCTTACAATAGCCACGGATGATATTACTGTTTGTTTTTTTTTTTTTTGGTTATTATTATACCGCCACAACGAGTAGGTACAAGGTAATTTAATACATTAATATCTATCATTAATTTATTTATTCCGTTCAAATTGTTCGCATAAAGATCACAAAAAGTTGACTTTGTAATGCACTACACCCCAATTACCAGAAATCTAATAACATGTTTACAAAACAACCGTCACTAGAATCGCTTAGCGCAGTCTAGAGCGATTTACATTCTTCCATAGACAATAGAGACACCTGATTCGTGACAATGCAAACATATTACAGGCATTTCAAATGGAAATATGAGTGAATGGTGCGTTTGGTTCGAACCAAAGTTATTACTCTGTGTTCTGTAATTATGTTGGTATTATCGTTACAACTATTGCAGACCAATTACTGAACATTGAACTCCAAAGACTGTCACTAAACACTTCGTGTAGTCACCTTTGACTGCATTATAGGTTTAGTGGTTGTAGTAGTGCGACTGCTGATCGTGAGATCCTGGATCGGAATCCCGGGTCGGGTCAAAAAACCAATTATTGAGTTTCCCGTCAAGAAATTCTCTGTAGCTGCCCGGAGTCAAGAAGTTGGTGGTGTCTCACTGCCTGGGAAAACATGTAAAGCCGTTGGACATGCGCCTGATCTCTCTCCGGTCGTGTCGGTTTTCTGTCCCATCGAATTATGAGAGCGAGGGAATAGAGAGTACACCTGTGCTTACGCATACACTTGGGAACTGAAATCCTGTCTTGCGCCAATCGCTAATCCCCGTGGAGGTAGGCCGCCCTGACCCAAATTCGGTCAGGAGCTTAATGCCGAATCGGAAAGCCTTTATACTGGAAAGAACCCATTCCATCTTAGTCCTTGGGGATAACGACGCCTCTGCGATTTGATTCTTAATTGAGTATAGATGTAGATGTCTATGGGCCACATCATCCACTTACTCTTTACATATGCTCATCACTCATCAGCTCATCACTGACAAATGTATTGTCCAATAACTATTAAATCTAACCAAATACCTTTTGTCGTTTGTTTCATAATGAAAATATATAATAAGAATTTTATGGCAAATTAAGAAACAGTACAAAAACATCATTTTGATTCTTCTTTTTTATCTTCTTTATCGGCCTATAGAGTTAAAAACTATATAAATTAATGATGCTGATGCCCAAAAATATATTCCTGGTAGATTATGACCATGGTTATAATTTTTATTTTTAGAAGCAAAAGACGAAAAAGGGAAATTGATAGAATCGGGCGTTACTTTGCGGAAATCCATTATAATAAAAATATTAATTACTTCGCGACCTTCCGTTAACTAAATCTTAGCGGTCAGCCGCCGTAGAGTCTACATCACCAGAGGATGCCTCGTGTAGAGGCGAAACTCGTGTCGTATTATCGTCGATTGTGTGTCTTGCCTGGAATAGTGGTGTTGGAAATAGTGGTGCCCGGAGTAGTGGTGTTGGGAGTAGTGGCGCTGGGACTAGTGGTGACGGAGTTAGTGCATGCAATTGAGGGAGGGCGGGGGGTGCTCATCAGGTAAGACAAATCATTGTAATTAGTTAGCGGAAGGTCGCGAAGTAATTAACATTTTTTAAAAAAAGAGAAAAGCTCTGTTTTCTACTCACAAAACACTGCGAAACTCAATTTATCTCACGTTTGAGCGATTTAATCGTATATAAGCTTCAATCATCCCAGTCCTGCCTAGAGACCAGCACCCAGACGAGAACCTCAACTAAATGGTAATATTTTACGCGATGTATAAATTCTAGTATACTTAAAACTGGCAATAATCAAAATAAGTATCAAAATCATTAAGTTCCATTGAAATAATAACAACGAACTAAAATGTAAAATATTTCCGACAGTCATAACTGAAATCGAAATTAACAGCGAGTCAATTATACACTCCCCAAAACAAAGACGGATCGGAATCTCTCTTATAAAATTTTTTGGACCAAGGGTTCGCAGGTTTTTTCGGCTTTTGTACATTAACTTAATTAATCACATTCTTACCATTGGAGCAACGAGTCCGAATGTCTGAATAATTGGCGTTCCTTTCGAATTTTATTTTATATTGCTCATATTATATTTGACCTCATATTTTGACATGTAAATGCATACATACATCCATACATACATACCGAGTGCATTATGAATGTATTAATCTACATTTTCCTGAATATATTAATATTTTAAATACCATTATTAACGTCTTTTTTAAAACAATTATATAAAAAATATACTAATCTTTCAGGCAAATAAGAAAAAAATAGTTTTATTTGTGAGGTGTAATCGTAGCTGCAATGGTTCAAGTAAAGGACGTAGGAAATTATGTAAGAATATGTAGGTAAGTACATTTTTTAAAGAATAAGGGTAAAAACGAGCACACACAACTAATGGTAAGTGGATGCTGTGGTCCATAGACATCTTCATTTAACCTCGATAAACTAAGATGGAATGCCTCGATTCCAGTAAAACAGGTCCCCGGTTCCCTACACTCACCATACGAAACACAGCGGCATCAAGCTGCTATTTTACGCTGGCATTCTATGAGAGAGAGAGCGTGGTCCTTCCCCGGTAAAGCCGACCCTTTCGTGCTACAACCACAATATGTTACGCAGCCTGGCTCTACCACGTATAAAACATAACATAATTTTATAAAGCTAAATCGGAATCAGCAGCAAAATTGTACCCACTTTGTTGTCTAACAGACAAACAGGTATTGATTATGTATAATATTTTGATATGTAATGATATTTTAGAAGGGTTCAATACTACTAGTCACTTTGCAACAATTTCGTCTATAATTATGTTAGTCAGACAAAAATGGGGCAGGTTAAAGACACCAGAATACATAGACGCGAACATTCTTAATATGTCATTTAATGTTACTTAATATGATATTATGAGAAAAAAGAGAATAATAATTTCATTGATATAGACACGCTGTACAAACATAAATGTATGTATAATGCGGCGCCTAGTAATGAGGTGCAAATTTGACATATTTCATAGCGAGGGTAGTTAATTTGTTTAAAAAGTAACGGATAAATATTATGTGAGGAAATAAACAAAAAGATTACTATGTATCCCTTGGTTAATATAAGACATAAATATATTTTATATTAATTAGATCAGGAATAGATAAACTAAACTACGGATATTCCTAAAGTATAAGAATGTAAAAAGTTAAAAATGTGTTAAACATTTTAGGATACAGCACTGAGGCATTGTTTTGTGTATACAATATGTAACGTAATTAACGCACACCCTCAGACACCCCAATTAGTATATTATGTTATAATCATAATACATACCTACACTGAATTTTAGTTAAACATTTTTAAGCACTGATTATTTATCAAATTAGTTATACTAATTCCGGAAGAATGTTGTGGTCACAGTACAAATCCACGAACGCAAACATTAACTAATTAAATTTAACGTGCTTGAAATAAAGTTCATTTTTCTTTATTTTTATTGAATGACAGAATTAGTAATAATACAATTAAAACTGCACTCTTAAAAGTCTTATTGCCCAACGTTATGGTATATTTCAGTTAGTTTTGTACAGATTGAGTGTGACTGTAATTTACGTAGTTTTAATTATTTTTGGGATAAAAAATTACATACATTAAAAATGATAGGAATCGATTCAGTAAACGATTCTGAACAATCTACTTTCTCAAAGTGCGTTAATTATGTTACGTGTTGTATAAATATAATAAAAACCTAAAACCTTTTATATAAAATGGAACTTTGCAATAATAATGACACTGTATATAGATGATAACATCTGCGTTCGCCTTAGCCCCAACTAGCGACATCTGGTGAGCATAAGATTATGAACCACGATTAAATACTAAATTGTATTACTAAATTATGTACGCAAACTTTTTTAGTTTTCTTTTTAAATTATATTACTATATATAAGGTTATATACACATATATGTGAGCAATAATACATAAACTCATAATATAATGTTTTGAAAATATTACGGTGTGTCTATTTGCTTCTGAAGACTACATAATATGCTCAGAGTTAAAACCACGCAGGAAAAAAATAAAAAAGTGCAAAATCATATCGCCGTTACATCTCGAATAGTACTTTTTTATTTCAATTTTCGAGGGTTCGCTAAACGTTTGGAGCGAACTCTATTATTCGGTGCCCGTACCGCTGCTGTGACGTAGGCACATTCGACAATCGTCGTATGTTATTAAAAGAAATAATGTGTATCATAACCTATTCATATCTAACATCGGAATGGATATGCCAATTCCAATCGTTTTGTATTCGATGGCTTATTATTACATGTTTGCTCTTAAACCGTTTATAAAAAATCGTAAAGAAATGCGACATTTGTTTTCGATAAACATGTCAAAAGAAAGTTTTACACATAGCATAAATTTAAAAAAAAACTCATTTATTTAAGGTCGTTAAATATTTATGATACAGGCATATTGAATAATGAATAAAAATATACAAAAAAATATTTTTTTAAGTTTAATTCTACTTACTATCTAACATTCATACTTGCGTACTAGAAAGATTGATATCCAATAAATTTCGAGTCACGCACATGTCAAGGGACTGCAAACATTACGGCATAGACATAATCTAATAGAGCCGCCAACAAAACCGATTCATTATTCCTTTCTTAGCGTCGCATTACGTCAGTTTCTATTTACCTCAAAATGTTTCATTTGCATAATAGCTTTTTTTACCGCCATTACTATTTAAGTTAATATTCCGATTTGTGTAAGCGGGGGCCGCACGCACAGAAAACATAAAGACAATATGTATGTAGCGGGCATTTATGTAAATATCAACCAACAATACTCTTCTATTATTACGAAACGGGTGTGGGGAAGTATTGCCGTAATTTTAGGCGCGGTTTTTATGTAATCAATACTTTTTAAGACATAACAAAGAAGGCGACATAAGAGTTAAATTACACAATTTTCTTATCATCAATAGCGTTTATAATAATAAATAATAATGTCCTCCAGACCGAATTTCGGTCACGGCGGCCTGCCTCAACGGAGGCTAGCCATCGGCGCAGGACAGGATTATAGTGCCCAAGTGTATGCGCAAGCACGGGTGCACTCTCTATTCCCTCACTCTCATAAATCTCATAATTAAACTAACACAACCAGAGAGAGATCAGGCGCAGGACCAACGGCTTTACGTGCTTTCCGAGGCACGGGGGTGAAACACCGCCAACTTCTTGACTCCGGGCAGCTACTGAGAATTTCTTGACGGAAAACTCAATAATTGGATTTTTGGCCCGAGCCGGTATTCGAACCCAGGACCTCACGATCAGCAGTCGCACCACTACAGCTACTAGTACAACGAGGCAGTCAATATATATAGCGTATTAACACTTACGTGACCTATTTAGAAAATACTTAAATATTGATAAAAACTACTTTTATAGATTTTATCGCGTTTATTTTCCTTTTAATTACTTTTATTTTTAATTCCCGACGTTTCGGGCGCTTTCCAGCACCCATAGTCATGGGGGACTGAGATGACTGACGTCAGTCATCTCAGCCCCCGATATATACGAAATAAACGCGATAAAATCCGTAAAAGTATTTTTAAACAATGTGTAGTGTTCGCGTAAATATAAGAAATCATTAAATACTTAAATAGATTATTAAATTTAAAAAAAAAGCCTCGCGAAACCTAATTATAAAATCCCAACCCAAAAACGAAACGTAAGGATTTTGATGTGCTGAATGTAATATTAATATTTCTTTGAGTTTAATCAACGAAACATCAGAAAGCAATAAGCTCTATTAAAGAGTCCGATAGAATTTCTCATTCCTTTCGACTTGGGTCGTCAGAAACAAAGTGCGTCCGTCGGTGGTGTTATTAACGCGTCTAAATAATTACAGGGCACATCAATCAGAGGGCACATGCAGATACGGCGTTTTGTGCGAGTCAGCGTACACTCGGCACACTCCGCAACCCTTTCTTTGATATCTATAATGATATTTCGAATCTACTAAAACTTATCTAAATGAACAGTGAGAGATGGTGATTGATAAACAAAGTGTTGGTAAGTTTTAAACCGAAAAAGTAAAATTATATAGTTTTAAAATCGAATTTACTTCTCAATGTAAAATAAATATAGTTTGAAATCACCTTTTTATAGGATAAAGGTGATAAAGGTGACCAACGAACACACAATCCACCTGATGGTAAGTTGTTGCTGTGTCATAGACATCTACATCTCTCCTCGTCTACAAATAAAAATGCAGATGCGTTGTCACCCGTGTGAACTAAGACGTAATGCCCTGTTTCCAGTCAAAAGGTCCTCCGGATTTCTACACTCATCGTACGTAAGACAGCAGCGTTAAGCGGCCATTTTACCCTGTTATTCTGTGAGAGCGTTCCTTCCCGGTTGAGCCGACCCATTCGTATTACAACTATAGCATTAATATAGCTTCAGCATGGCTCTACCACGTAAAATCTTATGATATTCTTGTAAACAAACACCTTTATTAGTGTCTGACAATGTAGATATAGTTGGGGTATAAAAGAACCATACCATATCTCTTTTTTTTATAAAATTAAGTCGACAAACTAGCTTGAAATCCACCTGACGGTAAATGACAATTGCACTTCGTGGACACCTGCAAACAACTTCCAACAAAGAACGCTACAGCATGCGTTATCACCTTTGAGAACTTATATATATATATATACCCTTGCAGCCTACACTTATACTGGCTCTCTATGAAACCATCTCGTATTTACCCAAGATGTGAAATACTTAAAATCCATCATCAGTCCGATTAATTTGGAATCTAAATTATTTGGATAGATTTCCCACCAATCAAAAAAAGCCTGTCTGTTGGTTCGAACTACGCGAATATTTGGCAAAAGTTTGGCATTTTAAAAATAGTTGAAATGCATTTTAATAATATCCCCTTTTACACCAAAAAAAATTATCATTACATCGATTAAAATTGCTTAGAGAAGTTATATAAGGAAAATTGAAAAATTATTGTATTAAACTACCGTTTATAAAATATAACGGATTAATATTATGTGAGAAAATAAAAGTAAAAGTAAAGTTACAGCCTATATACGTCCCACTTCTGGGCACAGGCCTCCGCTCATTTCTGAGAGTGTTTTAGGGCAAGGAATTGTCCACCGCGCTGCCCCAATGCGTGTTGGCGAACTTCACATGCCTTCGAAATATATTTTTTTCTTATTTCTCTGACTTGCAGGTTTCCTCACGATGTTTTCCTTCACCACCGAGCACGTGGTAAATCAGCACTTAAAATTGCAATTAACAATTTCATTGGTGCCGGCGGGGATCAAACCCGGTTTGCTCGCGTACTGTGAAATTTACAGCGAGCGCTAACCATTTGAGCTACCACGGCCCTTGATGGCACGGTTCTGTGTGAGAAAATAAACAATAAGATTATTATTATTAGATCTCCTGGATCTCATATATTACGCGTATATATTTTATATTTTATACGTGGTAGAGCCATGCTGCAGCAGCAAGCAGGTTGTAGCACGAATGGGTCGTCTCGATCAGGGAAGAACCACGCTCTCACAGAATACCAGCGTAAAATAGCAGCTTAATACTGCTGTGTTTCGTATGGTGAGTGTAGATATATTGAGACCCCTTTTTACTGGAAACGAGGCATTCTATTTTAGTCCTCAGGGGTAAAAACGCATCTACATTTTGATTCCTAATCGAGGATAAATGGTAGATATATAATAGCCACAGCATCCACTTACCATCAGGAGGACTGTGTGCTCGTTTGTAACACTTATTCTATAAAAACAGTATTGCACGAGGTAACTTCTAAACATAATATTGCAAAACTTAGTTCTATGACAGAAACTTGCCTAAAAGTAGGAGGAAGCAAGTTCCAAGTCTAACTTACGTATACTTGATACCGAACTCTATAAAATAAGAGTGCTATGCACCACTCGGCACACGATGATTGGCACAATTCATCTAGAACGCCACAAATGACCGCAATTAAACGAACAATGACTATTTTCAATTCCCCAAACCTAATTTCCTCCGAAGTAAACGTTAACAGCCGGGAATATGACGCTTTAATAAATAAATTGACTTAACGTGTTCCGTTCGAGTACATCCAACGTTCTCCCATGGAACGACCTATGAAAATCACAAGTGCGCAATTTTAAAAATAATACCACCCATCAAGTGTTATAAAAGTACCGATAAAGTGACTTTCGTAACCATGAAAATAATAATTAGTCTTTTGGCTCTGACTAAGCGGTGAAGTCGCGCCGATCTATTGGCACGCGTCAATATTTGACGGACGTCTTCACTCGTCATCGGTACATTACACTGTCGTGCTCGTGACTGCCTTTCATTCGTATATTGATATAGATGCTCTAAACATACTCAACTTTATCACAACAGTCACAAGATCGCCTATAACGGAACTAACGTGGTAGAAAATAATTTCATAAACGATTTCGTTCCAGCCCTGTCTTTAAGAGCAGTCTAATTAAGTTTTTTATATCGAAACTTATTCATGATTGACAGATGGCGCTAGCGGCGTTTTAAAATGAAAATGTTACTCTCTATACATTTATAAATCACTTTGTTATTAATTGTTTGGATATTACAGCAACTATTGTTATGTAATCTAAATAAAGTTTAATAGTGAGAGATATTTTAACCTGATAAACTATTTATCACTTATCTTTGTTGTTAAGATACGGAATTATTATTTTTCTCGATAATTTCCTATTAACTATACCTATACGTCTTCAAAACAAATAAGAAAGTAATTATTGTCAATGCGAACAAAAACAAGCAATCGCTGTTGACGTATAGTTGCAGTAAGCGGCCACGAGGAAGCACATGGAATCCATCAACATCGCAATATCGATCACGAAATCCGCCATCAATCATAAGACATCAGAAAGGATTAAAATCTACGTTGCACCTTCCGAAGCTCGAGTACCCTTGTTTTTCTCTAACCCGTAAATACTAAGGGGCGTAAGTACGGCCCGGGGGCGGTAAATATTATAGAGGGGGTTGGGGTGAGTACCCCTGCCTTTGGAAGGGGGCACTATCCCTTATCGCGAACGTTACCCTCGCTCGCGGCCGCTAGACCGCCAAAATGTGGGGCAAATCGATTCCTCTGCCCCATTTTTGTGCATCTGGACCGTTATCGATTTTCAACTACAAAACTGTTAATCGATTATTATTGAAGTGAACTCATACATCGAATTGATATTTTACAAAAATTCGATGCTACCATGTCATTTTTCGCCACATAATATATTGTTATTTTGTACCTATCTTGTCAAAATAGAGTAAAAATATTCTAAAATTATGTAACAGGTTAAGAAAAAAAGGTTCAAATTAAAATTATGAAAAGATACTTTATTATATTTTTTTATTATCAACAGAAGTAGGCCAAAAGATTACTACATTTATTTATATGTAGATTTTGATAATCCGTAAACATTTTTATAAACTAGAATCGCGTCAGATTGAAATTGGACCATATAACTGGTTATGGTGTTTTTATGGAACCACCATGTGATCATGTGTGTGCCCACTTTATTTTATCTGCCTCAACGGCAACATACACACATGACATATTTTCCTACACATCTAGGGTACAGTACCTCCTAGTCTAGAGTACAGTACCTACCTTTCGAATGATATAACTTTTTCATGTTTACGTATAATAAAATAATACCTTTGACTATATTATAAATTTAACAAAAACTGTTCAATGACCCTAAGCAACATTATAAAGACACAGATTTAATACTAATAAATAAAATAGTTAAAAAATAAAATACCTTTAAATTGTACATAAAAGCAGCAACAAAGTAATTTAACTGTTGTAATTATTACTATTTGAAAGTTTTCACTATCGAAGTTAAATTTTATATGTGCCGTAAATTAAATTCAATCGAAAGGCAGAGGCGTTTAATCGCACGTAGCTAGTTTCGTTCAAAATTGTCGGCTGATTTTTTAAACAAGTTTTTGCTATAATATAGCACCTACGTCCACTTTAGCACCTATGTTCGCCTCGGCAGTTAAAACTGTTATAGCTTAACACCGTCTTCCCATTATATTATTATAATTTACGAAGATATTATGGTTAATTTTGTATGTCTGAGTTTCACCGTCCATACATGCGCTACTGATTATTAACTGCAAGTAAAACAATATACAAAAAGTACTTACTGATTAGACTAAAAATACAGTATAGTTTTTTTTAAATATTATTTGATAATCGTGATATTATTATATATTTAATCATATTTTATCTTTATTGCGAACGACTAGTAGGCTCAAGAAGAGTAAAGGCGAGATGCGCATGAAGACAATGGTCACTCACAACCACAGCTGGAACGCTCATTGGGGGAGTTTCCGGAAGAATCCGCTTTCAACTAAATTCCTATGATAGCATTTAATGATAATCATAACGTCTTAAAATATAATATAACGTGATTGAATAAAAACTTGATATGTCCCACACCTCCCATGTCTTGACGCCAATAAATTATTATTAAAGCAATTAACAAACCCATAAACTAGCGTTCGATCACTGATAGACATCCGAGATGACTTTGGAGTTACACTCGACTTAAAATAACGATTACGCTTTGGCTATAAATCTCCTGAAGTTTGCAAAATGAAGCTATTTTTGTGCTGTTAATATATTTTTAGCATTACAAATTATGCTATAACGATTATGTTTCGATGTAGACCAAAGTAGGCATGCTATGATATCATAAGCCGATACATAGTCTTTAAATTTTAGATTTTTTAATAAATGTATTATTTCGATTTATATTTTAGATCCAGAATAAATACAAAGACACTCTGCCACTATCGCCTTTTCAGCTTTAATAAAATAACAAAATCAAATTAATTGAAATATTTTGAGGCAGTATGGTTTGGATTCGACTTGGATTAGAACCAGATCCAAGTTAATTAGGTACTAACTGACGCACAGAATGTTCGACCAATATACAAAAAATATATTTTTAGCATAGTAAACATAAAAAATACACAATTTTCAATTAAATGGAACTCGCATACTAAACTGGTAGTAAATTATAATAATCAAGAAACATTGTTGAATCCACGATCGAAATTAAAAATAGAAGTAACAAAATCTGACTCATAAAATTTATTTTACTATCATAATTTGCAACTTCGGAGTACGTTTGATAGTTGCCAAGTTTTATATCGAACTCTTTTTAAGTCGTTGCGAATGTTTTATTGTATTTTATTACGGACCGTATATCAGAGTTTAACGAGGGCTCCGGCCGAGGTTTAAGTAGCCCTTATCTCATTTCGTTGCTTTGTTGTGAGCGTTGCGAGTTTATGTTAAACTATATGATGGTCTGTTGTCGGTGGCGAGTTGTCAAAACTTAGTGCTGCAACAAAGTCGGTCATTTGGCTAATAGAATTAAATATCATATAGCGGATAATTCTTCTTCAGCGACTTCTTAATCATCAAACATACGTCTAAAAGATATTAAGGATTTCTCAGTTTTAGCACTGGTCGAACAAAACCTTTAATTTTTTTTTCTGGACGTACTACGGTTCCCTGGGTTGACATAATCGGCACTACCAGGATTATATGACACAATGACCAGCGGTATATTTATATTACATTAAACATTATTCAATTTCACTTAATATCATTAAATTATAATATCGTATATATAAAAATCAATTTTGTTCGTTCGTATTTATGCGCTACCATACTGTTCATCAGATTGCAGTCAAACTTTGTCAAGAGCCGTGGTAGCTCAGATGGTTAGCGCTCGCTGTAAATTTCACAATACGCGAGCAAACCGGGTTCGATCCCCGCCGGCACCAATGAAATTGTTAATTGCAATTTTAAGTGCTGATTTACCACATGCTCTGCGGTGAAGGAAAACATCGTGAGGAAACCTGCATGTCTGAGAAATAAGAAAAAAAAATATTTCGAATACGTGTGAAGTTCGCCAACACGCATTGGAGCAGCGCGGCGGACTATTCCTTGCCCTAAAACCCTCTCAAAAATGAGAGGAGGCCTGTGCCCAGCCGTGGGACGTATATATAGGCTGTAACTTTACTTTTTTTTACTTTTGTCAACATATTGCTTGCACTTGAAGGTTAGGCACAGTTTGACCCGGTCGGTGACATTGATGTAGAATTCAGAAATCACTTAATACTTAATAAAAAAACATTCTATTCTACAATTTGCAGACTCATTCCTGATTAGACTTAGACCTTTCTGAGGTCTCTTACTCACTACGCTAAGCATGATATGGATATACGCAGAGCCGAGATCCTTGTATTTATTTAGCTGAAATTGCAACACTACATGAGATCTGAGTTATACCTATGTTTTGGGTGAATATCCAGTTATCAGATATTCCTCAAAACCTTCTCCATTAAATCAGCAGGGTAAAACACGTGTAGAACTTAATCTTATTAAGTTTGGAGAAAAACTTGATATGTCTTTACAACCGAAGGATGCCTCGTATTGTTGATTTGCGTATCGTATTTACAATTGTAAATCTATTTCCTTATTTAACTGTAGCAGCGTATACATAAGAAGGTTAAGGATTCAACACGCTGTTTCCATAATCAAAGGCTTTCAAATATCTACTTTCAGCAGATAATTTCATGCGTGAATAAAGGAAGCTACTTTAATTAAGTGTAAGTATTGAAGGGTCAAAAATCTGTTATTTAAATACCTTAAATAATTACGTTTTATATTTACGTTTTGGAAAAATACACGATTATTCCTTTTTCAAATCTCAGATTAAATTGTAAATAGTATAGTACTTTAATCTACGTTACCTATTCTACAGAAACTTTAAAAACACTTTCACTTTATATTCTGTTCTCTATTGAATGTCAATCATCGTGAAAGATCTTTTATCAATGGCACTGATTATTTCTATTAATTAGAACCGCTAAATAATTATCTTTCAGGTAATTAATAGATAAGGGAGGCTTATTCACACAACGGCGAGTGGAGCGAGTCGAACAAAAACGTATTTGTACCGCATTCCGCCTACTATTGTTTTGATAAAGATCTGCACTAGATTAATAACTGCATGTGCAGCTATCTGTGTATAGATAGACGAAAAGTTATACAAGTCTATTATATTTATCTGTTTAAACATATCCACCATGCGGTGGCAACGGTAAGTATTCGAACGCCTCGATGTTGATGTTTGAGTATTATAAAATGTAATTGTAGAAGCTGTTAGGAAATTTCTATGTCTTATCCTAGTAAATATCTAGACCGATTACGGGAAAATGCTTTTAAGCGTGAGGCGTAGTTCACCTGCAAAGAGTGGTGAATCTTTCCAGCTTACGAAAGCTTTATGACCTAAAATAGTAGTATAACTGTCACGATAATGAAAAATATTAAAATCTAAGAAAGTATTTAATGTATTTATCGATCTGATAAATTACATTTACATTTATTACCACGTTTGCTGGCCGTACTTATAAAAGTGGAGCGTCATTTGATCGTATTCCCGCAGTGTTTGTATGTTTGTAACAGTTCATCTCATGATAAATGGCAATGACTCCTTCAGCGGGTATAATTAAACATGATTAGAGCTCAACACATGGTGAATCACAATTATAAGACGTTACAACGCGCCGACTGCACGCCATGCGATGTTTTCTATCGGCCATTCAATAACTGGCACGGAAGCGAATTTTAATTGATCACGCTCATTATGCTGTTGACGCTCGCTTTTTCTACTAATTGTTTTACTGTGCGGAACACTTATCATCCTATAAACGAAGTGACTGTCGCGACGCGTGCCGTCGTTGTCAAATCTGACTGTGGAGTGTGAAGTGCTGTCTGTTGAAGAGTTGCGCCTAGGAAACGCATGTTCCGAATCCATTCAAATCCAACATTATGAATGAACCGAATGAGAAAGAGACAGCGTAATGCCGCGATACGGGAGCGAGCGGGACGCATTCTCAATAGTACGCGAAACGGAAATAGAGCCCGAGATAATTCCGTCTAGCCGGAGGGATTCCCTCGTGTCATTCGTGTGCGTGTCGTTTTTACAATTGTACGGGGATTACGAATGTTTGAGTGTGTTTTGGAGCGTTCGGCGTGTACGGAGGGTCCTTTATCGGGTCGCTCCTTCAACTCGGTCTGAGCCCAACCGAGCCTTCCCCAGCTACTTGTTGATCAATCGTAATAAATTGCAGCCATGATATTCCCATTGTGGAACACTTTGTCGCTTTACTGCCTTCGAGGAAATTGCGTTTCCTTGAGCAACTCGAGTTTATTTGTCGCTCCGCCACTTAGTGAATGTTGGCTGGAGTCCCACTCATTGGCATTGTTTTGAATGATTTTAACATTCAAGTTAGATATAATGGATAATATCGTTTTATTTCTATTAACTGGTTGAAATATCTTCTAATATATTTTATGATTATTAATGAAAATGTATGAATGAATGGGAGTATATTTTTGAGTTTTTGTTCATTGCACATTTTTAGAAGGCGTATTTTGTGAATTATTTTATAAGTTTGCTGTTATTTAAAAATAACGTTTCACTTGTGACCTGTGAAGTGTGGTAAACTTATGTAACGGGTAAGTGAGGTATATTTTAAATGCATCAGCCATCAGCCATGCATCATGCAGTCATTGGTTTTTAAACAACTGTGTAATATAGTATTTTTATTACTTGCGCTTTATAGCAGCCTTTTTCAACATAGCATATATTTTTTTTATTTAGAGAGGAGGCAAAGGAGCCTACGGCTCACCTGATGGTAAGTGATTACCATCAGGTGGTTCGCCCATGAACAGCTACAACACCAGGGGAATTACAATTCGTTACCGGCCTTTAGAAAAGGAGTAGGCTTTTTCTTGAAGGTCCTTAAGTTGTATCGGTTTCGAATAATTCTCTTCAGAGATACGTATATACCCATTGCGGATGCCCATTTACACCATGTAAGTTGGCGGATCTACAGATGTTTTTCTTTTATAAAACTGAAGGGACAAAAGAAGTAACAGTCCACCTGATGGTAAGTGTGTGGAAGTGTGCTCCTTTTAAAAAAGTGTTTATATGAATAGATAATAATAGATAGTGTTCTAAAAGTATACATGCAGAATTTCTTTAAATTAATTATTAATAATATATTAAATAGTCCCTAATCAAGTCCTCCGTCATATTGTATCTTAAAGTGGTCTAAACTAAAGTAAACCGCAGACAAGTTATAATATCGTATCTAACGTAAACAACTACAATATTAGTACAACTAAATAGTAGCACTTTAAGTATAGTTGCGTGTAATGGCGGCGTAAGAAAATTCCCTTTCATTCTGTACATATTATCTTAAGGGACGACATGGCATCTTCCTGGTGAGAACTCAAAGCAATAAAAAATGCGGTAAGCATTGCAAAACCCTACGAAGCAATCTGTGGTCTTTAGAGGAGGTCTACGTTCGTCAGTGGACTGCTGAAAGGCTGTATTGAATGATTATATTAGCATACAAGTAGTTATAGTTAGGGATGGTAGATATGATAGGGATATAGAACGACGAGTTAATTCAGGGAATAGAGTGAATGGGGCACTACACTCTATTATGAAGAACCAGAATGTGTCAAAACAGGCACGTATGGTAATCCATAATGCTGTGTTAGTCCCTACTTTAATGTATCGTAGTGAAAGCTGGGTGTGGCAGAAGAAGCACGAAAGTAGAATAAATGCTGTAGAAATGCGGTCTTTAAAGAATATGCTAGGGTTGAATCTGAATGACAGGGTGAGATATTGCGTGATAAGAGATAAATGTGGTATGCAAGATGATGTTGTGACCAGGATTAAGAAAGGAATGCTTCGGTGATTTGGTCACGTAGAAAGAATGAATGAGGAAAGAGTGACAAAGCAAATTTATATGGCAGATGTGAACGGCCGAGTCGGGAAGGGACGCCCTAGAAAAAAGTTTATCGACCAAATTGGCGATATTTTGAAAATGGGCCACGTTAGAAGTACCCTTAACCGACGAGCATGTATGCGTAGATATATGGATGTAAAGGAGGCGAAAAGGTATGTCAGGATCGTGCCAAATGGAAGTCCGTAGTCTCTGCCTACCCCTCTGGGTGACAGGCGTGAGTGTTTATGGTTATGGTATGGTAAGAAGTTAACCTCCGTATTAAAATGAATACACAAAACCAGGCTTGAAATCACTATTAGATACGAAATAAAATCAGAGTTTAATAAACTGAAATAACACGTGCTGACAATAAGCTGTTACGACTCTAGTGCCAACATTACATCAAAGTATGTATATTTTTGTGCGAAATAAATAACTAATTATAGAAAAAAACAGAAGTATATACTATACATAAATAGATATAATACATAAGTGTAATTTGTCAAACTGAGAGCGTAAGAAATTATTATTATTAATAGGTATATACTTTTCTCATCTGGTTGGACTACATAAATATATAAATGATTAAACAGATTTATATTACATTTATATTTATAGATTATTATTAGTATAAATGAAGCTACTGTATTGTCACCGATTCTTAATAAATCTGCAAAAATTCAAAACATTCAGATGTCCGGAAGTTCATACACATGATAGTTGATCTCTATATACATATATACGAGTCAAGTTCATAATAAAGCGTGTTAACAAATAACTTGACTGCAGTGATCCATTATTAATTAATTTAATGATACGTTCATCAGCATGCACTGTAAATTGTTTTATACTCTTGTCAGTTTCATATTATAACTATACCAAAAAAAAAACTAGCCTTTACACTGCATGTCAAGCTATATGTTACAGAAGGCAAAAAAAAACAAATAAACCACATAAACGAACGGACAAACTGCATGTTCTTCGTTCTTAATAGTCATCGGCTGAACATAGGTCCTTCCAATTGCAAGAAAGATTTGCTAAATTTTGCATATACATAACGTACATTTGTCCCCAAAATCATTACACAAAAAAAATCACTAAAGTGAACTTGACCGAAAGATACACATCATACAGCTCATGTGCTTAGACTGAAACTAAAAAAGTTCCTACATAAAATAAGTAGTAATCAGATTAAATAACATAAAATACAAAATAGGATTGTTTTTTTGTTTATTAGTGATTTTTGAAGTTGCCCTTATGTAAACATCATCATCATCTTGTAAAATGGGCGACCAGCGACATAAAAAATTCCGGCATTTCCCTGTTACGACACTAACTTATGGAACCAAACGTTGTGAGTGATTCTCATACACCGCCGTCACACGGCCACTTAACTTGCCTATATTTAATTGTTAAATCATATACCTTCTCTTTTCTGTGGCCTTTATACATCTATATCTATCATCGGTTAACAATCAAAATCCAGGTGCGTTATCACCCCTGAGGACTAAGATGGAATGCCTTGCTTTTAGGAAAAAGGATCTTCGGTTTTCTAAACTCACCATACTAAACACAGCAACATTAAACTTTTAATTTCACGCTGATATTCTATGTATATTCTATATTCTCCGGTCAAGCCGATTCATTCTCGCTACAACTATAATATGGCTGCAGCGTGGCTTTACCATGTATAATAAATATCATCGTTGTATATTTTATGCAGTCGATGGTTTCCGACAGTAGGTACCCAGAAGCTGTAGCCCTGGGACAAATCGACAACGCGGACATAAATCGTCATTCATCATTTTAAATTAATATGGTTACCGTTTCACCGTGTGGTGACGGCATGATTGGTATTTATACAAAAAAAAAATCATATATTATTATACACCAGCGATCTGCCAAATCTTCGCACGGGTGACTGGTTTCTACAACAGCGCCATCTGATCCAACTATGCCTATAACCTTCGCGCAAGTGCAAGCAACATGTCGACAAAGTTTTACCGCAATCTGATGAACGGTATGGAAGCGCATAAAATACGAACAAACATTAGTTACCCACGATGAAAAACAATAATTACAAACTATCGATACAAATCTTATAAATGATTTAAGCAGACAAACAATAAAAATAATACACCACATTTAGTAAATCAATATTAGAGTTTAAATAAAATACGTATTTAAGGAAATTTAAAACACATAACGATTATGGATTGTGATGATCCTAATGAGATTACAAGATCGTAGCCATGAAATTATATTCTTATCATCGGTTCTTAATTCTAAATATGTCTGCAAATTATCAGATTCTTCAGACGTCTGATAGTGATAAAACTGAATTATAAAGTTCCATTACATTTATATATTACATACAAAAATGCTTATAAACACATAGATAAAATACGACATAATATGCCTTAAGCTCCATTCTCTTTTATTAATTATACTTAAATGAATTTTGCGTTTGCCGTCGGAACTTAAAAATATATAATAAACATTTTATTTAATATCATTCAAGTGAAATATTCGTGTTCAGTATATATAATAATAATGAATGCTTTATTTACATTATGAACTTTTTGACAAAAATATTACAATTAATTTATAGACTTCTAAAATAGAAAATAACCTAAGCCATGATCTATTTTTGGCTTATAAAGCTCTAAAATTGTATAAAATATTTATTGATTTGAATTAATAAGTTAATTTTAAAATTTCCTTTTTTAATTTATATTTCTTTTATATACAATATAGTTTATCGACATCTTTCGAACGCCACAAGATTTTTCTGGTCTTTCCCGCATACCTCTTCCTACACCCACGGAATAAAATGCGAAAGGATGTTCTTACCGCTTCTACACATAATATGCAAGTTCCTGGTTGACCGAGCTTTGCTCGGTATTTTTCGCTCGGTTTTTTTTTAATTCGTTTGTTTTGGAAATTATAATAGAAAAAACTGAACTGGTTATTTGAATAAAAAATCATGAGTGCCATTTGTTTAATTTAAATTTTCGTGTTTTTATAAAATACTAAAAAAGGGCTCGAAATAATAGATTTTCTCAAAAAAGAAAGGAACTTACCTACACACTAGAGGCCCAGCGGTAGACTTTTATGGGATTAAGAAGAAGAAGTAGAGATAAGAGGAAACAATTTATTTTCATGTTATAATATGTCAGTTGATTTTGTTATATCTTTTTACGCAGTAGTATGATAAGTCTATGTATCTTTTGTTGACTTTGTTTCTAATACTGAGAATCATTTCATTTTTGTAATACATTTAACTTATCTATTTCACTTAGAAACCTAGTATTTTAACACCTAACTCATTGTACTTACAAATAATGAAATGAAAATAAATGGATGAATATGTCGTGTTTATTTTATTTGTATTGGGTTTCAAAAATTAAATTCTGTCATATATATATATATATATATATATATATATATATATATATATATATATATATATATATATATATATATATATATATATATATATATATATAACCGTGATATAATTATAATTATAACCCCAGACATATAGCTTATAAAGCGTTCTTCAGGATACATTTTGTCTCGGTATTTCACAATCAACGGGTATCTACTTATTTTTGTCGACATACAAAGAATACTAACGAAATTCCTTTGTAGGTATGTATTATTCATAACACATACCTACAAAGGAATTAAATGATTTCATAGTCTGTCTTTTCATCTGTTTACAACGTGGATGTCTTCCAGGCAAAAGTGAATATAGTTTAATACATCACAAATCCCGACAAAATAATCAATTTCAGAGATTTATGAAGCTATTGAAATTAAAGAAACATCTGTAATGTTTGACTATCCATAATTAATAAACCTACCTAATTACAAAGGCTGGCATACCACTATAACTTCAAGATATTGTAATCTCAAATTGCGTAAAATCAGATCAAAATTATTACAAAACAAGATTGCCAAGGATTAGGTAATCTGCCTAATCTGTGCTGGAAAGTATTTGAAACGTAAAATTGATTACATGCATCTAAAACTCGCGTCAATATAAAACTGCGTTAAGATTATCAATTATTATATGACGTATTTACCAAACTATTAATTACCTATACCTTCAACATATTAACATGTACTTGTACATATATTATCTACATAATATGTATATAGGACGAAATATTACCATTTACGCGTGTCACTCGGATAACTTGAAAACCGCTAACTTGATATCCTGTGTGGTTTTCTTTAATAGGTATAATTATTATCTACTTAGGTTTAATTTTTATTTCTTTAATTAATTCAACTTTATATACAATGTAATTTTGATAAACATCTGCAACTTATTGTTATAATGTTTTAAATACTATCATTAAAAATAGTACTTATTACACATAAACACTCAAATTATAAGTTCGTTGATTATTAAAAGATAATTTACTAGATATTTAAAAAATAGCATGCTTATATGTGTAAAAATATTTAACTACGTATTTTTTTATAATTTGAAACAGCCTAAAACAATATGCAACATGCATTATAATTTCACGATATATAACTAACGTATATATGCGATATTATCAAATATTTAGCTTATTAGATATCTTAAAGTATTCGTGATCAAAATATTATTGAAGGATTTATTCTTAAGATTTATTACAAACCAAAAATCTTACGTAACTTAATTCCATTTTATTATCTGAAATCATTAGGTACTCTCAAATTTTGTTACAAACAGTTCCATTGGTAGAACCTTTATTCATTTATAGGCAATTGTTATCCTTTGCGATAATTTACATAGTATTATGTATCAATCGACGCAGGTGCATCTCAGATACAGCTTTGCGCCGTCTTGGCTTAATATTTCAATAAGTACTACCGCTTGGACCCAAGCCAGTCCGAGTCCAATAGTTTGGAGACATCATTCATGGTATACAGCACATATGGCACGTAGCACATATATATCGAGACGTCTGCCCACAAAATTGATTTCAATACACGCAAATACAATATTGTTGATGATATTTCTAATATACTTATATATTTTTTTAGAATTGCATAAATATTGATCCTATGTATACTGGATAGACGATTCCCAACCTTATAATGTACTGTACCAACTATTAACAGGATATAATCACTAAACGAAACCATTTTTTGAAAAGAAGCCCCGATCCCTTGATGTGCCTAACAAATCCTTCCGTAAAATTTTAAAATTTAAAACGTGCTGCAACAAAAAATGTTTCCAAGTCCCGTCACACCTACCGGCGCTACAAAGGTGATGAAGCAGTTATTTCAGTGCTTTGTTTATTTACAAAATATCACTCCGTTTGAAGGCGGACCATCAAAATGCGTCGTAAAGCTTGAAATTCCATAAAAAGTCGTGTTGATGACCTCGGTAATTGAATGCCGCTCTTTGTCAGTCGCAGAGACAATGGACTAAAACCCTGAGCACTGTACGTATTGATTTTAAACAAAGCCTACAGATCTAACTCATTTAGAAATATGCCCAACCAAAATCCTTATATTAGCTTGATCTGTACGTATGTATGAAACGGATTCTTCAATCAATCGAAGAATGGAATCATTAAACTTCATTTTCACCTACTTCTAAGAGTCTGATTAACTTGAAAATTTGCACAGGGGTCAAAGGCCGATGACAAAACAATAATCTCAAAACTTTATGTTAAAGCCCTGACTAGGATCATCAGGATAAAAATATATTTATATAAGTGAGCGGGTTAAGCGTATATCACTCGTATTTTCTACTTTTTTGTTCGTTTGCTATTAAAGCGTGTTTTTTTAGCTTTTTTAAACTATAATTTATTTAACTTAACACTAGGCATATACAACTATAAGTAATAAGAACAAGTACTCAAGTATGAGTGAACAATTAGACCTTGCAAAAAAGTATAACTAGAGTAGAGAGCTTAACTTAATAAAATTTAAAAGAAATTGTAACACGTTATACTTAAGTTATAATTCTTACTTAATGCTCTCTGAAAACAGGAGAGTACTTGGAATTTACTATTTGTACTTTACACTTCACTTGAAACTTTATTTTGCTATTATAATACTTAATGTTATTGTTCCCCGTTGTTAAATTTTATTTATATATGCGCTAGTAACTACTGTTATTATTTAACTTAACTTTCAAATTATATATATATATATATATATATATATATATATATATATATATATATATATATATATATATTAATTTTATATATAGTATATGTTATGATATTTCAAAGAACAATATCATTAAACATATAAAAGAATTGTAGTTATTGAGTCAGTCACAACTTGGTACGCGCCGTTCGGTTCCCGACTCGGTAACCTGAGTCGATCTCGTTTATCTGCCGTCGAGCAATTATTGAAGCGTGAAAAGGATCGTCCACCTATTATTGTATACGTTTTGTAATGCGGGCGATGCGTTCTTAAAAATATCGCATTTCCTAGCACCACTTTATAGTCAATGCCCTAGCTGTTTTGTGCGAAGTTAATCCACATTAATTCCATTTTAAATGCAACCTAAATCTCTTTAAAATAACCATTCATTTTAATATGACACATGATAAGCTACAAAATAAACACTATCAATATCATAAAAATGACTAATAAAATATTCACGTCTCACAAGGCATTCCATTACTAATTCATCTTATAAAAGTCCACTGCTAAACTTAGACCTCCCCAAACATTGCCTCATTCCTCAATCCCCCCTGGGTTTTGCAATAGTTGCCACATTAAGCATGCAGAAGATGCTGCTGCCCATCTCCTGCTTCAGTTTCCCTGTCGCCTCTTACGACACCCACTGGAAGATATGGGGTAGTGGATATTCCAACAACACCACTAAACAGTTTACTTTGAAAGTCTTTATTGTAACTAAAGTTGAACCTTCACCTTTATATATGAAACGATTCGATTAGAGACGCGTGGTGGTGACATATGAGAATCTATCACCCTACATCTTCCTCTGGGTCTCGTACGAGGCGACTTACTGCAAATATGTAATGGCTTTCGATTGATGACGGTATAACAAACTCGTTTACGCCAAGCGTAAAATACCCAGACTGGCGACGGGGAGCAATGTCAGACATGCCAGACCTCTGGTAAAGCGTTCGTCAATCTGCCTGTCCGTAATCAGATCAATCTTTTCAATGGGAGAGCCCTAGATCGAGCAACGGGCTATTAGGGACTCATGGTAACGATGATTCAATTTGTATAATTATTCATACCTAATTTCCGATTTAAAGCCGCGGTAGCTCAGATGGTTAACGCTCGCTGTAAATATAACAGAACGCGAGTAACACGGGTTCGATCCCCGCCGGCACCAGTGAAATTGTTAATTGCAATTTTAAGTGCTGGTTTACCACGTGCTCAGCGATGAAGGAAAATATCGTGAGGAAACCTGCACGTCTGAGGAATAAGAAAAATATTTCGAAGACATGTGAAGTTCACCAACACGCATTGGGGCAGCGCGGTGGACACTTCCTTGCCCTAAATACCCTCTCAGAAATGAGGGGAGGCCTGTGCCCAGCAGTGGGACGTATATAGGCTGTAACAATTTCTGATGTAAGGTTTTCTTTCACTATTATAAGCCAGATCGTATGTGATTATGTAGTCTAAGATGGTGAAGCGCACTGACTTAACAAAAGTTTATTCACTCCTGCCTTGAAGACACTCACATTGTAATCGGATGGAAAGACAGATGCAGGCAACTTATTTGCTGTACGCACGACGACCGATGTAGCAAGCCGTTTGGTTCGAATGCGTGGTAAGTTAACGACAAAATGGTCTCCGTAACTGTGAAATTGCATGAATTAAGTCATGCAATTTCACACATACCGAAACACTCTCCGAAATGCTCCCTATACTGGCTACTTTGCGCCTGTGTTCGATACTGGTAAGAAAAAAGCCTTGGTTATTTTGCGTATCTTCTTTTTGAATTTAGAATAGATTAATTCTAAGCTATTAGAGTTAGTATTAACATTTGGCGCCACAGATAGTGTTTCCGGGTTGGTCATCAATCACATTTAGTAAGGACAAGATATTCTCGGCAAATTATAATACATACTTTACAAAAAGTTAACAGGTAAGCCGCCTTGAGTCGCCATGTAGGCAATATGTAGGTGAGCAACAAAAACATGTTATTTGTATAGTCTGTATTCTCGTCGTGAATCGTTCGAATCGTAATGGTGGAAACGTGTCAATACAGATTAAAATGATGCCTGGTGTGCGGGTAGCGTTCGTTTTTTAAATATTTCTTTTGTAACACTATCTGTTAAGGCATCTACATTCGATTATAACATAAAGCTTGGCAACAATAGATAATATAAAATTGTTATTATACAAAGTTACTTAAACTCTTAAAGAAATGTTATTTTATATATGTTATAATTCATACCTACTTTTTAATTATTTCTTACAATAAACCCGCAGTTGAATATAGGTATTTTCAAACTACTTCAAATAAAGGATTTCAAACTTGAAATATTAATTTAAAAATATCACTGTATTCAGTAAAATAATCACTCAGACCAAAAAAATACATGAAATGAGAAATCAAAGAAACGCCGTAAATAATTTGTAAATATATATTTTACTTCCGCTCATATTTCCAACTATTATCACGAGAAAACTTAAATGCAAAAAAGTTCAAAAAACATAATTAGATACACCGATACTAATTACGCAGTTGAAGCTGCTACGTACCGACAAACGAACGAGAGAGGAAGCTAACGACGCGTGAACTAGATAAATCAGTGGACATATATCACTAAATAATCACTCATCGATTTATAAATCACAATTTATAAGTCACAAAATCACATTCTTACATTGGTTAATTAACACAATTGTAGTACCTAGTTATTATGCAAAAAATATTTTTTGAAAGCAGTAATTCTTTGTGTATCAAAAACTTCATATTTATCGCTTTATAATACAAATAATATTTAAGTTTCTTAAGAATTCGTTTCCTCCATTACTCTCTTTCGGCTGCATATCAATTACCTGCTTGTGACTAGCATTCAGAGGTAGGCATAGTTGTGAAGAGATATCAGTCAGAGTGCGCAGGGCAGTTGGTTTCAAATCCAGTCCGAAAAAGAATATGAACCTCTCATTGCAGCCAGTTTTCGAATAGTGCAATGTCAGTCTTTTGAAATTAAACGCCTTCAAAACACAAGTATGTCTTTCCACCGCAAAAAGAACTTCACGCTGGGACAGCTGCGCTTAGTCAATATAAATATAAATCGCAAGTTCAGCCATGCATGGAATTTTACTTCCATATATAGGCTGGTGCTGCAAAATGCCAGCTAGCAGCTATGGACTCAATAAAAAGACGTACTAAAAGTTTATTGGTGACGCCAATTTTAATAAAGTCAATGTTACAAGTCTCGAGCACAGGCGCGAAATACCAATGTTCCACAGGATACATTTTGGAGTGTGCGTAGGATTCGCATGACTTGATTCCTTTCTCTCTTTTCAGTTGAACAACCAAACGGTTTTCTTCATCGTGCGTAGTGCGTACAGTAACAAAGTGGAATAATTTACCAGCATTAGTCTTTCCATCACATTACAATGTGGGTGTCATCGAGGCAAAAGTGAATATACTTTCAACCTATTGTCAGCGAGCTCAAACAAAATAAATCCGATAAACAATTCTTGTTGCCGGTAACTTACATAATCGAAACGTGGTTCTTGACTGCTGGCCGTATGAGAAAGCTCAAAGTAACGTAGCGTGTGGCAAAAGCTATGCTCGGAATTTCATTGCGGGATAAAATTCGTAACGAGGATATATATCCACAGAAGAAAAAGTGTAACCGACATAGCCCAGCATATCAATATGCTGAATGAACCTATAGAATATAGCTATAGAAAATAAAAGGTCTTAAGTGGCAGCCTCGTACTGGCAAGCACAGTGTTAGATGACACCCCACTATATAGAGTGACGACCTGATGTATATTGATCACGCAGGTAGTCGATGTATGCAGGTGGTTCAGAACCATAAACACTTTGAGGCAATCTATGACTTGCGATGGGCGGCAGTGATAGTGTCTACACAATTTACACAATTTTTTATTTATTTATTATATAGCCAGTGCTTGAGCACAACCCCACCTGGTGGTAAGTGGTGATGCAGACATAGATGGTAAATCGCACTGTCTTAGCGTAACAAAAGTATATTCACTCTTGCCTTGAACACGTCCAGATTGTATTCGGACGGAAAGATAGACGCCGGCAAATTATTCCAACCATTCGCTGTACGCATTAAAAAAAAGTCGAAGCAATCCGTTTGGTTCCATTGCGTGGAATTTCGACAACAAGGGGGTGAAGACCCGCCGACCGCCTGGTCCTTCGATGGTGAAAAGGAGAAGGAGATAATCTTCAAGCAGTGGTTTGTTTTCAATATAAACTTAGTATTATTATTATAATCACATTGTAACCGGTTCATACCTAGAGTACGTACTCTTATTCATAGGTCATATATTGATATATAATATAACAAATAGTTTTTTTTTCTCTATTAGAATTTTAAATCAGAAACTGATGTCACTGACAATCAGCGCTAGAAAGCTCCGGCTTTTTTGCTGAAACTATTTTGCCTCGCAATTTTCTCAGGTGTACTCGCAATTTAATTAAGAAAATAATAACAAAGTTTAACTGCCAACGAGAAGTGAATAACCCATAAATCATCTCATAATTTTTTTGTCTCTAATTGCCATATTTTGTAACTATTTTCATACTTCAAGTAATTTTGTTTAATTATTTCATTTTATTTATTTAGATTATATTTATGTTTTGCCTAATTTTTAAATACCACGTTTTAGTTATGAAATAAATTGGAATTAAATAAATTATAATATATAAATGTATAATATAAATAGTAATTTAAATTGTATAGCCACTAATAAAACATTACAAAATAAACAAGATTATATAAAACAATAATTAAAAAGTAATCATCCACTAAACCTGTACGTTATAATTATAAAACTTAACATTATAGCAATTGTTAAGTTATTGCATTAATTTACAGCTAATAACTTTTATAAAGATAATGAATATTATTATGATTTAATTCTGCCGTGAAACAAAATGGCCGGCAAACGGAAATAAGCCAGTGACGTAGAAAATATGATATCACAAGTTAAACGAACATTAGCATTATGATTTCATAAAATCAAACACAAATATGACTCATGGGAACTAAACACATTGTGCCCAAAACGTAATCGCCGCCAGGAAGAACATATTTAATAATTCGGACACAATACGACAATACAATGTTCAGAAAATTAAAATTTACGTGTCCCCAACGCACTGTAGCCGCAGTCATTACATTTTTAAAATCGTATTGGCCGCAAGGAAACTTTACATTACATTATAGGCCTATTCGGATGTGCGATGAGCTCCCGCAGCAAACAAAGATTTTTTAATCTAACTTTAGCTTGCGTAAAAATTACGATTTAAATATTTAAACCTCGGCCGCTAATTAACAGAGATTTAACCCTTCCGTCGCCGTGGCCCGCCTGAATATTTAAACCCAGTGGAAATATTTGGCGCGTATTAAAATGTGAAAAATTAATGGGACGCCCTCATTGTTGCGTTAGAACAACTCGTGAAATCACTTTTACCCAAATATCTCTTTCTGCAAGTTAATCTATCCTACCCATTGTTGAAAACAAACTTTTGTAATCGCAAAAGTTTTTAATTTTGTAACCGAAAATCTTTAAAACAAAAGAAAGAGTCCACATATGGGATGCTAGTCCCACAACAATCTAGGTATTTCTTTTAAATATTCGCAATTAAGTATTTCATATTTGTTTTTATTTATAAGCTTATTACTTTGTCTATAGATGAATAAATAACATTCTGTGATGTAGATAAATAAAAAAATAGCAATTAAACTGTCTACATCTAACAAGGAACGGTAAGCAAATAAAACCATAAAGTTGTCAGACTCAAACAGGAATGAAAAATAAAATAGGTATAAAAGGAACTCACATTTAAAAGTAGGTATCGGTGACGTTAACTCGATGGAAACGTACCTTGCGGTGGTGCAGTCCCGGTATAGCACGTCGAAGTCCTTGCACGACAGCAGCTTGCAGCGGTTGACGCCCGGCTGGATGGCGCCGAGCCCGCGCAGGATTCGAACCTGCTCCACGTTGCACACCAACGGCACTATGTCCAGACGTTTCAGTTTCGTATACACTGTGTGTAAGCCCCCCACGAGATGCTTGAGGAACAGTTCGAACGCTTGGGGCAGGCAGAGCATCGTGTCGCCCTGGATGATGAAGGCGGCGACCTTCTGTCCGCGGTAGTCGACAAGCTTGCACTCGTTGGCGGACGGGTCGGAGGTGGAGATGGGCGGCGGGCTGCCGTATCTCGGCGGGCCGTGGTGGTGCGCGGCCGCCATGAGCTCGAGCGGCGAGTGGTGCATCATCTGCAGGGATCCGAGTAGGCCGAGGCCAGGCGGCGGCAGCGGCAGCCGCGGCGCCAGCAGCGCCGGCGGGCTCATGGCGCGCGCCGGCGACGCAGCCTTCACACGCGGCGACCCGCCCGACGAGCCGCTCACCTCGCTGGCGGTCGACGCTGAGTCCACGGCGGACTCCATGCTGGTTCACTCTACGCGCACATCACACGCCCGTCGTGCGCCACGTTCCGCGCAACAATAAATAAAAAGCGCGAGCGAGGCGAAGGCGCGGCGAGGTGCGCGCGCCCGCCCTGGCGCTTACCGCCGATTGGTCCGCTCGAGGTCGGCCAGCGCTGCCATTGGGCGCCGACACCGACGCTGAGTCCCCGCCCATTTTTCCGTTGTGCTGTAGTGCTGCGGGCGCGCGAAGAAACGCTCCTGTTTCTTTTGGGCGGCGAGCGGAGCGGAGCGGTCGCGCCGACGATAACGATGTCACCGGCAATCAATATGAACCGAGATGCTGACGCGAGCGCTTCGGCCGCTAATCACGTTACTCTGTGTTTGCATTCGAATGTAAACCATACGTACCACGACGACGAACCGATTTGTTACTTAGAACCAATCGTAAACGTAAACGCAATTGTAATGTTAAATCATTATAGTTTATGATAGAGTCGCACATTGATCTAAGTTTTTCGATGGTTACTTAATGGTCTCGTACAAAGTTATAAATAACGGACATATCTTAACTTCAGGTACATTAACTTCAATTCTTATGACTAACAACATTGGTACCATCAATGTTGTTGCCTGCATCATCACATATAGTAATGAAAATTGCTGACAAACGTCGCGATGTGGCTGTAATATTAAAGCTTTTTGACAAAATGAAGTTTTTTCGCTTTTAAAATGATGACCACGTTGTTGTTTTTACTGTATCTATCTGCTTTATTAATAAATCTAGACTAGCAAAAACAAACTATTTTATTACTTACTTTTCTGCATATTTTTAGTTATTACATACGTTCTATGTCATAAAGTATAACAGCTTTTTCTTTAGCTTATACTTAAATCTGATAATTCGTTTTCTATCGCGTATGTCTACAGTGTATTACCATGATTGATTATTAACTCGGAGAGGAAAGATATAGCCGATATGTTTTTCTTTAAAGAATTTCGAATATACCTAATTTCTTGGTTTTGGTTTTTTTATTTTTATGCGCTTTGTATCTAGTGTATTTAGAGCAATTGTAAGGTATATTATGGTGTATCAATGCAATGTGAGATAATTATTATTGTTATTGTCATGAATTTGTAACACTTGTTCCGTGCACGATTTGAACCAGGGGCTTCGCAGCGTCGCAGCCGACAGTTTACATAGCAACTGAAAAATATCGCTACGCTACAGAGACGTCGATCTGATCTTATTTATTCATTAATAATTACCTAATTGGCGTTGTATTTCATATTGTCAATAACTAATATGTTTGTTGTATTTACGAGTTTTATACGTGGTAGAGCCACGCTGCGGCTATATTATACTAGTTGTAGATTATCTATCAAGAATCATCGTAGGACCACGCTCTCACAAAATAAAGGCGTAAAATATCAGCTTAATACCTAGGTACTGCTGTGTTCCGTATGGTGAGTGTAGAGATCCGGAGACCCTTA
The DNA here is from genome assembly GCA_036936625.1 of Parnassius smintheus behrii. Taxonomy (NCBI): domain Eukaryota; kingdom Metazoa; phylum Arthropoda; class Insecta; order Lepidoptera; family Papilionidae; genus Parnassius; species Parnassius smintheus. Next base: position 21,494,691 of record JAUPFT010000008.1, read on the forward strand.
TTTACTGGAAACGAGGCATTGCATCTTAGTCCTCAGGGTTGACAACGCATTTGCGTTTTGATTCTTAATCGAGGATAAATTTAGATGTCTATCGGCCACAGCATGCACTTACCATCAGTTGGACTGTGTGCTCGTCGTCACCCTTATTTTATATTAAAAAATTCGTTCCGAACGTTTGCCTAAGAAATATGTCATGATATTAATAAGCTAAGTCTAAGAAATATTATAAATGTAAAAGCTTGCCTCTTTAGGTGTTTGTCACTCATCACACTCAAACGGCTTAAGTAAATTTTACTAAATTTAGCAAAACAAGTACATTTTATTGTGTAAAAGGATATAGGATACACTTTTAACGATATTAAGTTAGGGTGGGGAGGGTCTCATCGATGTTTATAAATTATAAGCCCAATTGGACTGGTAACATCTAGTTTCTAATTAAAATATTTTTACGTAGATTTGAACAAAACAGAAGATTATAGTAACATTTTACACACGACTCTTTGCTAGGCACAGCGTTGTTCTAAAACTTATAGTAAGAAGATAACTTTTATAATAATACAGTTAAGAGTAAGTGGTTAAATATAAAAAGGTATAGTCGTGTAGAGTTAAGATATGACATAAAGACGTTGTTTTGTACTTTTGATAACCAATTTGTTTTACTTTAGCTGCAAACACGTTTTAGTTTTTTCTTTTATTATAGAATAAAGGTGAAAAACGAGCAGACAGTCCATCTGATGGTAATTGGATGAAAGGCGGGCCTACATCTATCCTCGATTATAAATGAAGATGCGCTGTCACACCTGTAGTTTATGATGAAATGCCTTGCTTCCAATAAAAAATGTATCCGGTTCTCTACACTAGACATACGGAAACATCAGAATTAAACTGATATTTTGCGCTGGTATTGTGTAAGAGTGTGATCCTTCCCCGGTAGAGCAGACCCATTTACGGTAAGACTATAATATAGCTACAGCATCACTGTAGTATTTGTAAGAAATTCGCAGTTTATACCGCAGATGAATATAAACCATCTATAAATTTTAGCTCATATCGTTTAGGTAATTTTGTGCTTGTGTTTTGTTGAAATAAAACCGGCCAAGAGCGTGTCGGGCCACGCTCAGTGTAGGGTTCCGTAGTTTCCCGTCCATCACAATAAGTGTTTCCACTTATGAGTTTAAAGGTGGGTATCCATTATGTTCGCGGTCCAGCAGCGCTCCGCGCTCCTGCAACTGCTCCCGGTAGTGGGTACTGTTGTTTCCACCCAAGTTCAAAATGATTTTCCTAGAAAGTCCTTATAAAGTTCTCCTTTTCAGATTTTCTTCATGTTTTCTAAACTTATGGTTGAAAAGTTAGAGGGGGGGGGGACATATTGTTTTTTACTTTTGGAGCGATTATTTCCGAAATTATTGATATTATCAAAAAATGATTTGAGTAAACCCCTATTCATTTTTAAATACCTTTCCAACAATATGTCATACGTTAGGGTTGAAATTAAAAAAAAATCACTTCCCACTTTACATATAGGGGGACTACCCTAATAAAACATTTTTTTCCAATTTTAATTTTACCACTTTGTCGGCGTGATTGATACACATATTGGTACCAAATTTCATTAAAAAAAAATCAGCTTTCTAGTGCTAACGGTCACAAAGATTAAGCGAGGACGGACAGACGGACAGACAGACATGGCGAAACTATAGGGGTTCCTAGGTGACTACGGAACCCTAAAAAGAGAGAGGCGGAGTTGCCATATATCTGAGAGCCTCAATTCCTTACAAGGTTCTTATAGCTTCTCCTTCTACTTATTCAGGCTCCTCTGAGTATGTTTTTTTTGAAATCAACATTAAGGACGTCAAGGCGATTCTAGGGGTATTTGCCTTAAACGTGACATTTCTCTCTCTCAAACTCTTCAGAGATGAACACAGCAGTGTACAAACTGCACCCTAGCGGCAGAAATAACTTACAGGGTGTCCTATCGACTCTGAGACATAAAAAGAGTCTTATGGGTAACACACACGCTACGAGAAATCGTTACCTACGATTACACTGTGTCGTTTAAACTGCACTGATAATCAAAACGTGTGTGTGATAAAAACAGTTGAGTTTTTACGATTTTTTAAAACTGTACCGTCGAACGGAGTAGTATAAAAATTTGAATAGATTAAACGGATTCAATAGAAACTGTGCCGATAAACCAAGCGCTCAGTAAAAGTGTTTTGCTTTTCGATTATTGGCGTTACTATACACAGCAATAAAGGACGTAGGTACCTGTCACTATCAATATTTTAAATAAATATACCAATCTTTTGGAAACTTCTTTAATCCCTTAAGCAATTTAACATGAGAATGAGCTTCTATTTTTCTGTATTAGCCAATCTTTACACCAGGTCCTACGATTTATCCACCTCCTGGTTTTTTTCTGCCTCTTGTTTTCTTTTCATCAACAATAATGCAATCAAACCGAATGCGTCGTCTGTCGATGTCGATGTCGATGAACGTGTGTGGGCTGTAGGGACATACGATTTATCTTTACAGTTCGACTGCACAGTTTCGTCGCATAGATAAAACTGAAGATGTATGGCCTCCATTAGCACCTTGCGAAATCAATTTTGATTTTAACAATTTATTTAAATATTTTATTAGTTCCTATATAATGGCAACCATTTTCGAGTTCTATTCACAATTGAAAGTTACATTTTAATAATCTTAGACATAATATTAAAATAATATGTAACCAAACATGTTACACAAATTTACATACATTTATTTTGTATAAACTAAAGTTGACAAACGACCACACGGTCCACCTAATGGTAAGGTGATATTCTGGCCAATAGACATCTACATACAATTATCTTCAATTAAAAATCAAAATGGAGACGCGTATGAGTGCTGATTAATGGAATGCCTCGTATCCAATTCAAGTGTCCGGTTCTCTACACACACCATACGAAGCGCAGCAGCGTTGAGCTGCTATTTTACGCTGGATTCGGTGGGAGAGTGTGGTACTTCCCCGGTCGAGTCGACTCATTCGTGCTACAACCATAATATAGCGGCAGCATGGCTCTACCACGTTGATAATCATATTATATTAACTAGCAACTCTCTCGGCTTCATCTGTCATTTATGTCATCATTTTGATTTTAGATAATCATCAACAACCATTCATTTCTCAATAAGAAATTACTAAGCTTTTCGGATATAATACCAGTATTGCTTTCTGTCTGTTCGTATAGTACGTGAGGTAATATGGTCATCCGGTTAATGTGGTCACTTTCTTATAACTAAAAACTACAGCCTTGTTTGTATAGATGCCTCTGTGATACGATAGCTCTTCATCGGTCAATCAAATAATAAAGGGTCAAATGGTTGTATCGACGCCATTTTGACGGTTAACAATATAGTAAATATTTTAGTCGATTTTAGTATGGTAAATATGTAACAAAACTCAAAATTTTTAAAAGGAGATAATAAAATTTAGAACTTAACTGATATAAAAACGAAATTATAACGAAGAAGCTTACTGGCATTTAACAAATTTAAATACATAGGTTATATTTTTGCATAAAAAGTGTTTTATTTTAATTTTAAATAAATACTTAAGAATACATACACAATATAATGTTTTTACTTTATGTTTATATAATGTTTTACTTTATTTTTATTATATTTTAGCAATTTATATAGTTTCATGTATTAGTTATTTGTATGTTATTTTATTGCATGTATTGTCTATAAATCGCTATTATATTATGTATATTTATATTGCACCACCTACCTAGTTCTCACTGTTCTAATCCTTACACCTTTGGTTGCCTGGAAGAGATCGCTATGTAGCGATAAGGCCGCCAAATTGTACTTACATAATATTATAATCTTTTTTGTGTTTTGTTAACTGTATATTTGTTTGTGGTGTACAATAAAAGAATATTCATTCATATTCATTCATAATGTAAAACAATGGTTAATATTCTACAACTTTGCGACCTAACAACATTGTTTTTCGTATTTTTCCTTTTAGTATTAATTTTGAGTAGGAAACAAATTTACTCTGACTTTGATATTACGTTAAAACAAAATAGCACTCTACTGTGTCTATTTGTAGGCTTTATGAGGTTTACGACCAACAATATTTGAACTCGATGTAATTGCCATCTTGCGAAAAAAGCTCGCAGTAACGACTTCAATTTACGTGCAAATTAAACAAAAGCTTACTGAGATTTATAATGAATACAAACTTTTTCAGAAAACCTTATTTACTGCCTATCTTTATACAATGTAAAGCACATTTTGTCAATACCTGTCGTAATGTCGTTCTCTCCATGGAAAAACATCTCAATCATATAAAACAAAAACATTTTTATTGCGCTGGCATTTTGATTGATGAGCAATTCGTACATATAAGTAATATATAATACGTGAATATTTGTGAAGATGGTTTAGTTGGTCGTTACTTAATGATACGTGGGATCGTTTTCATTTTTGACTTTAGATTCTGAATGTTTTATTTAATTTTATAACATTGAAGTAAATTATCGGCTTTTTATTAAATATACTCTTAAATATCTACTTGTCTTCGAATCTTATACTTCAAGTCGAATGGCATATCTGAACTTGTAATGCTGCTTGCATCACATGCTTAGAAAAACTTTAGAACCTGGGTAAAATGATAATATACGAAAGCTCTCAAAACAAATGTTTTGAGATGTTAAAAAAGAAATTATTAACTAAACAAAAAAATTGTGCGTGTAATTGCATACACACGTACGAAGTGAAACTTCTTTATGACATATCATTCTTATTTTATTTTATATTTTACATAATTAGGTTAAATAATACTCGTGCAGTCGCAGCGGTGAAATGTTACAAGAAAACACGACGTTTTTTTTAGTACTGCACTAAATTTCTTCACTACGTCGATAAAGGAGTTTCACTTCCAATTTTTAACAAAATAATATATTTTCTTTTATCATATTAAATAAAACCTTTTTACTAGTATCAAAGAATTTCTTCTTAGTTCTACTACACTTCGCTCAACGGGCCTTTTTACATGCCTTATTGCTATCTCCTGTGTCCTAATTCTCCGATTTTAATGAAAATCTCTTATGCCTTAAAATAATGTTTAATATTATAAGCAAGTCCGCCCCAATTTTTTTCGTGACGTAGCCATGCCTAGACAATAGATAACGTGTATAAAGAATCCCAATTATATAATATTTATTTCAATGAGTCTGCAAAATATAATTACGTCAGATTTGATAGACCACAAATCCTCGCGAAAGAACACCGATTCCTACCAAGGATGATACGGGAGGCTATTGAAATTAAAAAACATCCTAATTTCAATAGAGAAGGAGGCTGGGTACTACCACCTGCTTGGGATCCTATAATCAATAAAATTAAAACTAAACCCAAGCATACCACTGCAAGACCTCAAGACATAGTCAATTCATTTTGCATAGATCGGACCATAAACAATAATTAAAAAAGCTGAAGGTACTCCGGGTTTAACAATGACATCGGGATGTCAGTCATCTCAGTCCCCCGTGACCATGGGTGCTGGAAAGCGCCCGAAACGTCGGGAATTAAAAATAAAAAGTAAAAATAAACGCGATAAAATCCGTAAAAGTAGTTTTAATCATGTGTAGTGTTCGCGTAAATGTAAGAAATCAAAGTGTTACCTTTTAAAAAAACAACCTTATTTTTATAAAAGAAAGTAATCACAAAATTTTAAAATTTCGCGAATTCAAAATTTCAACTAAACGTGATAGAGCCATGCTGTAGTTATATTAGTAGTATAGTTAGTAGCACGAATGGGTCATCGAGGATAGATATAGATGTCTATGTGCCACAGCAATCACCATCAGGTAAACTGTATGTTAGTTTATCGCCCTATCCTATAAAAAAAACGTTTTGCTTCGTCTTCACTAATGTGTACAGTGTAAAGAAGTGAAATAATATATTAGCGTGTATTTTTCTCTCCGTTAAGGGGATATAGTAAGTCAGCCTAAATTCTAATTTCGCCCCAACTTCCCCGCGCGTCGTATGCCATGTTTGTAATCACTAATACTGTAAGTAGATAGGTCGTTAGATACTTATTTCATTAGGTTTGTCGTATTTATGCCTGTCCTAACGCCAACCCAGTCGCTTCTTATTATTATCACGGTTATTTCCCATTTTAATTTTACATCGTCCTGTTGCGTAATGAGTATTCTGATCATAAGCGACCCCGTACTAACGGGGCGACAGGAATCAAGCTTCAAGACGCCGCGCCGATAGTTTAGGTAATTTATTTTTACAGTGAAAATAATGGTATTTTAAAAAAAGTAATTAACATAAGCACTGCTTTATAGTTAGTTCAGTTAGTATGCAAAGTTTCATGATCTTATTTGAAGTATTTTACGAATAACAGCGGTTTATTGTTCAGTTTGGAGGTAACTTTGGATTTTTTTCTATCGAGAAAATTTTACGGAATCGTATTTTCGTCTAACATTGTCCTTAACATTAATCCTCAACATTACCATATATTTATTTCAAAATTAATGCTGCAATACTTTCGGCATAACGGAGGATCTTGCTAAGCCATTTGAGGTTATATTTCCCCTTAACAGTACGAGTGTCTTAAAGGCAATAGTGACAGGCTTTTTAACCGATTTCAAAAAACAGGAGTACACAATTCGACTGTATGTTTTTTATGTGTGTCACCTCAGATCTCTTTTCTAGGTGAACCGATTTGATGATTCTTTTTTTATTTGCAAGCTGTTGCTTCTCATGTGATCCCATATAAAGATCAGGATCTGACGAGTAGTTTTTGAGTTATCTCTAATAATGCGTATTTCATTGACTTCGACTACGTTGATGATGTTCTCATTTTATTTGTATTGAAGTCGGTTGTACACAAGTTTTATTTTACCACTTGTGTTACATTAAAATAGTGCGATTGTCTTGGTCTTCAAGACTATTTACCTGCGGCTTGGACTTTAATTTAGCATTGGTTTGTAATAAGCTCATGTTCCATTGCATTTATCATCAAAACAAAAAATCGTTACAGCCACGCTTAGTTAATAGATTGACCATCGCAGTACGAGACGTGTCATTCTGATTCGAAGTCGCGCTCCTAATGCCATAAGATCCTGTGGACCTTTCACTACTGCCCGCTTATAACGCCCACAGGATCGGATGATGATTTCTCTTGTACCAGCACATGGCAAATATTTATCATGTTGCATTACTAGATCTAAGTATTAATGATTATTAATTATTTGTAATAATTATCTACTAATTTTCTATGCAAATGTTAACATTAATTATGAATAATAATGTCTTCCAGACCAAATTTCAGTCACGGCTGCCAGTCTCACTAGGGATTAGCCATCTGCACTGGACAGGCTTATAGAACACAACCATAGATAACTTATAACCATATATAACTGACAGAGTACATTATATACATGAAGTGGATTCTCTATTCCCAAATTCTTATATCTAGGCCACGTCTGAAAATCAGGTTCAGGACTAACGGCTTTACATGCTTTCTGAAGCACGAGCGTTAAACACCATCACCGTCAGCAGTTCATGACTCCGGGCTGCTATTAAGATTGTTTTGAAAGAAAAACCCAATAACTGATTTTGGCTCGTCCGCGGTTCGAAACCACAAATCAACACTCGCACTTACGATCAATTTTTTTTTCAAATTTCAAATTCATGGGTAATCTTGACAAAACACATACTCGTAATTAATGAAAAAAGTTATAAAACTATCTAGAGTTTATTGAAAAAAATCATATTCATTGACAATATGAACACTTGCAAATAAGAGGTACAGCCCTTCGCATACACTAATATTACGAACAATAGATTATATTATGTACTTTCGTAGGAGGGCCTGAGCCTTAAGTGGGGAGTATACAAAAATCTCTTTTATAATATGCATATAAATTACAAAGAAGGCGAGCAATAAAACATCATCGTGTGAAAAGCAACGGAAATATCAACTTACTCTACTATTAACTAAAATTATCTTACAACATTTTAGAACTGAGTATATCCTGTCAATTTAAACCCTTTAATATCGAATTATTGACATGAAATTTTGGAATCTCTTCGACGAATAATAGGAAAGAGATTAATGTAGAGGAAAGGAGGCAGACACGTACGAAATTTGAAATTGTCTGTTCCAAATATTTGAGTATTACATTTAAAAAAACATAAAACCGGCCAAGAGCGTGTCGGGCCACGCTCAGTGTAGGGTTCCGTAGTTTCCCGTCCGTCACAATAAGTGTTCCCACTTATGAGTTTAAAGGTGGGTATTCATTATGTTCGCGCTCCAGCAGCGCTCCGCACTCCTGCAACTGCTCCCGGTAGTGGGTACTGTTGTTTCCACCTAAGTTCAAAATGATTTTCCTAGAAAGTCCTTATAAAGTTCTCCTTTTCAGATTTTTTTCATATTTTCTAAACTTATGGTTCAAAAGTTAGAGGGGGGGGGACACATTGTTTTTTACTTTTGGAGCTATTATTTCCGAAATTATTGACATTATCAAAAAATGATATTAGTAAACCCCCATTCATTTTTAAATACCTTTCCGACAATATATCACACGTTAGGGTTGAAATTAAAAAAAAAATCACTTCCCACTATACATATAAGGAGGCTACCATAATAAAACATTTTTTTCCAATTTCTATTTTACCACTTTGTCGGCGTGATTGATACACATATTGGTACCAAATTTCAGCTTTCTAGATCTAACGGTCACAGAGATTAAGCGAGGACGGACAGACTGACAGACAGACATGGCGAAACTATAAGGGTTCCTAGTTGACTACGGAACCCTAAAAATATTTTAACCATTACAACGAAGAGTAAAATTTAAGATAACGGATGCAAACCTACGTAGTTACATATATTACGCAATCCATACTCTCCGCAATAGGACATCGACTTTACTCTTAATTTTCTTTTTATAGAACAAAGGTGACGAACTAGCACACAGACCACCTGATGGTAAGTGGATGCTGTGGCCCACGTTGTCACCCCTAAGGACTAAGATGGAATGCCTTGTTTCCAGTAAACAAGGTCTTCCGATCTCTACACTTATCATACGAAACACAGCAGTATTAGGCTACTATTTTACGCTGGTATTCTGTGACAGCGTGGCCCTTCCCCGGTCGAGCCAACCCATTCGTGCTACAACCATAATATAGAAGCAGCGTGGCAAACAACTTATGATCTGTACAGAAGGTAGCGTTATTAACTACTCAGGTTTGTTTTTGTGACTTAGGTAAGCACTTGTACTAATTTCACCATTACTATTTAAAATTTTTATTTCACGAATTATTAGAACAGATCAGTTTCGCTTCACGACATCAACTATTCAGTTTTAGCTAAAATAAGTAATTAATAATTGTGTATTGTTGTTTGAATTTAAGTAGAAAACATTACTTGTGTTAAAGTTTATTTACTTTGTAACAATAAAGCAACTTCATACTATGAAACTCAATCTGTATAGGGTAGAAAGTGTTATAAAAACAATAGCACCCCTCTATTACAAGCGACGACTTCAAAAGCCACAGACCACTCGCAGCGTCTTCTTGATTGAAAGTTTTAGTGCGTTCTTATAAGCCAATTTCCAATCAAAATAACCCTTATATTGCACGTAGGAAGGTTTTATTCTTTAAAAAAACATGTACTGACATCACTCGAAATTGTATTCAATGAATTAGCTACCGAACAGTAACAATGCTTTCAATATACTTTACAACACTTTTAGTTGCTGATTATTTACACAAGAACTTTTGTATGTATTGTTTTACCAATAGCACTTATATCCCAGATCTTGTGTTCATACAGCCATACCGAAAGAATAAAAATTTCTTTTCTTAAAGCACTAACAATTTGCAAGAAATAAAGGAAAAGGACTTTGGGACCACGGGTGCTGCAAAGCACTTGAAATATCCAGAACGTATTAAACGTGACTAACTAACTAAAATTAAACGTGATAAAATTTGAATAAAACTAAATTTACGGATTTTATCGCGTTTATTTAACTGATTTTAAAAAACTAAAGGTAGCCGGGCTCTATGACATTGGGACGTCAAACATCTCAATCCCCCTGTGACCATGGGTGCTGTGAAGCACCCGAAACGTCGGGAATTAAAAATAAGTAAAATTAGTTAAATAAACGCGATAAAATCCGTAAATTTAGTTTTATTCAATGGGTAGTGTTCGCGTAAATTTAAGAAATCATTACGTGATAAAATTTATTAATTTTTGTTTAATATAGTAAAGTATTAGTAAGTAAGTTCAAGTAAATTTTAATAAATCATTATTATTTATCCTAGGTGAACATACTTATCAACAACTTTAAGCGATGTGCTTCCAACAACTACCAGCAAAGCTGTTACATGGACGTTACACATGACCTTCTGTCTTGTCTATGTTCATCTTAAGATCTATCAATTAGGAGACACCATTAAGATCTTTGAGCATAAAACTGAGATCCTCCATCGATTGTACCATAATGACAAAGTCGGCAAATAAAAAGTGAACGATGTATTCACTTTGAGAAAGTAGTTTGTTCAGAATCGTTTACTGAGTCGATTCCTATCATTTTTAATATAGGTAATTTTTTATCCCAAAAATGATTAAAACTACGTAAATTACAGTCACACTAAATCTGTACAGTCAAAACAAACTGAAATGGAGCGTAACATATGGCAATAAGACTTTTAAGAGTGCATTTTTATTTGTATTATTACTAATTTTGTCATTCAATAAAAATAAAGAAAAATGAACTTTATTTCAAGCACGTTAAAGTCTTTGCGTTCGTGGATTTGTACTGTGACCACAATATTCTTCCGGAATTAGTATAACTAAATTGATAAATAATCAGTGCATAAAAATGTTTAACTAAAAATTTTGTGTATGTATTATGATTATAACATAATATCCTAATTGTGGTATCTGAGGGTGTGCGTTAATTACGTTACATATTGTATATAAATATTTACAAAATTGATTTATTACCTATCTTTGAGAAATCTGTTTCTGCGTAGAATAGTGGCGTAACTGCGTCGGGGTTATAACTGATAAATCATTGTGACACATAAACCTACAGCAGTATATTCAAGTAGCTGAAAACAAGGTGTTCTTATCTTTATTGACTAACATACTAATTCATAACGCCACAAATATTCTTATGTGCTGAAAACAAATGGAGGAAAATTTCTAGTAAAACTAATTTATTTTGCCTTCAAATATTTCATCATGTATTTCTTTTACAGCAACAATTTTTTTAAAAAAATTGCAAAATTTAATAATTAAAACCTTACCGTGATCTCGATTAAAATTTCTAAACTATTTTCATCTTGGATTTTGGTGACTATTGAAAAATACGTTGAACCTAATCGTTTAAAAACTGTACTTCGATGATCTGTATAATTTGCCGAAGAATATGTATGTGGTCAATAATAGGTACTAAAACCTTTTCGTAAACAGGCTTGTTCAGGAGGCTAAAAATTGTTTAATCTGCGTGCGGAAAGAAAGCGAAAACAGCACCTATGCGCGACTCGTGAGGAAAATCGGTCCATAATTTCTTCAAAGGGCGTTATCGGACGAGGCTTGCTCTTGAACGTTCAAGAGCAAGTCTCGTCCGATAATGTTCTTAACTCATCATCGTTAGAGCCACACTACGTGGTGTAGTGTGCAGCTCTTGGCATAATATCTCTCAATATCACCCAAAATCTGAGGTAATCCGGAAATAACGTTGCCACAGTCGGTCTTCAATTTTGACGACGGAATTAAGTGGCCCTTTCTGGCAGTCAGATCCCTGGCAGTCTTTAGAGCCTTGGAGCCGTATTAAAGTTGTGTTAGTCTGGTCGCATGCATTAGGAAATCCTCCTTTTCAGTTGTCTGTATGCTGCCATATCTGTGCATAGAAAAGTAAAAATAATATTTGAACTTTATTCTTTGAACTCTAGACAAGGTCATCCTTAATATTTTGTTTACGAACAACATTCTAATCCGACGGTTCCGCCTATGAGCTAGAGATCCGTGAGTCCATGACCCACGGACGAACTGATAGTCAAATAGACAGTCATACATACAGTCAGCAAAGTGGCATTGATGGAGCTGCTTTTACGCTTTGGTTACGGAACCCTAATATAGACTTTAATGTACAAACATTTTGTAGTACTTGCTCTTAAATAAAACCCGCGCTTAGTTTTACTTTTCACATAATCTCCAGGTACCTATTATCAACATACAAACAAATTAACAGATTATGTATTTAAATCTTATCTGCTCGAAAATTTCATAAGCATTAGTTAGAATATGTGGGTCTTTGTTATGTTCTAATATTTTTGTAATTTGGCGTAAAATGTTGAACTCAAGACAAAGGATGGAAAAAGGAAAGTCACTGTAATAGTGCTTGTTTTATTTTTTAATGCTTTTAACGCAGTCGACCACAATTTCCTTTTTTATATAATGAGGGTGACGAGTACATAGTGCAACTGATAGAAAAAGGGTTATATGGCCCATAGTGATCTATCTACATCCATACCCGATTAAGAAATAAAATACAGATGCGTTGTTACCCCTAAGGATATAGAATGCCTCGTTATCAGTAAAAAGTTGGTCTCCGATCCTTAACACTCACCATACGAAACACGCCAGCATTGTTTTGCTGCCTCACGCAGGTATTCTGTAAGAACGTAGTACGATAGAGCCGACTCCTTCGCGCTGCTTCGTGTCACTTTACAGAAAAACTAACATCGTGCGCGAAGAAATAATAATAACGTAAAATATCTATATTGAGATACAAAATTCGAAATTCGAACGAATCATAAGCGCGCCATAAAACATGAGACATATTATAATACTAGCTTGCCAGTCAGACGTTGTTCTGCCCTTTTCGATGTCATGTTTTATTAAAAATCCTTAAATTGGCAAAAAAATTGTGGGTCACTAATGGGTAAAAAAATCTCTCAAGTTGGACCAAACTGCACACGGTGTGCTAATTTGATTAAAATCGGTTAAGTAGTTTAGGAGTCCATCACGGACAAACAACTTGACACGTAATTTATATATATTAAGTTTTGAGTACAACAGTGCGTTGCAGGATAAACTTATTTTAGGGATCATAGACTTAACCAATACTTAGATATTGCAATATATCTATAAATCTGAATGGTCTGAATCTATAAATGAATGTGTGGAGAGAGCATGGCAGAACCTTAGGGATGGAATGGTAAGTGCAGCAGAAGAAGTATGTGGAACGACAAAAAGAGTAGTAAAAGAAGAGATGCATGGTGGAATGATGAAGTGAGAGAAGCTGTAAAAAAGAAGAAAAAAGCATGGTTAGACTACTTTGCCTCTATTAACGATAAGCATATGAGAGAGAAGATGAAAGAAAGATATAAGCTGCAGAAAGTTCATGCGAAAACATTGATTGAGGATTGAAGTACGTGAAAGGTGTAGAATAGAAGCGGACGAGAGGTTGTCGCACAACTTTAAAGAAAACTCCAAACTCTTCTGGAAAGAGGTTGGAAGGTCCCGGAGTGGTGCGACAGCCTTAAGAATGAATAAAGTGCTCTCGAGAACCAATGACGTCCTCTCAGAAAAATCGGACGTCATGCAGCGATGGAGTGAATTTTATAGAGAAATGTATGCGTGTCATGATCTTAGTGAAGGATCCGGGGGTGACGCCGTGACTGGCACGCCAGACACGGACCTCGATGACACTGAGGTCATCAGCATGAAAGAGATTGAACGTGCGATTTGAAGTTTGAAATGTGGTAAGGCTGCGGGACTAGACAGAGTTACTGCTGAAATGGTCAAGTACGGTGGGCCTCGCGTCTGGGACAGCTTTCATCTGCTGTGCAATTTGTGCTGGCGGACGGGAGATGTCCCGGATGATTGGCGATCCGTGGTCATTGTGCCTTTATATAAAGGTAAAGGTTCACATTTTGACTGCGGGTGCTATCGGACGATCAGCTTGACCAGTTTAGCAAGTAAAGTTTACTCGAAGGTTTTGACACGTAGGATGCAAGAGAAATCGGAAAGATTCTTATGGGAGGCACAATGCGGATTTAGACCTGGAAGAAGATGCATGGATCAAATGTTTTCTCTCCGCATGATCACGGAGAAGCTTCTGAGTGTTAACCAGAGGATTTTATGTGCTTTTGTGGATCTGGAGAAAGCATTTGATAAGGTTATAAGGAAGAAAATGTGGGAACTGTTGCCGGGATATGGTGTGGATGGTCGATTGTTAAGGGCTGTGCAGTCACTTTACTATGACTGTAAAGCCTGTGTGCGGGTAGGGCATGACCTGTCACCCATGTTTAGCGTCCAAGCGGGCGTAAAACAGGGTTGTGTCATGTCTTCCTGGCTGTTCATACTGTATCTCGACAGTTGTTTACAGAAGCTGAAAAATAGCTGTTTGGGTGTGAAATTGGGTGACATTAAAGTTAATTGTCTGCTGTATGCTGATGATGCAGTGCTTATTGCACCATCAGAAGCAGAACTGCAGGTATTAGTCACGTGTATGAAAGAGGAATGTGAAATTAAAGGTCTCCGTTTGAATGCTAATAAAACTAAGGTTCTGGTATTTGAAAAGGACGAAGAGAGAACGAAATGTGAAATATGGGTAAATCAGGAATGTCTAGAACAGGTAAATCAAATTGTATACTTGGGGAGTGCTTTCAGCCGGGATGGAAGATGTGATTTAGAGGTGGATAGGCGTGTCGCTGCCGGAAACAAAGTCAATGGTGCCCTGAATGCATTAGTCAAAAGGCAAGGCGTGGTGAAGAGTGCACGCCTTGCAATACATAACGCAGTGTTGGTACCGACTTTGTTATATGGCAGCGAAACCTGGGTATGTCAGAAGAAGCATAAAAGCAAGTTGAATGCAGTGGAGATGCGATCTCTTCGTAAAATGTGTGGCGTTACCATAGCCGACCGAAAGCGAAACGAAGAGATTCGCAATATGGCAGGATTGAAAGATGACCGAAGTCGAAGAGGTCGAGGTAGACCGAATCTAACTTTCGAAGACCATGTGAGCAAATTGCTCGAAGAGGGGAGGGTCAAGAGTACTCGGATACCTAGACGTGCATCTATGAAGAAGTTAATGAACCTGAAAGAAGCGAAAGAGGTATGTAAGGATCGTGACACTTGGCGATCTGTTCTCTCTGGCTACCCCGTTAGGGATTGTGCGTGAAGATAAGTAAGTAAGTAAGTATTCCAATATACAAAATGGCTGGCTGCTACCACGTGCTTTGGTTTTATAAATTGATATAACAAAAAATAATGTAATTAATGAAAACAAGTTGCTCGCTTTTAATTCCGGATTACATCTAAGGCTATCCCGATCTCATCACATAAGCGTTATATTTAATACGTTGCGTAGTGACGCCGTCAGCTAATTTACCACCCTTTTGCGCCATGAACATCACAAGTTGACGATGGGATGGCACATGTCATATAAATCTAGTAGCAGCTGTAAACCTATCTTAAAAATACGCAAACAGTATGATAGTGCAGAAAGGTAATTGAGCTCTTCACTAGATGATGAATCAAACTCTAAAGTCCCTAAAACAATGATCTGTGAAGACTTGAGACTTACTTTGTTTCAAACCTTCAACTTATTTGATTCGAAAGATTTATTTGTATTCCTATTTTGAATAATATTTTTGATTTTGTAACATAACAGTGAAATCTAGCCTGCAGTCCAGTACAGTATCTATCTAATTGGCAACTGCAGGCCATTGACTTTTTCATTCCTGCAACCAATTCGAACAAAGAAGGTGACTGAGGCGTTATCACCCCCGAGGACTAGGGTAGAATGCTTCACGGCATGTTATTATACTGGCTCTTTTATATTTCAAACCGGGACACAGCAAGGCACGGTCTGATGGTTGACACCAGAAAAATTAGAGGGTGGTACATGTATGTGGCGGTAATTGTAGCAATGATTTAGACACGTCATTTGCTAATAAAAATTCACAGGCGCTATGAATTACATAAATAATATTATTAGATTTATTAGTACACCCGTGGAATGGAATGGCATGTACACCTGTAAGGGTAGAATTTGATGATACTTTTAGAAATGTCAAACTGAGAACGTAATAAAATTTCATTCGATTTCATTAGAGATTTTTGTAGTATTTCAGTCGGTTGGGAAATATAAATATATAGAATGATGAGCAAGATAGTATAAATATAAATGATGAATATAAAATAAATAAATAAGTAAGTAAAACTCAACCAGATGGAAACGCTCAGCAGTGGAGGCCAAAAAACCCGGGGTTAATTTAGACCACATGAATGTTGGCAGACCGCCCCACATGTCAATAACCTCTGTTTCGGCTTTTACAACTTTTTCGTCATATGGGATGGTAATATCGACCAAAAACATCTTTTTATGTAAGCAGTCTATCACCGGTGTGGTGCACATAGTCCTATTTGGGATGATGGACCGGTCTCGATAGAGCCTGGTGTGGTCATTTTCCTTCCTTCATTTTCCTTCCGACGAGTACTTAATATATAATAAGGGAGTTTTGCGATCCACGTGATCATACTTCAGAGCGAGCTGATGTAGGATCCTGGTTACTAGTTTGTTTCTGTACTAACGTTAGAAATCGCCGAATAACAAAAGCGAATAACGGAATGGCAACAAGCTCGATACATGTCGACGGTGCCATAACTTTTTTTTATAGAAGAAGGGTGACAAACGAGCACACAGTTCACCTGATGGTGAGTAGATGCTGTAGCCCATAGACATCTACATTTATCCACAATTAAGAATCAAAACGCAGATGTGTTGTCACCCCTGAGGACTAAGATGGAATGTCTCGTATCCAGTAAAAAAGGGTATCCGGATCTCTACACTCACCACACGCAACTCAGCTGTATGACGCTGCTATTTTACGCTGGTATTCTGTGAACGCGTGATCCTTCCCGTTTGAGTCAACCCAATCGTGCTACAACCATAATGTAGTACAGCGTGGCTCTACCACGTATAAATGTGACTCCATCACTCAGGTCGTATTGTCTACTGTTAATTTATACATTATTATTATTATTATTTCATTTTTATTGTAAATGTAAATAATATTTATTGTGTTCTTTTAGTCACTGTCTAGTGAAGGCGCAGGAGAATCCTTACTAGACTACCACTAGAGGCGACAAACGGCAATGAAACGAGTTTACCCAACTCGTTTCAGCACCTTCCTAATTAGAACCCAAAAATAATAAAATAACTGTGGTTGCCAGCCAAAGTGGCAAACTTTGGGGGAAGCTTATGTTAAGTGAACATTTGATAGGCTGTAATGATGAATGACGATATTCTTCAATAATTTCTTTGCATCTAATAGCGGTGTATGAAAATTCATTACTGTATAGCGTACCGTAGAAATACCGTGTCATAGAAGTTTTTTTTAAATATAGGATAGGGTGACAAACGAGCACACAGTCCATCTGATAGTAAGTGGTTGCTGTGGTCCATAGACATCTACATATATCCTCGATTACGAATCAAAATGCAGATGCGTAGTCACCCGTGAGGACTAAGATGATATGCCTCGTTTCCAGTAAAAAGGGTCTCCGGTTCTCTATACTCACCATACGAAACACAGCAGCATTAAGCTACTATTTTACGCTGGTATTCCGTGAGAGCGTGGTCCCTCCCCGGTCGAGCGGACCCATTTATGTTACAACTATATTTCTAATATAACTGCACAATTGCTCTACCACATATGAAAAGTGTATGGGAAATGCCAGAAAATTACTAAGGTTTCTGGGAGATGGCGATTTAACCGTCCTCTTTACGGTAAACGTAAATATCCAAAACAGTGACGGGGATTAGTGTCAAATATACGTGACGTCTGATACTGCGAGCCTCAATATACCTCCCAAGCGAAACGATTATGGCAAATTCTCCCTACACTCAATCCTCTGCCGATGCTTAAAAATATTTTTATGACGCTTGTTTTTCACTGTATTTAAACGTAATAGAGTTTTCATTATTCGCAAAAAGTATTGGTAATAAATGGCTTTACCTAGCAATAAATCGAGCTCAACATTGCGAAGCTGCAGCAGACTGCGCATTCTCGTTAAACTTTATTTTTGTATTAAAGCCGTAACTTTAGGACGCAACAGCTACCAACTGTAATCCCTGTCGTGAAATTTTACACAGATACCTGTTTAAAATGCAAAAAACAATGGGCGAAATGATCCCATCGTTTTATTTACATGTCATAACATTTTTTTTTTTTTAAAAAAAGCTAAACTTTTAAAATTTGTTATAAAAGGGTCACCGATTCTTTATCGCATATCCGAATATTTTCCAAACAAATTTGTGGAATTATTTTCGTTTATAATTAATACTAACTTGCTATATTTAAAGGGGCAATTAGGCTCAACTATCACTATTGTTTACCGTATCGTAAACAAAGGAACGACGCAATAATACTTTTGCTAGGTATATAATATAAAAGGTAATAATTGCATTTACCTTCAGCTTCTAAAGTGCAGTAAATAATGTTACCAGTACACCACACGGCATGCCTCTCTTTACCAAATCGTGTCCACATTTCATGCATTTAGTACTGGCGAACTATTAAATTAAATTTCGGTTTAACACGAGATGTACTGTTCAATAATATTCTAATTTATTTTATTTTACTTGGTACTGTATTGGAGTAGTATAATAAATCAACTATAGTCAGAGACTGTGCTTTATAAAAATACATCTGCAGAACCGTGTAAGATATTAAGGTACGAATAAGCATATTATGTAATATAAAAGTTTAAGTTACAGCCTATATACGCCCCACTGCTGGGCACAGGCCTCCTCTCATTTTTGGGAGGGTTTTTAGGGCAAGGAATAGTCGGCCGCGCTGCCCCAATGCGTGTTGGCGACCTTCACATGACTTCGAAATATTTTTTTTCTTATTTCTCAGATATTCAAGTTTCCTCACGATGTTTCCCTTCATCGCCGAGCACGTGGAAAAACAGCACTTAAAAATGCAATTAACAATTTCATTGGTGCCGGCGGAGGTCGAACCCGATTTGCTCGTGTATTGTGTAATTTACAGTGAGCGCTAAACGTCTGAGCTACCACGGCTGTTCGAAGTGTTGAATTTATGAAAATTGATTTATAATTGAAAAAAAAATACAGGCCTTTAAAGTCCGTACACTTTTAAAGTAACGTTTATTGCTTACTCATTCATCTAAATAATTTTAAAAAATGCCAGTTGATCAAATACAGTACTCGGAAAGATACAGCGATGAGGTCTATGAATATCGACATGTAATCCTGCCACCAGATATTGCTAGGCTGGTTCCAGAGTCTCATCTCATGAATGAGACTGAATGGCGCAATTTAGGAGTGCAACAGAGTGCACATTGGCGTTATTTCATGGTTCATAATCCTGAGCCCCATGTGCTTCTATTCCGAAGGTCCAGAACTGATATACCAGCGACTGTTAACGGTCTAGATAGTAAGACTGTTTAAACTGTCCAAGTTTAATGTTTAGGTGACTGGGCAGTAGGCCATTGTTATTGACAATTTCATTGATTAGATAAAAGGATGATTAAATTAATTTAAGAACTAATTTTTGAAGCTATATTTTATTTAGTTTTATTATGTTCTATGCTATCTTTTAACTGTCATATTTATTATTCTATAGATATCTTTTCGGACAGGTCGAGGGAATTTTAGTGAACATCAAATCAGAAAGAGACTAAAACAAAAAATAAGCGTCAATTCAATCACCCAGAGGCACTGACGATGGTTTCTCTAGAAACTAATGAAATTGAATGAAGATATTATAATACAATCGTGATAGTGTCTTTGTACTGGCGAAGTCATAATGCCCAGTATTCCATACCGACCCGTGGGTGCCGTAGGAGGCGGCAGAGGGATTCAGACTAGAATATGAGCAGCAGTGTCATCCTAATTACAACTAGAAAATAAAACACTGCCATTGATAACCACTCTGCCAAGCTTGGCAACTATGGCAAAGGGGGGTAACCTTTATTAGGCATTCTATGGGGCCTATTTTCAGCAGTAGACTTTGATAGGCTGTCATGAACGATTACAGAATGAATAATTTTTTTTTAGTTATTGACCATTAGGCTGGCAAGAAACAAAAAGGTCTCGGCTGGGACTCCACCATTCAAATAATGGCCCCAACCACTTCAAACATAAACATTTTAAGTTTAGGAGCTTAACAGTAGGAAAAACCATTGTAGCTAGTATGTTTATAATCCTCTCTTCGACATAATACAAAGCCATAGAGAACTCAGTGAATTATATTTGTGCAATAACGGCCCTAATTAAAGCTGAGCGAGTGCCCTACGTGGTGAGCACTAACATGACTCGTAAGGGCCCTGATTCTCTTCTCTTATAAGACTTTTTAAATTACTAGGTGAATTTTTTTTTGTATTATTAATAATAATTATTCTCTCTTTGACCTCTCTAAACTAAAGAATATCATACGTTCAAGGAAAAACTAGAATGTCATCTAATACATTACATTAAAAACTTTATGCCCAGTACTTCTATCTATAGGGATGAAATTTATTCTTAAAACTAACTATTCTTGAAACTTGGTGTTCTTGTAGGGGTGCTGCGTTACTTCACGCCGGGACAGCTCCTTACCTAATATAAAGCGGAAGTCCGGTCGTGCATGAAGTACTGCTGTCACATATGGGCTGGTGCTGCAAAATACCACCTGGCAGCGTTGGACGCAGGGCAGAGATATACTAAGAGGCTCATTGGTGACCTTGATTTGGTTGAAACCAACCTTGTCAACATCGAGAACAGGCGCAGAGTAGCCAGCCTCTCGGTATTTTATAGGATGCATTTCGGAAAGCGCAGGAATTGCACGCGTTAATTCCTTCCTCTCCTTTCCACCGTCGGACGACCAGGCGGTTGGCGGGTCTTCACCCCTTTGTTGTCGATATCCACGCATTCCAAAAGGTTTACTTCGACATTTTTAATGCAGACAGCAAAGGAGTGGAATAATTTGCCGGCCTCTACCTTTCCGTGCGAATACAATCTGGGCGTCTTCAAGGCAAGAGTGCATATACTTTTGTTACGCTAGGACAGAGCCATTTACCATCTAAGGCTGCATCACCACTTGCCATCAGGTGGGGGTGTGGTCAAGCACTAACTTATAAAAAGTAAAAAAAGGAGATCTGGCACGGTTTTACCTCGGTAGAATAAATATAGTGTACTAAATGTCGCTACTTTAATAAAAGTGGCGACATTTAGATTTAACATCATCGTCAAAGGGAATTGACTTATATTGCACGCCTCGTAAGCGAAGCGTTGAGGTTGTACTCTACTCTCACCTAATAGTAATTATTAATCCAGTAATTTTCTGAGCTAAAAATGTCTTTATTTTTTTGCTAATGCACTTTTATAATAATAAAAATTTGGTCTCATTTAATTGTAATTAATGAGAATATAAAAAACAGCTGGTACTTTTCTCCAAAAAATATTCTGATGGATCTCTTCTTTCGTCTCAAATATGGAAAAAGAGATATTTCATTTTTATATAATCAAATGAGATTACGAGGCATGCACTTCTGGATTTTCCAACCGTTTTTTATAATAAAATTTCAAGTTTTTCGGCTGAATTATAGCCAAGATCGCTCGTGGCATTACTTTCTATCTGTTCGTGAAGTTTTGTTTCAACCGACTCAGCCATTGTGAAGGTTATACCAAACAAACACAAGAAATTTTAAAAAAATGGCTACTCATGTCATAATCGAATGCAAATTACACCCTGAGCTTAATAAAAGGCAATATTATACCGGTTACCACCCCTGAAGTGTAAACTATTTAAATAAAAATAATAGGTACCTAATTAAAATCGGTTCAGTAGTTTCCGAGAAATATGTGACCGTACATAAAAAAAAACATACAAGCCTAATCTGCTACCGTTTTTGGAACTCGGTTAAAATGTTGCAGCGTCCTCAATAAACGATGTGCAGGACAAAGGTGTTCGTTTTTCAAAGACCAAATGGATTCGTAAACGCACTACATACTCCACTCAAACCTCACGTGCAGTGTTGATATCTATTTAAGTTGTGTTTACGCGGTGTGATTCAAGTCGGGATTTTCTTTTGATGTAAAAGTCTCCCTACAAACGTGTCGAGCAATATTGACTCGCCAACCAATAGCCGCGTGATGTGAGAACTACCAAGGAATTTAATTTTTTTTTATCTAAAAGAAAAACAATTTTTTTAAGTAACTGCTAATGATTTTGAAGTAAATATTTAAGAAGGTAATGAACATTTTGTTGTAAAGGTTCTATAAGCAATTAATTATAACTTTTTACGCGATAGACCCACGCTGCAAATATTTTGTAGTTGCAGCACGAATGGGTCGGCTCGACCGGGGAAGGACCACGCTCTCACAGAATACCAACGTAAAATAGCAGCGCAATGCTGCTGTGTTTCGTATGGTTAGTCTGGAGAACCGGAGACCCTTTTTACTGGAAACAGAGCTTTCCATCCTAGTCCTCACGGGTGACAACACATCTATCTGCCTTTTGAATCTTAATCGAGGATGAATGTCCACTTACCATCACGTCGAATTTATGCTCCCTTGTTTATTCTATAAAAAACTAATAAAATGTCCTTTCTTTTTTTTTCTTATTTCTTTCTTCTCTAGTCCGTTATTATTTTTTTACCAATTAAAGCACGAATTATTCGTACAGTATGATCATGAAAACCTAATATTTCATAATCGTATAGTAAGTACCAAACATTAAAGCATTAATAATTTCCCCACGGTATTTTTTGTAGCAAAGGATCTGAACGGACATTAACGTACTTACATACCTATAAGTTATTTCAACGTAATTATAGAAAACTAATAGTTGCGAAATTAATAAAAAATTGGAGCATATCCAGCAAAGAAAAGATCCTTCGTCCCGTTGCACCGGGTCACCGTAGTCGTTGGCACGTAACTCTATAACTCGAGATCCCAGAATAGGGCTACCCCCCTCACAGACGGTAATACCAAGCGGCACCTTTATTGTTTTTTCCAGTTTTCATCACTTCACGCTCAGTCTGTCTTTTGATTCAGTGACTGTGTAATGTGTTGTTGCCGCATTTATTTTGCACTCTTGCCTAGGTGTTGCCAGTTTATTTTGTATTCTCTTGGCGTTGCCATTTATTCCACGTCGCTTTGAAGTCAAAGCTTTTGATATTGCAACGCCGCTTAGTCTGTGCTGACCGCAATGTAGATTGAATGGTACTTGTGTAGTTAAACACTCGCTTGCGGTCAAATATTTTTTATGAGTTGGACATTTTATGTTTTTAAGAGAGAATTGTTATAATATTGAACCTATATTTGTATGAATCAATAAATAAAATTAAAATAAAGGACGCGGATCGCGTTTTTTGACATTTTTTGATGTAAGACTACCTCCAGTTGTGTAATTTTGAAGAGCTTCCATGAAATGGTTAGAAATTAAAATAATTACGAGAGACGCTTGTGAGTCAGTTGAATCATTGACTTAGTAGGTAGTTGTTTTTGATTTTTCTAGGATTCTAGATATCTCCTAATAGTACACATTTATTTTGATTTAAAATATAGATCAAAATTATTATGTCATGTAAGATTACATACTATATTTATTTATTTTTAGACGCCAAGCTGCAGCTCACTATGGCTGCAGCACTTTTGGGTTGACCCGACGGGGGAGAACCAGGCTCGGACAAAATACGAGCTTGAATTATCAACTTATTCCTGCTAAGTTTCGTATAATGTGTGACAAGAACCGGGGACCTTTATCACAGGTAAAAAGGCATTCCATCTTAGTCAAAAGAGGTGAGAACGCATCTACATTTCGAGGATAAAAGCAGATGTCGCCCGTGCTGTAGCTACTCACCATGGGATGTACCGTCTACTTGTTTTCAGTTATATTTAAGAGATTAAAAAACTGCATAATAGAAGTATTAATGAAATGAAATAAAAGTATAGACTATTTTAACATTAATTTTTAATTTATAAGTTGCGAATAAGGCTAATAGGCCTGGCATATTGTTATTCCATTTTTCTATACAATATGTTTATGTTGTATAAGTAGTTAATTAAATTATAAATATAATAAGGCTGTTGTTATTCTAAAGAAAGTAGAAGAGTTTAATAAATTAAATAAAACAAAATGGTATGAAATTAAATGAAACGAGATGAAAATTAAAGAAATGAAATATTATATCTATTTCTACGACGTCAGAAAAATCTCAAACGTTAAATGTCATAATTTTCTCAAATTAATAAAAAAATCGGTGTATGTCGTAATATATTTTAATATTATTACTTATCAACTTCAGTTAATTCACAACATACCATAGATGGACTATTTTATTTCACAAATGTTGATCGTGGGATCGTAGTGACTTACCTAAATGCCTGCATATGCTGAAAGTCTTACAAATCCCGCCTTATCTTGGATAGTTCATGGGATTCTTACGAAGGCTTCGCGTCTTGTCGTCTCCTTCGTTTGTTCGTGAACACGCTTTGATATATTTTTTCGCCATTTCGCCAAGCACGTGTTCTAATGTTATATAACAATAGAAATAACTAATCTTACAGAGAATATTTTAAAGAACAAATGTCCAAATAATCGGTGATGCCAAATTCAAATTCATTTATCACTTTCTCTATTCTAGTCTCTATCTCTTTAAGTCCAAGTATCTGTGACACCACGAGACTTAAAATGAGTAGCGTTAGATTGTTATTTTTCCGTTATTTAATAACACATCCCAATTTACATATCATATGGTAAATTATACAAAAGTATAACTTTCAATAAGTATTATTTATAATTTATATTAAATAAAAATGTTTCTGTTTCTGAAGTCCATTCTAAATCAAGACGAATCGTAACGTCTTGTAGGTATATTACTTTATGCAATACTCAGCAATATAACAATAATGATCATAGTCAGCAATATAACAATATTGATCATGCTCAGCAATATAAAAATATTGATCATGCTCAGCAATATAACAATATTGATCATCAATATAGGTCATAAAAAGCACTTATCTCAACCAGATAAGTATCATTATTCAACAATCAATAATCATTACTTCCTGATCCATTCCTGGCCCTATGTTCAGCAATGGACTTTTGATGCTAAGCCAATCAAAAGTCCACTGCTGAACGTAGGACTGTGGCGGCGCTGTCGTTATGCCACAAGCGAAACGCACCGACCCCCCAAAGTCTACAAGTACTATACATAGAACACTAAAGTACTATACAAAAAAGAAGTACTTTATATATAACAGCTCTGACCTATCACACGGAGAGTTGGTCGCTCCCCGGGCTGAACTACTTTTCCGGCGGGAAACCTCCCATTTTCATGCAACCTTCGAAAAACCTCAACTTTTAAGTGCCCCATTCAATCGTTCCCGAGCAGATGTGCTGTCTGCAGTTATAACGTTCATCGCAGCACTGAAATAATACTTCCTGTTCCTTCAAGCTACTCTCTGCTTTACAGTGTTGAGCACCGCTCTAAACCCTACTGCTTGCTTCTGCTTCATGGCATTCTCACAGATTACTTACCTTCTTCACGATTCACCGCCAAACTACATGGCAATTTCTGGCACTTGCCATTCGTCGACAACTGGACCATCAACCTCCGGTCTGAGCAGGGGGGTAATGTAGTGGACCTGTCGTCGAGCCACGAGCGAAACGCAAGGAATCCTAAATACAAAACAGCTTGTGCTATCACTTCGAGCGTTGCGTTGGTCGCTTCCCGGGACGAACACCTTGCACGGTGAGAAATCTCCTCCTTTCCTTTCACGGTCAAAGGATCATAGATGCCTCATAGGGATCCCTCACGGCAGGCATTTAGCCACAGTTCAGCTACATATAAGTTTGCATTTATAATAATAAATTCTAAATGATGCTAATATACTGATAGTCCTGTATCTTGACCATAAAAACCATAAATATTTCATTTTCTTTTTGATTAAATTGTGATTTTCCCCATCCACGCGCTCATAAGAAAGAGTAATTTTGTGTTTAAGTATTAGACAGGACTTGGACACGGACAGGCTAGAATTTACGTATGTCTTTGTTATGCGAACACTTATACTAAATATGTCTTAATTGCGGAAGTTATAAATTTTAAAATTCGGAAGTCATCTGGCTAAAATTTAAGTTAAATAACAAGACGAATTTCTTCATCTTATAAATACAAGTTATTTTTTTTTTACTTAGTAGAACCACACCTCATTTGTATTATGTTTGTAGCACGAATGCGTCGGCTCGAACGGGGTAGGTCCACACTATCACAGAATACCAATGATTTTTGCTGTTTTTGTATGGTGAGTGTAGAGAACTGGAGACACCTTTTACTGGAAACGAGGCATTCCATCTTAGTCCTCACGGGTGTCAACGTATCACTTATTACCACTTATTCTTAATTGAGGATAAATGTAGATGTCTATGGGCCACAGCTACCGATGGGACAACTCGAGCTACTAACTCGAGTTGGGCTTTATTCGAATTGGATCTGTCTAACTCGAGTTTGGGCTGGCTGTACATGAACGAATCAAAGGAGCGAACGAAAGCGAAAGAGTTCGTTGTGTGCATAGATAGTCTTTTTTAGAATATTATTTTTTTGTTGAAAATACTAACTTATTTATAGATACGTTAACTTACAATAAATAATATTTCATTTTCTAATATTTAATGTTTCCATAATATTAAAATATATACAATATTAAAAGAACTATAACAATTTATTTGTTAAAAAAATAAATGTAATCAAATCGTGTCAAAAACGCTGGCTGTGTTTCCTCGCTGAATGGCGATACTCAGCTTCCGAGCGAGGAAAGAACTAACCCTCGTTTCACCAGCAGCAACGACCAGTCGCGGATTGATGTCCTTTAGAAACTTTACCACACGTGGACCTCATGGACCGATAGTGTCTACAGCTAGTGACACAAATATGTAGTAATTTCTCGAGACACATATTTGCGCCGATTATTTAAATCAGCTGCCTCTGATGCCGCCCCTGCTTTAAACGAGGAACCCCTGAGATGAGAGGCTGCTAAAGTGTCTCCGCACGTAGCATCCTACACCTCTCTGTAGAGGTATCAGTATCATACCATCAGGTCTCTTGCCTTCTTTTTAGTTTTTGAGTATTATTTTTCATTTATTTATTCAGAAAATACTTTATTGAAATACTTTTTAAATGAGTGGTCCTATATCTTAATTATATTTTTTTTACGTGGTAGAGTCACGCTACAGCTATATTATAGTTGCAGCACGAGTGAGTCGGCTCGACCGGGGCAGGACCACGCTCTCACAGAATACCAGCGTAAAACAGCAGCGTAATTCTGATGCGTGATGTAATGCTGCTATGTTTCGTATGGTGAGTGTAGAGAACCGGAGGCCCTTTTTACTGGAATCGAGACATTCAAACTTAGTCCTCACGGGTTACAACGCATTTACATTTTGATTTTTAGTTCAGGATAAATGTGGATGTCTATGAGCCACAGCATCCACTTACCATCAGTGAATACTATCATCAATGAAGAAATTAAACGAAGAGTATTACCTATAACCAAAGTAGTTAGTTATATAGCATTTTATAAAAGCTAAAAATAAGACAGTGATAATTCAAACTATTAATAGCTTATGCTACTATAGTATACATACATTTTAAAGCTAGACTGATATTGTTCTGTGAAGACTGCTAAATAGCTTTGCTGTTAAATATATGTTATATTACTATAACTAACACTAAAAACAAAAATAAATAAGTACCGTACTGATACATACTAAATATTATACTTTTTATTTCAATCCTACCTACTTAGTTAAGTAATGATACTTTTTCCAACTCAAAATAGAGTTAGATAGAAACACAAATTTATAAAAAAGTAATATATGTTACTTCACGCAACTCGAGTTTTAACTAGAGCTGCCTTTTAGATTCAGATAGACTGTATGCTCGTTTGTCATCTTTATTGTATAAAAAAAATCCAGAATGAATTATCATTTGAATTCCAGTAAAAATACCACGTTCGTACGTTTTTTTTTTTAAAGAAGGAAGGGTTCAGAACGAACACAGTATCTGATAGTCACGAACACTACATCAATACTCGATTAATAATTAAAAATCAGACACATACGTTGTCAACCTTCTTTATAATATCGAAGTGACTAACGAAGCACCCAAACACAGCTATAACAAACTTCAAACTCAGAAGGCATCGGTTACGTTGCCAGTTGCCACCTCTGAGAACTAAGATGAAATGCCTCACAGCTCGTAAAAACTGCTGACTGCTGACTCTCTATATTCTTTAAAATGACACACAGCAGTGTCACTACTATTTGGTAACAGAGGTTGATGAACTCCAAGGTACCCAGCGCAAATGACCCCCATAATCCCTACCCTGAATATTGACCCGGCGCGATAACGCCTTGGCTAAGCATTTGGCTCCGACGCTATGGGCCGCGGGTTCGAATTCCACACGAAATAAGTATGTATAGTAACAAGTTACCTTCTGTACAACTTTTATAAATTTTATGTGCCGAACGGCCTATCCCAGTTTAAGAAAACTTTGCCACTTGAAATAGCTTAAAAACTCTAATCAAGACTTAAAATAAATAAAAATGAGTGCAACCATCAAATTCTTGATCCACTATATAACGTAAATTCACATTGAGATCACAGATTTCTGATAATTGTTAAAGTAGCATATTCTTCCTTCACATATGTATTACTTATATGTAAGGTAAAAAGGAAGGTCGGCGGCAGGGTGAATGTGAAAACGAATAATATTCTGTCATGGAACTGATAGTGAGCTGACGACACATAATGGGCATGAGGAATAGATGAAAAATTATTCACACTCGCAAGTATTGACTTTATACACATTGGCAAGGGCGGTGCGTGATCTCGCGAAAATTTGATAGGGCTGCCAGTGTTACGACATTATTTTTATTGTTCGTCCGTTGTGTTGATCTGTGCCGTTGCCGGCTTCGCGCAGGTGATTTCACACACAACAGCTCTACCTATCGGGTCAAATGGTGAATTTAAACCATCAAGGGGCCCATTAAAATACACACAAAAAATTTTATAAAAATCGGTTGAATGGTTTCAAAGTGTATAATGGACATAGGTACATTCTACACTTTGAAACCATACATAGACATAGAGCGAGAGATCCTGCCGCAGACTCACTTGACCAGCTGAAAAGTGCCATTTACGAAGAATGGGACAACATCCCACAGCATGTCATCGTAACTCTAATCCGATCGATGAAAAACCGGATGGAAGCGGTGATAAGAGCTCGAGGAGGGAACACTAATTATTAAACGTTATTTAATAAAAGTTTTTTTTTCACTTACGTGTGTTGTTTCATTCATTTCCTTCGTTCTCCATACAAAATAAAAACGACTCATTAAATAAATCATGAAACCTATGAAAATTTAATTTGAATTTAGAACAATAACATTAGAATTCGGAAACCTCATAAAACTCACTATTAAGCGACATTTGATATTTATTCGTAAATAATAAAAAAAAACTGATAATCCTTACAAAACATAAACTTGCCAAGTTGTTTCGATTTTTTGATGAGAAGTTTATAATATATATATATATATATATATATATATATATATATATATATATATATATATATATATACATAATATTAAAGTATTACGCTTTAATTATCTTTATACTGGTGCTAGATATTTGCTTAAACGTGGGTTTGCTAAAACCGGAATTACAATACTTTATTATTTACATGTAAGCTAGTCCTTTTTACTTTTATAGTTGAGGCCTATTTTTCGTCATTTGCGTTAAAGTCGACGCAGGAAAAGTCAGAGAAATCCTTGACTGAACACTTGATTCGTAAGTTTGAGTAAAACAACGTTAGAGTATCCACCAATTAATTTTATCCTTACGAGAACCATTGTAGCTCAGAGGCTATAAACGCTCGCTATAAATTTCACAGTACGTGAGCAACCCGGATTCGATCCCCGTCGGCAAAAATGAAATTATTAATTGCAATATTAAGTGCTGATTTATCGCGTGCTTGGCGGTGAAGGAGAACATCGTGAGGAAATGTGTCCTGTGTCCAGCTGTGTGGGCCGTATATATGCTGTAAATTTTATGAGTATCGGGAGACCGATACTCATAAAATTTACAGCATATTATCTCTCTCTCAAATTTATAGCAAAACGTTACAGGATCAATTCAAGGTCAATTATGGGAAATGCCATAAAAAACCATGGCGTAGGTAAATTGAAAAGGCTCCCATCTGTCCCGACATCCATTACGGCCTGTAGAATTCCACCTCTGGACATCGCCCTGCTCCATAAAGCTAAAAGGGGGTTTGCCACGCTCGGGAGGCGGGTTACTAACCGCAGTATTTTATTGTGTGCAATGTTATCACGAAGATGCTGCTACCTATTCCCGTTTTCATTTTCCCTCTGTCCCTCATACCTCCCACGGGACAATATTGCAATATTGGGTAGTGGTATTCTTACACCACCACTAAAAGGCTACAAAAAAGATACTTATGACAAATTATCTTAACTGGAAGAGAAACCCAAGTCTAATAGCAGACTTGTGAATAAAATTTTTGTTTCATGCCCATAAACAACACAATACTCGAATCCTGTAATAGTTAATAATGCTAAAATGTATAGATAATTGGGAAATACTTGACAGCCCTATCGCCGCGACCGTTTTCGTATAGAAGCGCGTCGAAGTCGGATGTCAACGCGTGACGCGCTCTGAATGTACCGCGCCGGTAATAAATAGAATACTTTTATCGGGCACCCACACTCGCCCGCGCAAATATTGTGCCTTCGTAATCTGACTCCACTGCGCGCCTTTTGTGAACTGTGAGACGTCCGGGTCTATAAGTCAATGATCGACGCCTTTTATAAGCACGGTTTTACCCTTTGGAATGGTTTGAAATGTATTGAATAATCTTAAAATTTTACCTTATACAATACAGTAGTTAGGAATAATTTTTAGTTATTTAAAAGTTGTCGTCTTGCTATCTTGCATAAGCCAATTCATTTCATTTTTCACAATTGCTAGAGAAAATATTTAGCAACAAAATTTGTTGCATTTAATGCTCTACGGTGCTCTTCTTTTTTTTAATTCATGCAATAAATAGAGCCTGTCAAAAGTCCACTGCTGCATATAGCTAGTAACTAGCAGTAACCCTTAGATACATAGCGGAGATACTTACTTCCCATAGTTGCCACACTATACAATCGATTTGGCAAATACAGTTTTTAATATTTTGAGTTTTTACCAGGAAGATTATGCCCCTTTACTGTTATAGTTTCCCTCTGTAGACTCTTACCCGCGGGATAGGGCTAATTATTTATCTTACGCATCCAATACACGATAATTTCATACTTTAAACCAGTATCATATAGAATCCTATACCTTTAAACGAGCAATTCTTGTATATATATATATATATATATATATATATATATAATCTGAATCTCGGAAACGGCTCCGATTTTCATAAAATTTAATGTCCAAGGAGTTTCGGGGGCAATAAATCGATCTAGCTAGGATTTATTTTTAGAAAATGTCTTTTTGTCCGTGTTTTCAGGTAATGAAAAACTGCTACAATATAAGAAGGTAAATTTGAACACGGTGATAATGATCGCATTAGCTCAGGTGAATATCGAGCGGTCGCGAAATCGTTGATACCTTGGTTTGCGTCCTGTCTTCTGTCCGTTTTTTTTCTTTTTTTTTTTTCAAGTTCCCTTCTTTTGTGAGAAAATATATTTTTTCTAACTAACTACAAATCATCATTCAAAACTAATTGCACTCATGATTTGTTATTCAAATAACCAGTTCAGTTTTTTCTATTATGTCAATAAGATCAAAAAATATTTTTCATCATGTACCTAATTTGTATCTAAATGTAATTTCAAAAAAAAAACCAAGCAAAGCTCCGCATCCCGGTAGGTACTATACGAGTACCTTATATTAATTATACCTTCCAATTTATTAATTTCAATAATTACTGTGTCACTAAATATTATTTAGTACGCAAATTTAGTAGGTGACTGAAATGGCTTAATTTTTAATTCCACAAATAGACGATTTAACTTGAACAGCACCCTTATTATAAGGTGAATTACAGCCGTACAGCAACGACGCAAAGGTTTTTAAGAACATGTCCAATACCAAGAATAGCGCCAGACTGAATAACCACCGCATATATTCAGACCAACATAATATATTGCCAGTGATGCAAAAACCAAGCTAAAACTATGCTTAACTTATTATAAGAATACGCATTTTCGTACATATCTTCATCTAAAATAATTTACGCCAACACATGGCTAGGTGCATATGTGTGCGACCAACAGTGAACTTTTACTAGCTTACTAGCTACAAAGATATAGAAAGAAAATAATAGATTTGTGCGTGAGTGCGTGTTAAGAAGTTAAGCATAGCTTCGGTATCATTTGAATTTTACGCAGCGACCCGTCTATATTTTCCGTTGGTCTAAGCGCATAGATTATCAGACCTTAAAAATTTAAGTCTGTGAAACAAAATTGCTTTCAACTAAGTGCCTGCCATCCAACTTTAATTCCTCGCTCTGCTCAAAAACTGTATTAGCAATCTCATTCTGGTTTATTCTAGTGAGTTTTACCAACCTATGTTAGAAGACTCTCAGAATGTCATCTTACATTGAACGTAAATACAGCTTCTGATTAATTCCATGTACCCTGTTAACTGGCGATCATGACAACGATTCATAAGTTTAATGAACACTGGCGTCCTGTTCTTAAATTCAAGCCGAAGCTGATTTTAACATTCACATTATCTCTATTAAAAAGTAATGATTATATACTCTTTGTTATCCTACGGCCTTGTATCGTGCTCAATTTAATAGTTTTGTTAAATAATAAAGTCTAAGTCATCTAAGTGACTGATTTCGCCTAAGATATGAATCTTAGGCGAAATCAATCAAACTACTGACTTCACTCCAATATCTCTTCTGAGTGCTACGCGCATAGATGTTACGGGTAGATCGAATTATCAACTTCCACGGCTAAAAACCATAGGAGCGTACAACTTGACTCACCTGTTGTTTTATGAATTATCGGTACCTGTCTCTGCATGGGAACTTAAAACAAGGGCCTGAGTCAAAATCTTAACTTACATTTCTTAAAATACTTAAATAACTTTCTTGTAGAAACTTAATACATTATATACAACACTATGACAAATTTGTCTTACTCACTGTTTAAAAAATCAATATGAACCATCATGGATATTTATTTATTTTAATAATGTTTAATGGGAACGATATTGCAACCGGCACGTTTCGCGTCGATTATCCGTTCATATTTGAATTTCGCCTAAAGCTTAGTCCAGATTTGTTTTTATACTGACGCAAATCTTTGATCGATCACATCGTTTGTTGTCAACAGCGTTCATTCTGTCTACGCGAGACAACAAGGATAAGTTAAATCCAAAATTTGCACGTTCACATTGAAATTAAATATTTTTACACGGCTATGTATTATTATAATGTTTATACGAATTACCTAATAACTTATTAGCATTCTTGATGTTGTTCTTCAACAAAGATAATAACGCTCTCTTGAAGAACTATAGACCGATTCCCCTTCTGAACCGCGTCTACTAATACTGTTTTTGAGATTTATTACGTATCGTCTCGTACGCAGAGTCGACGACTTCCAGCCTCCTGAACAAGCCGGTTTTCGAAAAGGTTTTAGTACCAAAGACCACACATATACTATTCGGTAAAATTGTGCAGAAGACCAAGGAGTACAATCTGCCACTCTACCAATCTGTCGAAATTCGGGCGAAATTCAATGGCGAGTACATCATCACTCCTTCGATTTGCCGGCGATATAGTCCTTATGCCAGAATCGCTGGAAGACCTAAGCACTATGCTCAATGACCTCAATAGTGCCTCCTAACGGACAGGTCTTAACATAAACAAAACATGGACAAAACAAAGATCATGTGTAACGTTCATGTCCCACCTATGCTGGTAGTTCTTGGGAGCACTAAGCTCGAAGTTGTTGATGAGTATGCTTACCTGGGACAAATTATCCGACTAGGTAAGTCCAACTTCGGCCGAGAAGTCAATCAACGTATTCATCTTGTCGGGGCAGCATTTAGGAAATGACGACACGTCTTTTCATCAGCTATTACCTCAAAACCTGTGAGGACTTATGGAATTGAGACGTGGTCCTTCACTGCTGGCCATATGAGGACGCTCAAGGTCGCTCGGCGAGCTGTGGAGAGCTCGCTGAGCTACGCTCGGGGTTTCTCTGCGTGATAAACTTAGAAATGAGAATATCCGCCGTGCTACCAGAGAAACCGACATAGCCCAACGGATTAGTAAGCTATTGTGGCAATGGGTCGGCCGTATAGCTCAAAGAAACGACAACCGACGGGGACAAAAGGTTCTCGAGTGGCAGCCTCGTGGAGAGTCGCCCTACACTTCGCCTTCGCCTACCAGTGTAGGCGAAGTGTAGGGCGGCCCTCCACTAGATGGAGTAACTACTTGGTAAGAATGCAGGAAGTCGATGGATGCAGGTGGCTCAGGACCGTGCTTTGTGACATTGCTTGGGGGAGGTCTACGTTCAGCAGTGGACTTGTGAAAGGCTGTAATGATGATGATTCTTGATATATGATAACGGCGTGATATAAACCGACACCCTAAGATGTTAAAAATTAATTAGCTACGAGTCGGATACGCGTAATAAAACGATGTGTCTAGTCTAGTTTGAAGGGCGATCAGCCATAGCAGAGAGTATGTCCACGGATGACGCCTCGTTTAGAGGCAAAACGTGTCGTAGTATCGAAGGTGGCGTGTCATTACTAGTCTAGTGGAGACGGGGATATTGCATGCAATTGAGACACGACGGCGGCATCGACACCCATTTATCTGCATTTATTTTGATGCATCAAAACTATAGCAACAAAAAGAAGTTTAAAATTATGTTTTTATAAAAAGTATAAATATGATACAGAAGTATAAAATAAAATTGATTGCAGACTTAAGACGAAAATCTACTTCACAAAAGAAGTCCCGCGAAATTATGCATACTAAAATGTAAAGGAAAGACTGTGGCGCCTCGGATAAGGGAAGAGAGTTTTTTTAGATTTTTAGTTAATCTAACTACCACTAGAACTTAAGAGGGGCTCTTAATAAACCATAGTTTAAACCCAAGACTGTCAATAAACCATGTTTTTGTACTAAGACGGTTAGTGTTCTTATATGCCTGATAGTAGTTCTTATATGCCAGTAGGAATCAACGTCAAATGCAATCACTAATTCGCCTGAAAAGCAATGACTATCATAACAACCCCTACTATGGTAGGGGTTCATGTCCGGCAGTGAACGAAAAGGTATGTATAATTATGTTGCTAAAGTAATGATAGCCGTTAAAATTAAATGTTAACTGAAACGTCGATGCAACAACATGACGATGGCTTTTGCATTTCTTGGCAATTACTTATACCAACGTTCTCCTTTTTAAAAGTAACTTTCGTACAATTAAAGAAGGTACATAAACTTTGAACGTCCTGTGTATTTTGTTTTAACTAATAATTTGACTAAATCACTACGTAAAAATAGTGGTTGCTCAGGGGCTAAGTGCTTGATGTAAATTTTGCAGTACGCGAGCAACCCGGGTTCGATCACCGCTGGCACCAATGAAATTGTTAAGTGCTGGTATATCAGCACTTAACAATTTCATTGGTGACACGTGCTCGTCAGTTAAGAAAAACATCGTGAGGAATCCTGCGTGTCTGAGAAATAAAAACAAAAATATATTTCGAAGACATCCGAAGTTCGCCAAATTGATTATTATCCCAAATTGGGGCAGCGCGGCTGACATTTCATTGCCTTAAAACCCTCTCAGAAATGAGTGGAGGCCAGTGCCCAGTAATGGGACGTATATAGGCTGTAACTTTAACTACGTAAAATATAAGAAATACTTTATAGTAGGTTTTTAAAGACGACGATGTTATATTTTATGAAAACCTTCAATAAAACACAACTGTAAATATAGCACGCCAGAAAAAATAATTTTTTTTAAAAGTAAGTACACAAGGAAGCAGCTACGCCGAAATGTGTTATTTGGCATAGTGAATAGCGCTCCTCGGTCACCGGCTAAAATGTAAAAATGGTTCCCTTGCATATTTTCCTAAGTGCCATAAAATATGACATTTATTACGGTCAGATCTGCTCCAACCACTATTGATAGGCAAATGAGAGAGTATTTTAAAAGAAAAACGATGTCTGCTTTTTATGTGTTCTTTGGATAACGTTATTTTTTACAAGTTGCGACTTGCAAGTTATACGTAAGTTATACGTAATGGCCTAAACCTTGTTTTTGTGTCCAGTGGCCACTTCTCTCAAAAGGTTCTTGGTTGAAACTCGGTGTTGTAATAAACGAACATAATTTACTTAATGACTTTTATTGGATTTTACTTATCGCGTGATAACTTAAATTATATATATATATATATATATATATATATATATATATATATATATATATATATATATATATATATATATATATATTACTTTATGACCTAATGAAGAACAAGAACTAATGAAGACATTATAGCGTTTGCTCCGGTTTAACCTAAGAGCTTTGATCCCAATTCCGATCACCCTCTTAAGTAATGCATCACCCCGCCCCGCCATTGTTTTTGGGTATTATGTGAAATCGTTGCTGTATTAAGTCAGATGTGATCAACGTAGTCTGATAGTCTCCACGAGACGCGACTAAACCATAGAATCAAATCTCCAGTGACTTTTGCACGGTACTAAGTACAAAATAATAACTTACGAAAAAAGAAAATGACATTAACATTTTTTTAAATCTTTTACTACAAGTAAGTAATGGCGGCTATGAAACCACACTCAAATTATGCTATTATTTACGATAACGGCAATAACTCAACGCATAGGTCAAGCACAATAGTGAGCAGTATAACGTATAATCGTAGATTAAAGCCTTTATCCCTATGAGCACCTTTGCCACAATAGAAAAGAATATATTGTCGTAGAGAGGCCACATAAAAATGACATATAGTTGAATAGAAGAATAATACTATAATTTTGGACGATAATATGAGACAGTTTTTATTAAAATCCAGCCTTTGAAGAACAGAAATCCATATAACTTTTATTTTGTCTAGCCTGCATATACTTTACTTAGTGACTAAAATAGTTGTTTCTATTAATTTACAGTACATAATGAAGTAATCGATAAAACTGAGACCTTTGTGGTGGAGCCACGCTCTATCTATATTTTATGGAACATGGGTGACAAATCAGCACATAGTTCATCTGATGGTTAGTGGATGTTCGACCCATAGACATCTATATCTATCCTCGTTTAAAATAAAAATGCAGATACGCTCTCACCCCTGAAGATTATGATGGAATGCTCCGTTTCCTATAAAATAATGCAGATGTTTGTCACCCACTGTTCTATTAAATAAATACGTAAATAGATACTGAAATTTACGAAGTAAGATATAAGTCAATGCTTACAGAATATTTTTCAATCCGATATCAAGTATATCTTTTATCAGAATAATAATGGTGATACAGGTAGTCCTATAAATTATCTAAAGGTGGTAAAAGCTCCTTTAATCCACGTCGTGATTTACCGAAAAATATGAGTAGGTACCGCTACCAGTATGGTATTATATAACGCCAGCTTAGTAAGCACCAACAAACACTGCAGGGTGGCTAATTCTTTATTTATATAACTGGTTCTAATTACTTCAGATCCCGTAACTTAATATATTTATTTATGTATACATTCATGTTTCAAATCATGTGTGGTATAATAATAAGATAAAAATATGTATGCATTTATGTTATTTATGAATTATTTTATACATTAAAATCCCTTCACTAAGTTTCTAAATCTAGTAAGTGCTCTATGGATATGAAAATAATTTCTGAAACTTGTTTTTTACACCCAATCTATATTTTCTGTTCGACCTGGAGGTAGACAGGTGGCTGTGGCATCAAGTCCGCTTTTCGATCACGGTAGTTGCAAACAAATATTAAGTAAACGAAAACTTGTAGGAAGGATTAGTACTCGTACAGTCGCCACGCTTCACAGGCTGATCCTCGATCCCAGCACCAGATGTCTCACACTCTGCCGTCTCTGAGTGTGTGATAGGTAATAGCAGCATATCAAAATTCAAGTACTGAACATTGGTCTCACCCTTATATTACCCCGTAGTGGGAAATATTTGCGATACATGGACCTAGAAAAAAGGGTAGTGGTTAGTGGACCCCTTTTTCTAGGTCCACGTTGCGATAATTGCCACGCTTGTACTAGCGTGTATTAGAGATGGGCCGAATATTCGTTTCATATTCGGTATTCGGCATATTCGGCAGATATACCGGATATTCGTATCCGGCTACATCAGCGAACATTCGTTAAAGTGGTACTCAAGGTGTCCACTATGTTGAAATGTGTCTTTTATAATTTTATGGTTGGAGGCATATTTTATTCATGGATTAAATCTACTTGTATAACAGTTATATATATATATATATATATATATATATATATATATATATATATATATATATATATATATATACAGTATGTGAAGGGCTGGGTCCGGCGCTAATCCCACGCGCTTTACATAAATTGGTTAGGTACCGAGGTGATCACGCCGAATAATGTACGGTCAAATATTCCTTTCAGTAAAAGTTTTACCGGACTTTCGGCCGAATATTCGTATTCGGTGACATCCATATTCGGCCCATCTCTAGCGTGTACTCAGCTGTTATCTGGACGATGCTGCTGACCATCTCCCGGTTCAGTTTCCCTCCGACGTCTCTTACGACACCGACAGGATAATTTGGGGTAGTTGCAAATATCTTATTATTACAACTTCTTTGGGTATAGTGGATATTTTATTACAACTTCTTTGGGTATAGTGGATATTTTATTACAACTTCTTT
Source organism: Parnassius smintheus behrii (assembly GCA_036936625.1). Lineage (NCBI taxonomy): Eukaryota > Metazoa > Arthropoda > Insecta > Lepidoptera > Papilionidae > Parnassius > Parnassius smintheus. Next base: position 21,533,732 of record JAUPFT010000008.1, read on the forward strand.
GGGTATAGTGGATATTTTATTACAACTTCTTTGGGTATAGTGGATATTTTTACACAGCCACTACACAGTTAAAAAAGATAGTATACCGCTATGTATTAGGTTACTTTTGCTTCAGTGAGTCTTCTGTTCAACAGTGGACAGTAGCACAGTAAAAGTAAATGCTTTGTAATAGAGCTAAAAAAATATATTACTTCGCACGAATTTTTGTATTGACTATTTCATAAATTTCGCAAGTTTTCCCTTTTATTATTACGAAAACCAAAATAAAAACATAAGAATTCGCGCATCAGGCGGCAAATGCGAAATCGTAATAAAACTATACACATCACATGTAAAGTAGGCAGTCATAATGTTGAAAACTTCCAAAGTCCATCAATAAATGTGACGCTGTATGGGGAGAGCTAGGAAGTCTTTATGTGAATAGTGTTGCGCTGCTTCCTTAAACTAGAATATCGATAGTCGTTTATTTTGTTAATAAGAAATACGTAAACATAACACCCGTGCATTTCTTAAAAATGCAATATATTAAAAATCACATAATTAAAACTGTCAATACCATAGAACATTCTATTACTCTTAATTACTCTCTACCACTATAATATCGTAAAGTTCAGTCTATACACACATTATAACTTCAAAAATTTATCTTAAATTTATAGACTATAAAATCGTACCTAAATACAAGTGAAATATAAAAAAATCAACAATTTATTTAAAGCTAAGTGTACATAAAAAGTGCTTGAGACAATATTTCAAAACTGTAATCTTTTTGAGTACAAGATTCTCTAAAAAATAGTTCTGTTTTCCTTTTTACTCTACGTAGTCTTGCAAAAGATATACTTGGGGTTTTAAATATTGTAAATAGTAAAAAGTAATCATATTCACATTACTGCCTCGATGGCCTAATGGTATAAGTGCGACTGTTGAGCTAAAGCCAGTTATTGTTCGGATTTTTCTATCAAGAAATTGTCAGAGTCTGGAAGTTTTTGGTGTTTCCCTTCCGTGTTTCGCTAAATTGATGTCCCAGCTTACTTTCCTCACTCTCATGTGTGGGAAATCACATAGTGAGGGAATAGGGAGCGCACCAAATATGACCGAAATTCAGTATGGAGGATATTATTATAAATTATAACCTGTATGTATGTATTGATTTCTGTGTGCTTTACAGTAAAATATTGAATGAATCGAAATGCGACATAAACTAATAAAACATAGAATGCGCAAAACGTGTAATAATCATTCATTACAATAACATTTATTATTTCTTATCTATTTCGTCTAAAAATAGTTCGGTTAAATCGGTGATTGCTGGTCGCCTTACTATAAATTCTTATCTTAGAATAAAATAATATTTAATTTAAAAATTGAGCGAATTCAACTAAGTAACATAACAAACTTGAGTATTAGTTGAAAATTCAAATTTTTTACCTCCAAAAATCCCAAGTTCACAGGACATCTCTTCGGGAAAGCGAGGCGACAAACGCAGCGACCGCAACTATCAAAGAGAAATCTTTTCCGTGTATCAATATCGGCGGGCAAGCCGGTGCGGCGTCGGGACACTGTTCTTTTATACCCGATGATATTTTTATCAAATATATCTGGATCAAAATAGTTTCATTTTTTTCACGTTCTTCATTACTCAATGAAATTTTTTCCACATTGATGTCATCTACATATTACATCAATATTATGTATATGTGTGCACAAGCGCGTGCTAGTGCGCGTGCGTGTGTGCGTGTGCGTGCGCGTGCGCGTGTGCGTGTGCGTGTGCGTGTGCGCGCGCTCGCGCGCGCGTTGTGTGTGTGCGTGTGTGTGTGTGTGCGTGCGTGCGTGCGTATTCGTGTGTAATGATAGCGCTAAATAATCGTCAACACCTGACTACTAATTTACAGATCCCAAGTTCCTTTACGGAACACAAATAGTAAACTTGGCTTTCAAATCTGGATGTTAGATGATTCATCGTTGCCTGACGACCTAAAGCTGGTCACAGTCAGGTTTTTTTGGTTGCGTGTCTGGCTTAATTAGACGGTGTCCAGCTTTTGTTAGGCTTTTGAAATTTGACCATTTCTTTAAATTTTGCATATACTTACACATACATATACTATTGCATTTATTGAAGTCAATATTGTAATGAATATTGAGGAATTTATAATAAAGAAGACTGATTTATTCAATTGTTGTTATTTCGTTAGAACTTAAAAGAAGATTTTATGGTTTACTTTAAAAAAAATGTCATCTAATAAAACAAAAAATAAGGGTGTCCGGTCTTTTTACCAAAATGTCTGGCTAAGCTCGCTGGTCTGTCCGGCTTTTCGGTTTTACGACCAGGCAACTTTACTTATGATGTACTGCCTAAACAATACGTCGGATAAATACAAGAAAACTGCTTGAGCGCGCCGGGAACTACTAGAAACTAGGAAACAAGAAATTAAGAAAGAGAAATACATAAAATCACATTTAGGTAATCAAAAAAGTGATTAATGTATAAGAGAAAGAGAAATGATAAAATATTTATAATAAACTAGCTGTTCCTCGCGACTTCGCCCGCGTGTAATTTATTACGATTGAATCTCACGGGTTTTTAATTTTTTTTATGTAACTGGATGCTGTAACCCATACATCTACTTTTATCCTCGAAATTCAATATGCACATGTTGTCTCCCCTATAGGCTTACATCTAATTCCTCGTTATTAATAAAAAATGGTCTACGATACTCTACATTTACCATACAAAACGCATCAGTATTAAAACTGCTAATTAACGCTAATACTCTGTGAAAGCATAGTCTTTCCCCGGTCAAGCCAAACCATACGGTATATAAACAGTAATCTCTGTTCTATGCCATTCGTGCTACAACCATGATATTGATGCAACGTGGCTCTATCACGTGACCCTACCACGTTAAGATGATATACCATACACATACATTTTATAATTATTCATCAGCGTCAACAATTATAAAAAATCAAATTGGCTTAGCACGTAGTCCATGCAAGTATGCATCTTTTTCTCCACATCATAAATATGTTAATAAAAAATCTTATATTTATTTCTTATTTCATATAATAATAATTCTATTTTCAACATATGACATCATAAATATGTTAAAAAAAATCTTATATTTATTTCTTATTTCATTTAATAATTATTCTATTTTCAACATATAAATTCTCGTACTTCAAAATAAGCCTATAATTCAATAATATATTATCTAATTCAAGTTCAAAACTCACTCTTCATAAATATCATTAATATTGCCACAAATTTTAAAAATCAAATAGCGCCAAAATATTTCACGCTGTTTATATTTGTTTAAATTGCATATGAAAATATACGGTGGCAACAAAAAAGCATCTTCACGATGTTGAGAGGGCGTGAAATTATTTTCCTTGGCGTATGCAGATTAGGGGAGGGTTCTAGCGCGATTCGGGATTAGTTCCGGTTTACTTTTTATAGGATTCCGATGATAAATGTTACTATTGGATATACTAACGGGTGGCGCGTGTAATGTATCCAAATAAGCTTTTTAAAAACTTATTTAAAAGACGATGATCGTATTTTTATATGGATGATGTTGTATTGTATTTATTTTTTTAATATTTACTATCAACACCTAAGAGATACTGTTGTTGTGCTTCGTATTGTGACTATAATTGGTGACTCATTTAACTGGTTACAACACATTCCGTCTTGTTCCTGAGGGGGACAACACATATGCATTCTGATTCTTGATCGAAGACAGAAGTAGGTAGCTATGCGCGATTGTACTTAACATCAGATAGACTGTGTTAATTAGTGGTCGCCTTTACTTCCATAAGAATAAATTATATTTTTGCGCTATAAAATATTGTTAGGAAACATAATAAAAAAATGAGTAAATAATTATTTTTTATTAGACTTTTAAATTCACTGCAAGTATAAGTAAGTCGTCGTACGTATAATTATATTTACCATAAATTTCACTGCTCAATGAGGACCTCTTTTTGCTTTTTTGAGATTGCTTTAAGGGGAATATAATATTTGCCAGAAATGCCACGTTTGGCAGGTAGGTTGGCAACCATTCCCACAATTTTGAGGAGTTATTATCAGGAAGATGCTGCTGGTCACCTTCTGTTTCATTGGCCTCAATTGCATCTCACGACACCTGGAAGATGCTGGAGGATAAACAAGTGATACATTTATTACAATATTTGCCATTAAGCTCCCCAAACTATCCGACTTCGTTCAGGAGCAGATTAGTGATAGTGAGCGTAGAAATGCGACTACATTGCACTAATAGTGCTGATCACCTGCGCAATTGTCATTTCTTGTTTTAAATGGATCATCTGTCGTCACTGGAAACCAAAGTATTGTCCGTCAAACATCTGGATGCACCGCAAGTATATGAAGTTTCCATTAGAAGAAAAACCTGGTAGGTATAGGGAGAATTGGTTATTTATAGTTAGTAATTACACTATTGGTATAAAACTTTTGTTTACTCAAAAAAATATAGTTTTAGCAAAAATGAGTCGGCTCGACCGGGGTAGGACCACGCTCTCACAGAATGCTAACGTATTACTATATCCGCCTGCATCTTTGATTCTTAATCGAAGATAAATGTAAGATGTCTATAGGCCACAGCATCCACTTACCATCACGTGGACTGTGAGCTCGTTTATCATCCTAATCTGTAAAGTATACAAATGCGTTATTAGAATCAGTGTCCAAGCGTATAGAAATATTTTTTATTCAAAAAAAATTTAAAAAAATTTTAGGGAAAAAAATAATTTGCAAATTGTATATGGTTTTATTATCTCTGCATTAGCCGAGGAGTAAGAGGATGGTCCATGACCCCGCATTACCGATACTCGTGTGAGTTAGAGGAAATAAAACCACATAAAATTTGCAAATTAATTTTTTTTCTTTAAAATAATCTTTTTTAAATGTGTTTTTTTGGAAAAAAAATATTGCTATACGCTTGAATACTGATTCTGATAACGCACTTAACGGGAACCACAGGGTTTTTGTTACATATTGTGTATATATATATATATATATATATCATCGCTGACCAGAGAAACGTAACAAAATTTTAATTGATGGTTTTTCCGAATTGTGACCTTATAATTATAAAGATCCGTACGTTATTATAAAAGCATACAAGCCACTATCTCAACAATTCATCTTAATGTATTTGAAATGTGATAATAAACATATCGTCACTTTGCTATCGCCAGATTCAGGAGACAGACAAAAAACGAGGAAAGTCACGGCGCAGACGGGAGGACGGACGGTTGCCTATCCCGAAATATGATTTATAGATTGGACGTCAACAGCAATACGCTTTCTATACGTCACGGGACGTGTCACCGCCGTATTGGGTTGGGGGATGAAGAAAAATACATTTTGTGTAGACTCGCTAAACTACGCCGCGTGCGAGATCACACACACAAAAACAGTTAAATTCATCCTTTTTTGTACCAAGTTTAGCGCATGTAGTTACCTGGATTGGTACAGTGTGAGGAGTCCTGTTTTAACTTTTTAACGGAGTCATTTGGAGTGTAATTCAATAATTTGGGCTCCTCATGAGAAGTACGATCTAATGCTGGAAAAAGTACTAAACAAATTTGTAAAGTATTTGTATCTTAAGTTATACGAGGTGTACCCTTTTTTACCCACTGCAATATCCCACATATTTTGTACTGGGTGTGGTGGGATACAATCAGCTCAGGGTAAAGAGAGAACTTAGACTAGTTTCATATATTTTTATGGTTCTTAGGGGTAGGATTATTAATAAGAATATGTTTAAGAGGGTTAATATTTGTGTTCCGGCTAGGTATATGTGGCGGCGGCGTCAGCCAGATCTACTGGCCGTCCCTAGATGTCTCACTACTGCGAGAGGCACCCCTGACGCGAGCATTTCAAACTTTAAATTTATTCTTTTGTACTCTGAACGAATTTGGAACGAATTCACAAAACTTGCTTTTTGGATAATTAGCTATAAGTTAATACAGGTAATATAGGATTGTAAATAGTGATCTATCTATCGCATTGGGTAGAAACCTGTAACGTTAGACATAAGTTGGATGTAAGTAAATAAATAAATAACTATTGCCTCATCATCATCATTCATCATCATCATCATCATCATTACAGCCTTTCACAAGTCCACTGCTGAACGTAGGCCTCCCCCAAGCAATGTCACAAAGCACGGTCCTGAGCCACCTGCATCCATCGACTTCCTGCATTCTTACCAAGTAGTTACTCCATCTAGTGGAGGGCCGCCCTACACTTCGCCTACACTGGTAGGCGAAGGCGAAGTGTAGGGCGACTCTCCACGAGGCTGCCACTCGAGAACCTTTTGTCCCCGTCGGTTGTCGTTTCTTTGAGCTATACGGCCGACCCATTGCCACAATAGCTTACTTATCCGTTGGGCTATGTTGGTCTCTCTGGTAGTACTGCGGATATTCTCATTTCTAAGTTTATCACGCAGAGAAACCCCGAGCGTAGCCCTCTCCACAGCTCGCTGAGCGACCTTGAGCGTCCTCCACCCACCACCACCACGTCTCAGTTCCATAAGTCCTCACAGGTTTTGAGGTAATAGCTGATGAAAAGACATGAATCCGTTGATTGACTTCTCGGCCGAAGTTGGACTTACCTAGTCAGATAATTTGTCCCAGGTAAGCATACTCATCAACAACTTCGAGCTTAGTGCTCCCAAAAACTACCAGCATAGGTGGGACATGAACGTTACACATGATCTTTGTTTTGTCCATGTTTATGTTAAGACCTGTCCGTTAGGAGGCACTATTGAGGTCATTGAGCATAGTGCTTAGGTCTTCCAGCGATTCTGGCATAAGGACTGTATCGCCGGCAAATCGAAGGAGTGATGATGTACTCGCCATTGAATTTCGCCCGAATTTCGACAGATTGGCAGGGTGGCAGATTGTACTCCTTGGTCTTCTGCACAATTTTACCGAATAGTATATGTGTGGTCTTTGGTACTAAAACCTTTTCGAAAACCGGTTTGTTCAGGAGGCTGGAAGTCGTCGACTCTGCGTACGAGACGATACATAATGACTCTCAAAAACAGCATTAGTAGACGCGGTTCAGAAGGGTAATCGGTCTGTAGTGAGAGCGTTATCATCTTTCTTGAAGAACAACATCAAGAATGATTATAAGTTATTAGGTAATTCGTATAAACATTATAATAATACATAGCCGTGTAAAATTAATATTCTTTGTATGTCGACAAAAATAAGTAGATACGCGTCGATTTTGAAATACCGAGACAAAATGTATCCTGAAAAACGCTATATAAGCTATATCTCTAGGGTTATAATTATATCACGGTTATATATATATATATATATATATATATATATATATATATATATATATATATACATATATATATATATATATATATATACATATATATATATATATATATATATATATATATATATATATATATATATATATATATATATATATGACAGAATTTAATTTTTGAAACCTAATATAAATAAAATAAACACGACATACTCATCCATTTATTTTCATTTCATTATTTGTAAGTACAATGAGTTAGGTGTTAAAATACTAGGTTTCTAAGTGAAATAGATAAGTTAAATGTATTACAAAAATGAAATGGTTCTCAGTTTAGAAACAAAGTCAACAAAAGATACATAGACTTATTATACTACTGCGTAAAAAGATATAACAAAATCAACCGACATCATCATCATCATCAATACAACCCTTCACAAGTCCACTGCTGAACATAGGCCTCCCCGAAGCAATGCCACAAAGCACGGTCCTGAGCCACCTGCATCCATCGACTTCCTTCATATCTTACCAGGTCGTCACTCCATCTAGTGGGGGGTCGCCCTACACTACGCCTACCGGTACGAGGCTGCCACTCGAGAACCTATCTTCCCCATCGGTTATCGGTTCTTCGAGCTATACGGCCGGCCCATTGCCACTTCAGCTTACTAATCCGTTGGGCTATGTCGGTCACTCTGGTTTTACTGCGGATATCCTCATTTCTGAGTCTATCACGCAGAGTAAACTCCGAGCATAGCCCTCTCCATAGCTCGCTGAGCGATCCTGAGCGTCATCATCATCATTATAGACATTCAAAGATCACCGCTGAATATGGGCCAACCACAGATGGTAATCTGAGGGGCCAAGCTACATCATAGATTGACTCATGCGGAGGATAGTTGCCGGAAGCCACGCTTGTTACGCGGGTTGGCTACCGCAATTTTTTTATTATTTAATTGTTATCAGAAATATTTTTTTATCTTTTATAGAATAAGGATGACAAACTGGCACTCAGTCCTCCTGATGGTGGATGCTGTATCCCATAAACATCTACATTTATCCTCGATTAGGAATCAAAACGCAGATGTGTTGTCACCCCTCAGGACTAAGATGGAATGCCTCGTTTCCAGTAATAAATGGTCTCCGGATCTCTACACTCAACATACGAAACACAGCAGCTGCTATTTTACGCTGGTATTCTGTGAGAGCGTGGTTCTTCCCCGGTAAAGCCGACACATTCTTGCTACAAACATAATATAGGTGCAGCGTGGCTCTACCACGTATATCGCCATCTCCTGTTTTAGTTTCCCTCTGTCAGCTACTGCCTCTGACACCTACGAGATATATAAACATCAGGCACTTCTTAAGAATAGATACAGATTTCATCGCGTAGTGATGGTATAAGAATGTCGAAAGAAGAAGTGTCGTAAGAGGTCCAAGCTTAACAAACTAGGAAATGGGCAGTAGCGTCATCCTTATAAAAACGTGAAAATAAGAACTACGGTTGCCAAACCACCCGCCAAGAGTGGCAGCTATGGCAAATGTCCCGTATGAGGTAATCTTGACAGTCTGGTTAGTCTGGTGGTCGAAAAGACGGTTGCTTGAGCAACCTTGAAACATGAGGGCCTGGGTCCGAATCCCGAGTCAGACCAAAATCAGTTATTTGGTTTTTCTGTCAAGAAATTCTCAGCAGCCGTACGGAGTAAGAAGTGGGCGGTGTTTTAACCCTGTGCCTTGGAAAGCTCGTAAAGCCAAGTGGCTTTACGTGTTGTTCAACAGGACCGGAGAAAGATCAGGTGCAAGACAATTTATCCTGCACGAGTCGTGTCGAATAACCGTCCCATCGGAGTATGAAGGTGAGGGAATGGAGAGTACATATGTGCCTGCGCAAACACTCGGGCACTATAATCCATGCTGAAACTCGGTCTGGAGAACATTACTATTATTACGAGTTAACCTATGAGAAGACCTATTCCAGCAGTTGACTTTGATAGGCTTTAATGAATTAATAAATCTTTTAGACCAGAAAATATTAGAAGTAGAGCCACACTGCATGTAGTGGTCACCCCACGTTAAGTCGGCTCGATCGGGGAAGTGCCACGCACTCATAAAATAAAATAGCAGCATAATGCTGTTGTGTTTCGTATTGGAGTGTGGAAAAACGAAAACGCTTTTACCACGTTTTTATTAACTCGCTGACTTCTGTTTGTTTAGTACCAATTTCGCAAATTCATTTTAAACTAACTTCTTGAGACTGAAAGTACAATATTTAAATACAACTCAGAACTACAAAACTGAAAGTAGGAAAAAATGATGGTCATTTTGAATTATAATAATTACTGCTAACGAAGCATTCTATCCTAATATGTGGGGGTGACAACGTATCAACATTGCAATCTGCTCTGGCTTCGCACGGGTGATTTCTGGATTGCGACAACTACGCCATCAACCGCGATCAAAGAGAAATTAGGCCATTCAGGAGCCCACACAAACACACATAAAAATTCGTCAAAATAGGTCTTAAAGATGTTTTGCGTCACTAACGCACGTCAATATATACCAGGGTAGTTTGAAAAGCTTACTACCTCAACGTGAAGACGGCAGCACTCTTCTATAAAAGTTAGTGAATGTAGTTATGCATCTTTTTGAAATTTTGGTGTTTTTTGGTGAAAACCAAATTTTCAGCCATTTTTGACGAGTACTTGTTATTTGACCGTCGTTTGAGTGGTCCGATATATGTTTTTGTAAAAATGAAAAAAAAAATGAGTACCGAGCTGTCTTTAATTTTTTGATTTAGAAACGCAATACGCCTACGCAAACGGAAGATGAGTTAGTCGCAGGCGACTAACTCATCTTCCGTTTACCACAGTGTAATTTTGTGGCCGTGGAAGCTTGGGAGACGGTGAACATTCGGCACGTTCAAAAACTGCAACTACTGACGGTAACATCGCTAATGTGCACCAAATGGTGCTAGACGACTGCCGAATTAAAGTGAGAGAGATAGCAAAGGCTATGAAAATGTCCAAAGAACGTGTTTGTCACATATTAAATTAAGGGGTAATAGTGAAAATTAAGGGCCTATACTACCTCAAATGGCTTAGCAAGATCCTCCGTTATGCATCATTAATTTTGAAATAAATATATGGTAAAGTTGAGGATTAGTGTTAAGTACTATGTAAGACGAAAATACGATTCCATAAAATTATCTCGATAGAAAATAAATCCAAAGTTACCTCCAAACTGAACCATAAACCGCCGGTATTCATAAAATACTTTAAATTAGATCATGAAACTTTACATACTAACTGAACTAACTATAAAGCAGGGCTTATGTTTTTTAAGATTAATATTATTTTCAATGTAAAAGAAATTACCCAAACTATCGGCGTCTCTAAGCTTGCTCCCCCTGCAGTGTGACCATATGTGGCAGGATCCTGCCATTTTGGCAGGATTGGCCACTTATTTAAGCCTTTGGCTTGATCGGTTGACGTTTAATAAAACCTGGCAGTGTTTGGCAGTATTGGGGTTTTAAAAATAGATTTCATTAAGTCCACTCAAAATGCCTAAATTGGCAACCCTATATACTTTGCCAGCATTTAGGGGATATCCCTGTACTTCTCGTATTATGTTTGTATGACATTAAATAAACAACTTTAACAGTTTGTATATAAAGTTGATAATCTTAAAACAAGTGACTGATTGAAATATTAACCATAAACACGAGTTTATGGTTAATATTTTATTTCAATTAGTCATGGAAGAGACACTTAAAATATGTATGTATTGCAAATTTCGCAAAGGGACTGTTATGCTTACCAATGTCCAACGTTGCATCCGAAAGAATATTCTCTCAAATAAATTTAATTAAGACAAAACTATGCAACAGATTTACAAACAAACAAGTAGCGCTTATTCTGCACGTTAAACAAGTCATTAGTGGGCATGGCAATTGCATTGGATTCAAACCAACTAAAGATATGTTAAATCGAATGAAATAAATCCGAGTAAAAGATGAAAAAGAAAAGAAAAATATGATGCTAACTGCAATGTTTACATTTAATTTTAGGAGCGTACTACGCATTATTACTTGTCAAACTAAAGGCAGTATTTTCAGAAAAACGGCCACATTTGCACAGAAAAAGAAAATCCTGTTTCACCAGCACAACGCGCCGTCTCATACCTCAGGGTTGCCATGGCGAAAACCTATGCATTACGGCTTGAACTGCTTGACCATCCGCTTTACCACTAGATCTAGCCCCCAGCGACTTCTTTTTATTCCCTTGTCTAAAAATTGCGCTCGAAGGTTAGAGATTTTCGTCAAATGACAAAGGTGATTGCCTACCTTTGTCAACAATTATTTTGCAGAGAAAAACGCCGAGTACTATTTGGATGGGTTAGAGAGATGGTAGCATCGCTGGGAGAAGTTTGTAGAGTTACGACAAGACCACAGTATAATAAATAAATAGACTGTGACGAGACTATGAAGCAAAATAAATGCAATGCAATACATTCGTAAGAGTGTAATTTAAATCGCACACATAAAAACGCGCGTACGCATAGTTGTTGCCCATAAATCACATTCAGTTTGGGATAATTTCAAATAAAAGAAGAATCTTTATTTACTCGTATTTTAAAAAACTGCAATAACGGTATATCATTATTTACATTTATTTGAACTTAAATATAAAATTTGGATACTTTTTGAAAAGTAAGCCGGTTTAGGATATGAATAATAAATAAGTGGCTAATTTACCACAATTCTCACATATTACTTTAATACATTCATTCCCTGTTGAGATTTCAGACCATTTAAATAAGATGCCGAAAACATGCTCAACTTCTTGCAACTCTCACTCACGCACTTAAAATTCTTCTTTTTTTAAACAGGCCGTAAAAGCTTGAATGTACACATACGCACCTAAAATCATATTATTAGTTGGAAATGATTTTGAATGAACAAATGTGCGTATGTGCGTGTCCTTACATTAGCTAAGTGGACCAAAGGCTTTACTTTAGGCCCTTTGAAAACTTATATTCATGCTACCGTCGAGGTTCATCCTAATAAGGAAGCATGAAATAGTATACATTTTATTTTGTATCACTATTTTTCCTGATCGTGTTATAAGGAAATACTTTTTTACCAATATCATGGTTACGGAAAAAACTCCAGACTCCAGACAACATTTGTTACATCAAATCGAACAATAATCGCTCATATTGTCAGTTACAATACAATTTGTTTGGGAACTCGACGCGTGAGAGAAATAATAACAAATGATTCGCGCCCTAACACCGCCTGGCATTGAAAGATCACGCCTATTGCTCTCTTGATGATGAAAAAAGAACAACATTATTGTACAAGATAGAGTTTAATAATTTGATTCTTACTTTCAAAGAAATGAGACGAAAATAAGCCCCAAAAGTGTAACGTTCTCCCACGTACGTTCGTACATTTTATGGTAAGGCTTAATCGACGCCGAAAGCGTAGTTATTAATATTAAACTGTATAAATATTCTTAGTATGTAAGATATTAATATATAGACTAGGTAATAGGTATGCATGCAGCACAGTCTCCCTAATAACGACTAGAAATATAAAACTGCTGTGGCCAATCTGCCCTTTTTATAGTATAAAGGTGACAAACGAGCAAGCGGTCCACCTGATGGTAAGTGGTTGCTGTGGCCCATAGACATGTACATCTATACTCTATTACGAATCAAAATGCAAATGCGTTGTCACCCGTGGGGACTAAGATGGAATGCCTCGTTTTCAGTAAAAGGGTCTACGGTTCTCTACACTTACCATACGAAACACAGTAGCGTTAAGCTGCGATTTTTCGGTCCATCGGTCGAGCCGACCCATTCGTACAACAACTATACCAGTAACATAGCTGCAGCACAGCTCTAAAAACGCCTGCCATGCGCGAGAACTATGAGTATGGTAAGTATCCCCCCGGATGTGGTAATCCATTGGGAAGCCTATGTCCCAGCAGTGGACTTTGATAGGCTGCAAGGAATAAAGGAAAAAAATGTAATAAGGTAAGTGTTAGCGACGACAAGTGAATTTAAACATTTAATCTCAATTGTTTCTTATTTGTGATCTAAAACTAAGTGTTAACGATGACAAGTGAATTTAAACATTTAATTTCAATTGTTTCATATTTGTGATCTAAGCTAAGTGTAAAGACTGAAGGCGTTAATATACCCTCTACACTAATTATTTACCCACAATATAAGTTAATATACCCATAATAAACCCTACACTGAGCGTGTCGGGCCACGCTCAGTGTAGGGTTCCGTAGTTTCCCGTCCGTCACAATAAGTGTTCCCACTTATAAGTTTAAAGGCTCAACGCTCCGCGCTCCTGCAACTGCTCCCGGTAGTGGGTACTGTTGTTTCCATCCAAGTTCAAAATGATTTTCCTAGGAAGTCCTTATAAAGTTCTACTTTTCAGATTTTTTTCATATTTTCTAAACTTATGGTTCAAAAATTAGAGGGGGGGACACATTGTTTTTTACTTTTGGAGCGATTATTTCCGAAATTATTGACATTATCAAAAATGATTTTAGTAAACCCCTATTCATTTTTAAATACCTTTCCAACAATATATCACACGTTAGGGTTGAAATTAAAAAAAAATCACTTCCCACTTTACATATAGGGGCTACCCTAATAAACATTTTTTTCCAATTTTTATTTTAACCACTTTATCGGCGTGATTGATACACATATTGGTACCAAATTTCAGCTTTGTAGTGCTAACGGTCACAGAGATTAAGCGAGGACGGACAGACGGACAGACAGACATGGCGAAACTATAAGGGTTCCTAGTTGACTACGGAACCCTAAAAAGTGAATTAATTACTTATATTAGCTTCAATTCTTATTTTAAAAAAAAGTTAGTAACAAAGTCTGTAACGAAAATATGAATCTAATTGCTTATTTAGGTTTAATTAGAATGTTAGAAACAAAATATGAGTTTAGTTACTTATTAAAGCTTTCTCTTATTATAATTTTAAAGAGCTGTATTAGAGATATTAAATGTTAATAAATAGTAATAAAGTGTAAATTTAATGATTTGTTTAATTCTTTTTCTTTTATAGTAATTTAATACGATAATATGTCAATTAATCACTTTTGTAATCTAATTTCTCATTATAAAAATAGATCTTAATTTAATAAGAAGTTAAAATATATTCTGTATAGTCTTAAAAATATTATCATGATAAGCGTTGTGCATTCCTGCCGCCTGGCGGCGCTACTTGTATGTCTTTTTTTTGCGCCCGAAGCAAATACGGGCAATCCTCCGGAAAGCGGGGGAGGGAGGTGGAGAATGCTCATAGCATACCACGCAGCCGGCTGCGTGGTTATGTGGAGACTTTTACCCACTAAACCCCACCTTTTAGGGACTGGCTTAACGGTTTAACTAGAGATCTCTAAGCCGTATACGAACGCGACCCTCCTTGGCAGAAAGGAGGGCGCAAGCGGCTAAAAGCCGCTTAGACGAGTGCCTAACTAAGGCAGATTAAGGGATGTGTTATGTAGGCTCGGCCTGAGCCGCCAGTAGGCAGTTCAGGTCAGCCGAAAGCTTGTTGGGGGGGGGGGGGGTCCGAGAGAGAGTTTCTCGGTCTGCGCACACTATAGCGAGTGTTGATGGGGGCTGCATAGGCAGCTGTCTTACGAATGAGATGATTTGGGTGGGACTCTGAGGCTTTGAAAAATCTCTCACAGAGTGATTTTAAGGAACTGCTGGATTGTTGGGAGCTCTAAGTCTCGGTGTAGGTCGGCATTACGGACATAATAGGGTGAGTTAGTGGCCCTACGACAGAATAGATTTTGAACTATTTGAAGTTCATTTATAGTTTTGGGCTTAGCATGTGCGAAAATGGGGGCCGCGTAGGTCATGACAGGTCGTATGCAGACCTTATATAGGATTCGCTTGTTGCGGAGGGACATTTTACTGTGTCTGCCCAACATGCTGTTGAGCCTACCCATGTAAAATCGTGCGGTACGAGTAACCTTCTTGATATGGGGTTCGAAAGTGAGCCTTGCATCAAGGGTGACGCCTAAATATTTGGCTGTAGTTTGCCATGGGACAGGGGTTCCTAACATCCTGATTGGCGGAGTGGTGGTGAGACGGCGTCGTTTATATTCGAAGCAAACGGCGAAGCTCTTCGCCGGGTTTACGTCGATACGCCATTTTTGGAACCAAGCTCCTAAGTCGCTTACTGACTTTTGGATCTTGTTCCGAATCTGTGGCAGTGAGTTGCCTTTAGAGTAAAGGGCTGTGTCATCTGTGAAGAGGGCTAGTTTAACACCATTCGACGGGATAGGGATGTCGTTGGTGAATAGTATATATAGGAGCGGGGCAAGCACAGAGCCTTGAGGGACACCGGCTTTGATTTGATGAGTAGATGATAGCGTACCTTCGTGTCTAAAGCGAAAGGTACGATCCTTCAGATAGGAGGCGAACGAGACGGTCTGGGAGGCCTAAGTCGTACAATTTGTAGATAAGACCCTCGTGCCAGACTCTGTCGAATGCCTTGGCAATGTCGAAGAAGACCGCGATGGCTTTTTGACGACGAGGATAAAAACCGCTGAGGATATATTCCACTATGCGGTGAACTTGCTGGGGGCACGAGTGCTTGGCTCGAAACCCGAATTGTTGTGGGATGACAAGAGGGTCGCCGTCTGTGGGAAACAAATGGCGCCTCATGCGCATAAGAATGACTCGTTCGAAAAGTTTGCCCATGGCCTTGAGGAGGCTGATGGGACGGTGATTGAAGGGGAGGTGGTGAGGTTTGCCTGGCTTGGGAATGCCAATGACAGTTGCCTCTTTCCAAGAGGTGGGAAAATAGCTGAATTCGAAGCAGGCGTTGAAGATTATGGCCAATAAGGCGATCACCTGCTCCGGAAAGTATTTGAGGGCTTGGTTGGAGATGCCATCCGCACCCGGTGCTTTTTTGGGCTTAAGTCCTCTGATACGGTTTAAGACATTTATTTCTCAAAAAGAATACAATTCACTTATCATGAGAAATAACAAGTTAATAATTAGATACGAAACAAATAAACTTATGAAGAACGGCAGGTACTTGTAAATGCTCTGTTAAGTAGTGGATACGCACAATCTTGTTACTTGTTGTGGATAACAAGAAAAGTACGTGTACAATTACATATCGTTATTGAAAGAAAGTCTATAGCAATTACACATAGTTCATATTTGCTAGCAGTTTAGATGGTATTTTTATGTCAATGGTTATATTTTGAATAATTCGTAAAATCAAATTAATTAAAGAAATAACATTAGCTTTTTGAATAAGTTAATGGTATTTAAAATCGAGAAAAATCTTTTAAGATGTGGTGCTTTAATATTTTTTTGTATAAAATAAAGGACTGGATCTCTTTTATGTTATTAGGCAATTTATTATGTAACTCTGCTCCTTCGTATAATATATTTTTTTCTTCCGTAGTTAGTTCGAGGTTGTCTTAGGCAAATGTTATTTTGTCGTCTAGTAATACGTTTTTGTATTAGTCCTTTCTTTGTAAACGTTATTTTAGAGTGTATATCTTTATTTAATAATTTATGTACTAATATGCATGTATTATATTTATAAATCTGTGATAGTGTCATTAATTGAGTTTCTTTGTAAATTTTTTCGGTGGGAGTCAGATAGTGATAATGGAACAGAAGTTTAATTATTTTGTTTTTACATGTTTCAATTTGCTTTAGATTTGTTTTAGCCGCAGTACCCCACACCTCTATTAGGTAGTCTAGATGAGGTTTTATCATGGAGTTGTATATAAAATATCTCACTGATTTTGGCAGACAGCGAATATTACCACGAAGCGCACCCATGATAGAAGATAGCTTAGATCTTAATTTATTTAGGTGCAGCTGCCACGTCAAGTGCTTATCTAGGTGGAGTCCAAGATACTTCTCTGTACTAACTTTGGTTAAGGGTTCATTATTTATGCGGAGAGTTAAGCGATTTTCGGTTTTTTTTTGTTTTTAGCACTGAAAATAATGTAGCTAGTTTTAGATGTGTTAACAGAAAGCAAATTTTCTTGGAACCATCTAGAGAGTGTATCCAAATCCTGCTGTGCTTGTTTAATGATCTGATCGATGTCCTTGCCAAATAAAAATAAACATGTGTCGTCAGCATATATAGTATTATATCACTTGACAGGTTAAGGTTATGCACATCGTTTACGTATATTATGAACAGCAAGGGACCGAGAATAGAGCCTTGTGGTACGCCGCAGGCTAAAGATTCGTGATTACTTTCCATATCACCGATCCTAACAATTTGCTGTCTGTTAGAGAGATATGACCGAAACATATCGTGGGCAGTATCCCTGATGCCGATATCATATAGTTTTTGGAGAAGCAGAGCCATAGAATTGTATCAAATGCCTTTTTCAGGTCGATAAATATACCGAGTGCTGCGTGTTTTTCATCAATATTGTTTTTCAACTTTGTCACAAGGTCAATTGTTGCAGTTAGTGTATTAGATTTTGTGCGGAAACCATATTGATTATTTGATAAGAAGTTAATAGTTTTAAGAAAATTATCTAAGCGTTTATATAGTATTTTCTCGTAAATTTTAGAGATAATTGGGAGAACTGAAATAGGGCGATAATTGCCTGGGTCGGTCTTTTTTCCTGATTTAAAAATTGGACTCACTTTTGCTACTTTAAGAGGATCGGGGAAGAATCCGTTTTGTAAACAATGGTTGATATTCATTGTCAATTTGTGTAATATTAAATTTTTGATGCATTTTATGGTTTTGCAACTAATGCCATCTAAACCCGTGCTAGTGTTTGGATTAAGTGTATCTATAATTTTACCTACTTCCTCTTTCGTAGTTGGAGTTAGATAGAGCAGTTCGTACGTACTAGAATTAGCCGTTTGAGAGCTAGGCTGTGTAAGTGGTTTTTCCTTATGCATTTTAATTTTATTTGCTAAAATACAACCTATAGTAGCAAAGAAAGTATTGAGGTAATTACATATTTCCTTAACATCTGCAATTGGACCCATTTGTGTATCTAGTTTTATAGGAGCAGAGCACGACTTTGTTTTGTTACCAGCTAAGTTACCGATCAACTTCCACATCTTTAAAGGTTTTCTTTCACAGTTTTTGAAGGCTTTGTAATAGTAGTAATTTTTAGTACTCTGAATTTGCTCAGTCACGGTATTTCGTAGGGCAATAAAGTCTTTTCTTATTGATTCGTCGTTGGGATTTTTTTTGTAAGTGGACCACAGCTGATTTCTTTTGGTTATCATTTTAATTATGTCTTTATTAATCCAGTCTGATTTAAATGCATTTTGGATTTTGAATTTCGGTATTCTATGTTTATTTACTGCTTCTTTTATTATATGTTCTAGGCTATCGTAGTCATTATCGGATATATTCATTATTGTGCTTTCTATTTTAGAGTATATAGTTGTGTAATCTAAGGTATGATACTTTACTCTCTTTTTCGTTTTCGGTTTGTAATCGCCAATTTCTAAATATATTTGCTTGTGGTCTGACATTGGTGATTCTATTATAGTCATATGGAATTTATGATTTTTCAAATTGGATGAGACATGGTCAAGAATTGATTTTTTTGTCGGTGTATCACGGGTACTAAATTTTGCATCAATTTTGTTTAGGATTGTGTGTCCATTTTCTAGCAGTATATTTGTATAGTTATTAATTGATTGGTTAGGATTGAGCAGATCGTAATTAAAATCGCCAAACACTAAAGCTCTTTGCCTCCTTATCAGCTGCTGTGAGTATTCCTCCAAAAACCCATTGTTGTTTGATTTTGGAGTTTTATATATAGCTCCAATGTCCAACGAGTATTTATCTAAATGAACCCATAGGTAGTGATTATCCTCTTTACAAAAATCTTCTATGTAATTGTGTTTTAAACAGTCGTGGACAATTAAGGATACTCCACCTCCTCTGGCATTTTCTCTTATGTTATAATAATGGGTGTAGTTTGGTAATTTTAAACTTTTGGCTTCAGATTCTGACTTGATCCAGGTTTCTGATAGTATAATTACATGCACAAGACTGTTTATGTTATATTGTATAATGCAGTTTAATTCATCGAGTTTTCCTGGCTTTACTATACTTCGTGCATTAGCGTGGAGAAATTTTAAGGATTTATTTATTTTTATTTATTTATTTAACTTCATATACACATTAGATGTATATAGGCGGACTTAATGCCTGAGGCATTATCTACCAGTCTACCTTAGAGTAGTGCAGAGATAAAAGAGGTAGGTGTAATAAGAAGTATGTACAATACATATATACATATATTCATATACACATACATATATACACATATATAAACATTATGTAAGTATATATACATAAAATTAAACATATATATATATATATATATATATATATATATATATACATACATATATATACATACACACACATATATATTAAATATAATATTAAATACTGCTAACTACGAACGCTAAGTTGATTCTGCCATTTTATTGACGAGCATTTCTCGCACTTTAGACTTGAACGTAATCCGGTTTTCGGCACTCCTGATTTCGGAAGGAAGAGCGTTCCAAAGAAGAACAGATTGAACAAAGAACGATGATTGAACAAAGTTAGTACTAAAAGGGGGGCACTGAAGCAAAAGGTTATTACTAGAACGGAGAACTCTATCATGATTGGAGCTAAGATATTGAAAATGAGGAGTTAAATAAGATGGAGGATTAGGAGACATCAAGATAGAGTAAAGAGTAGTGAGTGCACGTAGACTACGGCGCTGACGAATGGGTAACCAGTTGAGTTGAGAGCGATAAGTAGACACATGATCATACTTTCGAAGATTAAAAATGAATCGAATGCAGTTATTAAGAAGACGGTCATATTTGTTCAAGAGTTCTGCATTCAGGTCAAAATAACACACATCACCATAGTCAAAAATGGGAAAAATTAAGGTCTGCACAATAATCGTCTTGGTCCTGGACGGGAGAAAATTCTTCAGGCGGTAGAGAGAACGCAAAATACCTGTCACTTTCTGACAAACATTTGACACTTGAGTTTGCCAGCTCAAGGTGGAGTCAATGTGCAATCCAAGGTCTTTCACGGAATTACTCAGTTCTAAAATAAAACCGCTAAAAATGATCGGTGGTAAAGCTGTGGGATCCAGTTTCTTTAACATCCGTTGGCTACCTATTATTATAGCCTGACATTTGGATGGGTTAACTTTAAGACCAAACTTATCAGACCAGTTCTTTATATACTCTAGGTCCCTATTAAGAGACTCAATTGCTGTAGAAATACAGTCGACCTTCGCGTGTGAGTACAACTGCAAGTCATCAGCATACAAATGATACGCACACTGAAGATTTGGGGTAATGAGATTTATAAATATTGAAAATAACAATGGAGATAGAATACCGCCTTGAGGAACACCAGCATGCAAGTCACACCAACTTGATGAGGACTCGTCAATGCGAACTGACTGCTGGCGGCCTCGAATATAAGATGAGAACCACTCCAAAGCCTCAGATGAGATCATAGAAAGTGAAAGGATTGATAATAGGATGTCGTGACTGATGGCATTAAAGGCGTTAGAGAAGTCAACCAAAACCAGTACTGTGACTTTAGTTTCCTCCATGCCTGCCCTAATGTCACCAGTGACTTTGAGGAGCGCGGAAACAGTGCTATGACCCGGCCTGAAACCAGACTGTAATGAGCTTAACAGGTTATTCGAGAAGATAAAATGTGATAGCTGTTTGTGTACACAAGCCTCTAGCACCTTTGATAAAAAGGGAAGAATGGATATAGGTCGGAAGTGATTAGGTAAAGAAGGATTAGAAATTTTTGGGAGGGGTATAATGTAAGCTTTACGCCACAGCGACGGAAAAACTCCAGAATCGAGAGAGAAGTTAATTATATGGGAAAAAGCAGGGAGGAGATGATCTATAATATTAATAACCATACGGCGACTGATATTGTCACAACCAATAGCATTAGACTTAATAGAGAGTATAACCTTCCTGATCTCATTCGTAGCTATTGGAGAGAAGCAGAAAGGAGCGATATTAGGACGAGGTAAACTCATTATCTGATTAACAGTTTGACACTTGGTTTGGTGATCCAGAGGTGTATGTGAAGAGAAGTGTTGATTGATATCATCCAAACCAATTGTCCTCTGAAACTCAGAATGGGACTTCTTACCAATACCCATGGTTCCAAGGAACTTCCAGATATCTGCGGGGGAAGAGGATATGATGTTGTTAAGAATATATCGGCGTATTGCGTTGCGTATCATCTGGTTACACCGATTTCTTGCAGTTTTAAAAATGAACCAATTTTCCTCACACCGCTTTTTTCTATATTTCTGAAAGGCTCGGTCTCTACGCCTCATCACAACGCGGATCTCTGTTGTCATCCAAGGTGCTGGCAGCCGCTTTAGCTTTACTTTTTTAATAGGAGCATGCATATTATACAGATTAATTAATATGTTATTAAATGCGCTAACTTTTTCGTCTACCGTGGGAGCGGCTATCACTGTGTCCCAGTTAATTTTAGAAGCATCCTGACACAACTTCTCTTCATCCATACGGCCAAAACTACGCAAGTGCAGGATTTTAGGCAAGGGCTTAGGAGGTTTCAAGATATAGGAAAGGAAAATGAGATCATGATGGGAGAAACCAGACGCATAATGTTGACCATGAGTAGAGACAAAGGTGGGGTTTGATGTTAGCATTAAATCGAGCCATGTGTCCTCCCCGTCCGCATTGTGGTGAGTGGCTTGTAGAGGTAGAACATGAAGGCCAACCGACTCGATTATTTGAAGGAACTTATAGGAACGGGATGAGTGCGAAGCCAGGAGATTTGTATTAAAATCACCCATGATGATGTGATGTGAGTATTCTGACCCTAAAGATTCCAGAGTCGTTTCGAGACTGGAGAAGTAATCAACAGAGGGGGGACAATATACAACACCTAGAACGGTTTTAGCTCCCTTCACACATACTTCAAGAAAAAGAAATTCAGCAGATGCGGAGTAAAAGGGCGAGGAGGAAGCTAGAAGTTTATAAGATAAGTCACTGCGGAGGTATATAGCAACACCACCCCCTCTCTTATCAACCCGATCGTTACGTATCAAAGTGAAACCAGAGAGGGGGTAAGTGGTTGAAAGAAGATGGGGCTTCAACCAGCTCTCTGAAATCAGGATGGCATGAACGTTCACGTTAGTAAAGGCTTCAATGAGATCATTGTAGTGGCTGGGCACACTTTGTGCATTGATATGACACACATTTAGCGAAGAGCTAGACTGGTCAAATGTATGACGTAGAAAATCACCCAGCGTATCAGTTATGGAACAAAAACTATCGTCAATAGATGTAGCAGTTTCGTTGGCAGAAAAAAAAGAATCATCATCAGCGTTCATAAAAATAAATATAGATTTTTATACATATAGTATATGATATAAAATATATAAAATTAATTAAATTATTATTAAAACGTACCTAACTTAGGTTGTAAACCAAGGCGTACCGTCATCTCTGCACCACCCGCCAGCTAACATACGCACCTTAAATTACTAACTTATCAAATAATAAACAAAATGAATTAAAAAGATAATGTAAAACACGAATCATATGTACGTTAAACACATAAGTATCGAATTGGGTATTACAACAGATAGAAATCAAAAAAAAAACATAGACAAAATTATTTCATAGAGTTGATCGGTACACAACGTGTATAGACTATAGACTATAAACTATAACACTACGTGACAGGTTACCGTAATTCGAAATATTACCCTTAAGTTGTCAAACGTCAAATTGGCATTACACTAGAATAGAAATGACAACTGACAATTAAAAATATAACATACAAAAGCATGTTTACATTGGGTGCGTTTGGCAGAAAAAAGCGCTAGCAAGCGCTTGTAAGCAAAATGGCGATCATAAGCGGTAAGTGCTGTCAAATCGTAAGTAGCTATTTTCCTCCAGGACACGATGTTAGTTTTAACCGGGGAACCTAACCTAATTTAAATATATGTTTATAAAGTATTCATATTAAAACTTACCGATCATGAATTTTTAATAACATGTATTAGTTTATTCATGTCAATATATTACTTAAAACTAATATTGCACAAAACAACTTATAAACTCTACTTCAAAACAAACAAATTAAATAAGCAAAATGGCGGATTGTGTCAGCGCTACTGAAGTAGCAATCGTGTCCTGGCCGAAAACTATTTCAGCGCTTGTAAGCGCTTGCTAGCGCTTTTTTCCGCCAAACGCACCCATTGTAGTTCGAGAGAATAAAAAGCGAATATTATCTTAGTAATTATAAATACGATATCAATGTTACAAGAACAAGAAAGGAGGATATAACTAGTTTAGAAAAAAAAATACAACGCTACCTATACTAGAAATAAAGCAAAATAAAATTGTATACATTTCACATTAAAAAAAAATTGAGAAATTTTGTATTAAGGTAATGAAAAGTTAACACACGAAACTACAAACTTCAATTGTCGTCACTTACGAAGTTTTGAAAGAGGGTTCGTTGATCCCACAACTGCGGTCTTGCCCTCAACCAAGGATTCAGCTGCTGATTTGGGGTATTTCTGGGTTGGGTTTACAATTCGGTCGCCTGAATTTGAAGATTCTGTCAATGTGGGGGAGTCAAAGGGGTTTATCTGAAGCACCCCCACTCAATTTTTTCTGCCGGAACAGCGTCGAAGTATTTTTAATTATTTTTTAAAAATATTGGTAAATGACTAATTTAATTACGTTTTTGACATTTCATCTGTCAATGTCATATCGATATATAGTACTGAATCGATCTAGTGAATCGATATTTCACCCTAGAGAATCGAGATCGAATCTTTTTCTGTTTTATTAAGATTTGCAAAATTATTTACAATTGGTTGAATGTACCCCAACTGGTAAAGAATGACAGTTTTTAATTTAATTATTCAATGTTATCTGTACTTTATTGTATCTCTTGATATCGTAAATATAAACTTTTAACGCAAATAAAAAAAAACGATTTTTGCGAAATCGATCTTTAAGATTTCGATTTTTTGTGAATCGATTCATCTAATTTCGATTTGAATCGATTTAAAAATATGTAAAATTAAATCGCTATGCCGGCCATTTTGTTGACAGCTTTTCGTCATGGTGTTGCTTCCGAGTTTCAGAATTTTGGTGAATAGTGAAATATTTGTGGCGGCGGAATACTGCTAAATATCGCAAAGATCTTTTCTTACAAATGGTGGCAGCCATAAATTATGTTTATAAATTAAAGTAGTTACGAAAGTTAATAATTTGGTGTTATATCGAGTGCAATAGCGAGCGAAGCGAGCCTGGGACGTGGAGCACCCCGACTCGGACAGGTTAGGTTAGAAGAGCGCGAGCGAATAGACCCCGTCATCCTCTTCGTGGTTATTTTTTTGTAAACCACTTAGAAGTAGGAGCCCCGCGAAGCGGGGCTCCGTCGACCGGACTTCCCTCGACTGCACCACGTTAAGTGGCGTGGGGCTTCCATCCTCCAACTCTCTCTACCCAAAAATCAGGTTAAAATTGTCATAAAAATTACGAAACATAACCTCAAAATGAGATTTTTAAAAATAAATAAAAAAAAACTAAGCACGTCCGGCAGAAAGTGGAAGTAGGGGGTGACTCTACAACTCCTCCCCCTCCCCCACGCCACCCCTCACCCCCAAATTCAGGCGACCGAATTGTAAACCTTACCCGTATTTCTGCTTTAAGGAGTTCAGCTCGTCTAGAGAAGTGATCTTATGCCGGGATCCATCAGCAGCTTTCACCACAATTACACCGTCCTGAGTCCAGCAATCACGCATACCAAAATGCTGCCGGGCTTTAGCATGAACAGCTTGACGGGTCTTTGTCAAGAATTCTTTAACTGCAATCGATGAACCTTTAAGCTTGGACTTTGACCTCCACACCGATGTTCTAGAGTCAATGTCAACAAACCGTACCAAGATTGGTCGTTGATGGTTTTTACTGGCTGCTCCAATCCTGTGACAAACTCTGATGCTAGAGGCTGTAATGTCTGTTAACTGCATCTTGCGAAAAATGCTCACCACAGTGGCTTTACAATCTTCCTTCTCTTCTTCAGTAACACCGAGAAAAATGAGAGCCTTACGACGATGCCTGGTTTCGATGACATCTACCATACGAGAGCACTCAATAATCTGCTTGCGAAGCATCCCAAGCATTGAGTACATGAGCTCACGGAAAGTCCGGAATTCTTCAGCCACCTTTGCAACAGTGTCTTTAGCGGGTCCCCCAGTATGCAGCTGTGCTTCCAACTCAGCCATCCTTTTGGAAAAGCATTCCTCTAGAGTATTTTGAGCAGTTCTTATTTCTTCTAGTTGAGACATTCTGTTGTAAAAATTATTCAAAGTGTGTTGTGCTGGCAGGTGGTGAATTTTAAATCAGTTTACATGCATAAATATGTAAGTACTAACTAATGATGTATTTTTGCACCAAATAAAAACACGAATATTGTACTTTAATGTATTAATTACTTTAAAATATATTTTTTAAAACGTAACAACGTGTACACCACATTTAGTGTTTTTTATTAAGTTAGTGTATGAATCAGTTTCTTCATGAGTAGTGTTTGGCGATGTGTCGTCTGTATTTTGCATTGTTAGTTTTTTGGCTGGATTTTGGTAATTTTAGGTGTACCTTTGATATATTTTATAGTAAGATTTTTTCACCTCCATCTAGTCGCAGTCGTCTCAGTTCGTCTCTCAAATTAATGCGATACTTTTGTTGATATGGTGTTTCATCAGAGTAGATTTTAATACTGTCAGATTTTATGTTGGACCTTTTGCGTAGAATTGATTTTGCTACTTCGGATGTCGAGAATATAACTTTTATAGGTCTGGATTTATCAGGATTATATTTACCTAAGCGGATAGTTTTCGTCGGTTCTATGCAATCCGGAACAGCCATTTTTATTATTTTCTTTACTTCTTCGCTGTCGTGGATGTTTCTCTCTTCAGAGTTTGAGGATCGTAGCTCTTTTATCCCTCGTATGATAACGTTTTTCTCCCTCTGAGATCGTTCGTAGGTCTCCGATACTAAATCTTCATAGCTAAACGAAGGCGCAGATATCGCAGAAGTCGATCCAGATTTTAGTGATGCTATTTCATTTTCGATAATCTCCACTTTTTTCTGGATGTTAGCTCTGAAACCTGAGATGCAAGCTAACTCCGATTTTATTTTGACCTGTTCTGAGGATAAAAGATCGGTTGTTATCTTCATCAAGCTGATCTCTTCCTTTATTACTGAGACATCTTGAGCAATTCTGTGAAGATTTTCAGTTTGGGTTTTAGCCATATCCTGTATAAGCGACTCTATTTTATCTTGAAATTTATAAAATTGTACACTAAAGTCATCATGCGGCTGTTTTCTTTTGGCGCGAAGAGTTATCTGGTTGGTGTTATCAGACAGGGTAATCTTTCGCAAATCTGGCTGTGAACCACTTGTCTTTTCAAGCTTATTAACACTACTTGTGGTTGCTATCGAATCTCTATTGCCTTCGTTATACATGTTAGGCGACTGCGGTGGCGATCGAACGACACTCATCGTGTGTTATTGTTTATAAAAAATATATATGTATTTACTTGATATCTCGCTCGCGCAGAACCACGATGAATGCGAGCTGGATATTAGTAGTCCTTCTCTTTTCCTCGAGGAGAGGAATTGCAGTTGACGCTCGCCGCTCACTCAAGTATGTTATCATATATCAATAACGACCTAGGTTGCGTAAATAAGTTAATACTAAATAAGAACTTGTGTAAAGAGCACTTGGTTTCACTTTTTTATAAATCACTATTATCACTTTTATAAAATTATCGTCGACACGTCCGTACCGTAAGCTTCCTAAGTTCGTACTGATGGTAGATGAAATCTCATCTTTGGACACAGTGATAGGGTCAGAGGCGGTAGGGGGCGAGTTCCGGCGACGTTCTTCGTCCTCCACTAGTTGGATGTGTATGGGGTCAGTGGGTTGTATGCTGGGAGAGCATTGAGCGGCGACGCTGTCGGCGAAGCACTCAGCCTTTTCTTCGTCCTCGAAGGCAATAGAGCCGTCGGGACGAGACAGAGGGGGAGTATGCGTTATAGCGTCTATCTGGAGGGCTCTCGCCATCTGGTAGTACGCTGTGTGGGAGGGAGAAATTTTCTCCATGAGATTGCCCCTTTCGAGGTCTCTGTAATCTTGGAGGCGGTAACGGAGTTTGCGTTGAAGGCGGTGGGCCGCGAGTCTATATTCGGCAGTGGGATAGCGTGCAGCTCTACGGAGGGCAGCTTTTTTGGCTTTTAGCAGGTTGCTAATATCTAGGGGAAGACTAGTTTTAGCAGCCGGGACAACCTTTTCATTCTCTTTAAGAGAGGATGTTATAAGTGAGATTTTCGACCGCGGTGTCTATTTTCCCCGTACTGTCGAGGACGTCGGAAGAAAGGGTTATGGGAGAGTCCGGGGAGTCTATAGCCGAGGCTAGAGACTTCTTGAAGCCCTTCCAGTTGGTGTAGGTTTTGGAAGTGGGAGTTGGAGATGGCTGATGGCCAAGAAGGAGGGATACAGGACGGTGGTCGGATCCTAGATCATCGAGAGACTCGATTGCTCTAAGGTTAAGGGAGACTCCTTTAACTAGAGCAAAGTCTAGCACGTCAGGAGCGTAGTTAACGTTGTCGGGATAGTGGGTGACAGCGAGGGGGCTGAAGACAGTCAGGTCGAGAGACTGAGTGATATTGAGCAGCACCCTGTCACTACTAGTAGTAGTGCTAGTGCGGCAGGTCCATTCAGTATGCTTGGAGTTAAAGTCTCCAAACATAATGACTGAACCGCCTAATGCAAGGATGGCTTCGAAATCACTCTTAACGGGGAGGGTTCCGCTAGGGATATAGCAAGAGGCTATAATGATTGACTGGTGTCCAGTCATGGCTAATCTAGTGATAGTGCCTTCCATACTGGTAAGCGTCGGAGTGGATATGTGGGAGCAATGAAGGTACTTTTTGTAATAAATAGCAGTACCGCCCCATTTGCGGTCGGGTCTGTCATTACGCAGAAGTGAATAATATTTAATAGAAAGGCCTTTAGAGTCCTTGGGGCTGAGGTGAGACTCCTGACGGAGGAGGAGGTCGGCTTCGCGATCTCGAAGAAATAGCCTAAGCTCTGGGTGGTTATTTCGCAAACCGCGGATATTGAATGAAACAAGCGACAAACCCTTTAGTTTGATACGACCGTGCGATATTGCGGGAGCAGAGGGCTCCGGCATAGTGTTTTTACAAAGACCTTAGTAGCTTGATGTGCTCAGTAAGAGCAAGGAGACGGTCCTGAGAGGACTGAGCGGTGCGCAGTTTACGCGCAAGGATAGAGATTTCCTCTATATTGATCTTATTCATAGTGTTATACACTAGGCTTGGATCTTCTACTACAGGGCCTGCCTGTTTTTGTGGGTCGGCGAAAGGCCGCGGGATATTTGACGCCTTTGGGAACCAAGGGTTTATTGGAAGCGGCGCAGGCTGGGAGAGCGGAAGGCTCATAAGGGGCCGAGGAGGGCCCTGAGGTGGCCGATAGGGGCCCTGAGGGGGCCGATAGATGCCCTGTGTGGGCTGAGATGAGCCCTGACGGGGCTGAGGTAGGGACTGGCCCTGGCGGGGCTTGCGGCTTACAAGAGCCGGGAAGATTCGGTCATTGACCTGGGGTGGAGCTTTTTGGCTCGGAGGTGAGCGAGGAGCGCGAGGACAACCTCTAAAATTGGCCGGGTGGCCTGTTTGTCCACAAAGGACACATGAGGGCGGGGATTTGGCGTTTTTGGGCCGAGGGCTCTCTTTCGAGTGATGGGGTTCTAGGCACTTAACGCACCTGGGTGGAGCTGAGCAGTTGGCTGCCGCGTGCCCATAGAGTTGGCAGCGGTGGCACTGCGCTGGGTAACCGCGCCGGTGTGGGGCTTCGACCTCTACACGCGACAGGCCGCACACAGTGCGTACCTCGCGGAAGATGGCCTTCGCCTCCGGCACATTGGTGAGAACGAGGAGGGCGAGGTTAAATCTTTCGCCCCTGCTGCTGTGCATTTTGTGCACAGCCTCTATGGGGAAGCCTTGGGACTTAAGGTCTTCCAGAATGTCCTCGTTTGCGAGTTCATAAGGAATTCCGCGGAGGACTGCCTTAACCTTCCTTTCTTCGGCGAGGGCGTATGTGTGATAGGACACACGCTCGGCCGTGAAGAGACGGGTTATATTCCAGAAGTCTTCTATAGACGCCGGCATGATTTTGATGGCCCCGCCGACATTGGTGGCTTGGTCATATTTGAAACTCTTATCGTAGAGGTTTTGGATAACTGTGTGAATTGTTTGATAGCCTTGTCTGTGAGAAAGACAGGGGGCGGGACTTGGTTTTTAGCCAATTTGGGAGCGCAGCGGGTTGCTGGCTTGGCGGTAGTATCTTTCGACTGAGAGGCGGCAGCGTTTGGGGCTGCGAAATTGATGATGAAGTTCCGTTCCGTAAGAAAACCCGTTCATTTGGTACAAGAAGCATCAAAGGAAAAATATAAGAAGTCATGTCCATTCTGTGAGGAAGAACACTTCACACTATAATGCAAGAAGTTCAAAGAAGCCAACCTGAATGGAAAATGGGATATGACCAAGAAGGCAAAGAAATGCTTCAAGTGCCTTCGATTCAGGCACTCAAGGATCAACTGTAAAGCGCCAGTCTGCAAGCTGTGTAAAAGATGGCATCATACCATCTTACATTCTGACAAATCACCAGCACCGATAGAAAAAGAAGCAAAAGACATCAGTAGCACGTCAGAAGAAAAGGTCGCCTCAATTAATAACACCAAAGGAGAAGAAAAGGCCTACCTCAAGATGATCCCAGTGAACCTCTATGGACCAAAAGGACAAGTTCGCGTATTAGCACTACTAGACGAAGGGTCAACGGTCACGCTCTTAGACGCATCAATTGCTGAGAAAATTGGAGTCGAAGGGAAGCAAGAAAAACTTACAATCGAAACCGTCGGCGGGAAAGTGTTAAGAAAAGATAGTTCACAGATAATCGAGTTCAAAATAAAAGGGGCTCATAGAAAAGAAAAGAGGACTATCGTAGCGAGAACCATCAACGACCTGAAGCTGTCTGAACAATGCATAAACAAGGACACCGTGAGAAACTGCGAGCATCTGAAAGTAATTGAAAGCCAACTCCTCTACGTCACCGAGAGACCCAAGCTACTGATAGGGCAAGACAATTGGGGACTAATAGTGACAAGAAAGCTGAAGAAAGGCAAACCGTCAGATCCTTTAGCCTCCCTCACGAACTTAGGGTGCGTGTTACACGGATGTGAAACAGGAGCAACTGCCACAGTAAACTTCACTCATTATGGCAGAGCGACTACTGGCGAAGAAAACATAGAAGAAATCGTCCGAGACACTTTCAGTTGGAATCTCTTGGGATTGAGAATCGGTCGCCAACCAACGACAGCGATAGAAGAGCATTAGAAACCCCTGAGAAAAATATAAAGAAACTGCCAAGCGGTCAATATGAAACGGGACTAAAAAAGAAGACGAAATCCTACCCAACAATTACAATCAAGCAGTCCGACGCCTGGTCAGCATCGAAAAGAAACTAGATCAAGACCAAGAAGCAAAAAAGCACTACGAGAAGCAGATCCTGAGTCTGATCGAAAAATGATACGCAGAGATAGCTCCAGAAACCTCCAACAAAGGAAGAACGTTCTACTTACCCCACTTCGCTGTTATACATCCAGTTAAGAAGAAGCTGAGAATAGTGTTCGACGCAGCTACCAAGTATGAAGATAAGAGCCTCAACGACGCCTTGCTCTCGGGCCCAGACCTGTTACATTCGCTATTTGGAGTACTATTGCGCTTCAGAGAGGGACCGGTAGCCGTCATGGCCGACATACAAGACATGTTCCTCCGAGTCAAAGTTAGAGAGGACGACCGAGACAGTCTCAGGTTCCTGTGGCGCGGAAACCGAAGAATTGGCAAGTCTGAAGAGTATAGAATGTCTTAAATCATCTTTGGAGCAGCGTCATCACCGGCAACAGCGATATACGTAATGAATAAAAACGCAGAGGAATTTAAGAACACTCATCCCGAAGCAGTGAAAGCAATTAAGAGAAACCATTACATGGACGACTATCTGCAGAGCTTCGCGTCTATAACTGAAGCAAAGAAGTGAAAGACATCCACGCAAGAGCAAACTTTCATCTGAAGGGTTGGGCCGGTAACAATTCAGGGGTAGTATCAGAAGTAGAAGACACCAATAAAGAAAACTCTTTACAACTGATCAAGGAAGAGAAGACTCTGGGACTAAGATGGCTGGTGAAAGAAGATGCATTAGCCTTCAACGTCTGGTTACGCAATACGCCGGAGGACCTGCAAGATGGCAGAAGAACTCCAACGAAGAGAGAAGTCACAAGCGCAGTGATGTCCACCTTCAATCCAATGGGTTTTGCAACACCGGTTCTAATATAAGGAAAGAAACTAATCCAAGACATCTGGCGAAAGAAAATAGACTGGGATGAACCAATTAACGAACAACAAAAGGAAGCCTGGATGAAATACTTAGAGGAAGTATCAACATTAACAAGGCTGAAGATCTCAAGATGCGTCTCACCCAAAGGCAGAAAAGGACAGTTACATACGTTCACCGATGCGAGTGAAGAGCCCTATGCAGCAGTAGTCTACTGGAGAATAGTCGAGCCCGGAGGAAAAGTCTATGTCTCCATGATCGCCGGCAAAGCAAGAGTAACGCCGACGAAACCAGTATCAATTCCGAGGCTAGAGCTACAAGCGGCTTGACTCGGAAGCAGACTAGCCGCTACAATTGAAGAGGAGTCAGAGCTCGAAATATCAAAAAAGATTTACTGGACCGACTCCAGCACAGTACTGCAGTGGATAAAGTCAGAACCAAGAAAATTCAAAATTTTCGTGGCCAACCGACTTGCAGACATTGAAGAGAAGTCCAAGCCAGAAGACTGGAGATGGGTACCAACTAAAGAGAACCCAGCAGACGACGCCACGAAAAGAACCCCAATCGAATTCGACCACAACACCAGATAGTTCAAAGGCCCGTCATTTCTCCGTCAACCAGAAGAAGAATGGCCGTTTCACGACTTCAAACCAGAGAGTATTATGCCAGAAGAAAAGCACAAACAGAAGGTGTTGGCAACGATGGCAGCAGAAGACATCCTTTTAAATCCGGAAAGGTTCTCGAGCTGGGAGCGACTGCTGCGCACTACAGCCAGAGTGGTTGCCTTTGCACACCACCTATTAAAGAAGAGCCGTAAAGCGACCACCACTACCACGCGCCAGAAGGATGAGCCTTGGAAACCACAACAGAAAACCCAGAAGAAAGATGCACACGCCTCAAACCCGTCGACCAACAAAAACGAAAATAAGCGCCTATACCTACCCCTAGAAGAAGAGCACCTAAAGAAGGCCGAAGAATTATTAATGAAAATAAGCCAGAGCGACAGTTTTGCGTCAGACATATGAAAATTGAAGACAGAAAAACCTCTATAAAACTCAAGTCGACTTAAGAAAATCGACGTTTACATTGGAGACGATGGAATCATCAAATTAAGGAGTAGGACAATGAAATTCCACGACCGAAACGAAAGAAGGATGAATCCTATCGTTTTAGACGGGAAACAAAAAATAACCCCTTTAATAATACAATACTATCATAAGAAATTCCTTCACGGAAACACTGCTACAGTAATGAACGAAATTCGTCAATAATTCTGGATCCTGGGTTTAAGAGCAATCTTAAAAGCGGTCGCACACAGCTGTCAATGGTGCAAGACAAAGAAGAGTTCACCAGAGACACCCCCGACGGGAGATCTACCGAGCGAGAGACTACAGCATCATCAGTTTTCGTTCTCCTGCACGGCCGTAGACTACTTCGGGCCGATGCAAGTCACCATCGAAAGAAGAACCGAGAAGCGCTGGGGAGCACTATTCACCTGCCTCACTACTAGAGCAGTACATCTAGAGCTAGTACCTTCTCGCAGCACTAGCTCAATGATCGTGGCACTCCAACGAATGGCAGCCAGGAGAGGGACCCCGAAAACTATATTCAGTAACAACGGAACTAACTTCGTCGGGGCAAAAAGGGAATTAGAAGAGGCCGCACAAGAAAAAGGCATCAAGTGGAAGTTCATCCCCCCAGGTTCTCCGAATATGGGGGAGTCTGGGAGAGACTCGTACGAACGGTCAAGGCGGCGCTAGCAGTAGTCCTCAACGAGAAGAGCCCGCCTGAGGAGGTACTCCATACGCTAATGACCGAGGTTGAGCATACTCTCACCCCGATCAGCATGGACCCAGAAGACGAGGAGAGCCTAACACCGAACCACTTTCTACTGGGAAGATCATGCGGAGCGATGGCGCCGGGATAGTTCAGTGACACGGAACTCATCGGAAGCTGGAAAGCAAACTGGAGAACCACTCAAAGAGTCGCGGACCACTTCTGGAAAAGATGGATTAAAGAATATTTACCTCTCCTGATGAAACTCGAGAGGAGAGAAATCAGAGACCCAAGAGAAGGAGACAATGTGTTGATAGTGGACGCTACGTTACCACGAAATTCATGGCCTCGCGGAGAAGTTATCAAGACCTATCCCGGACCAGACGGAAGAACCAGGGTGCTGGACGTGCGGACATCAGGTGGAATACTTCGCCATCCAACTCGACGCGTCATCGTGCTGGTGCCAGCGGAATCGTCGCCTCCAGAAGATGAAGTGCTACGCACCGTGGGAGAGAATGTTAGCGACGACAAGTGAATTTAAACATTTAATCTCAATTGTTTCTTATTTGTGATGTAAAACTAAGTGTTAACGATGACAAGTGAATTTAAACATTTAATTTCAATTGTTTCATATTTGTGATAAAAGTGAATTAATTACTTATATTAGCTTCAATTCTTATTTTAAAATTGCGTAACGAAAGTTAGTAACAAAGTCTGTAACGAAAATATGAATCTAATTGCTTATTTACGTTTAATTAGAATGTTAGAAACAAAATATGAGTTTAGTTACTTATTAAAGCTTTCTCTTATTATAGTTTTAAAGAGCTGTATTAGAGAAATTAACATTTAAGTTTAAATTTAATGATTTGTTTATTTTTTTCTTTTATAGTAATTTAATACGATAATATGTCAATTAATCACTTTTGTAATCTAATTTCTCATTATAAAAATAGATCTTAATTTAATAAGAAGTTAAAATATATTCTGTATAGAGTCTTAAGCATAATATTATCATGATAAGCGTTGTGCATTTCTGCCGCCTGGCGGCGCTACTTGTATGTTAAGCGGAAAAAAGCTTAGCTACTCCGGAACTAAACCGTAAGAAGACCGCGCCACTATTTTATTTTTTACAAGCGTAAAGTAAGAGTTTTGTGAATGTTTAATGTTCGAAATAATAAAGATAAGTCATATCTATTGTCAGGAATGTATAAAAATATTGTAGGATATGTTTTACCATACTTATTATAGAAATTTGTACATTTCTTTTAGAAAAGGTTGTTCTGCGCTCTGATTGGTCGACGGGAATCATTAGTACCGTGTGCAAATTCATTAGTGCCGCGTGCAAATTTTATTAATTCTGAAGAGAGGCGTTTTTTGTGGTAAAACATTTCAAATCCGGCAATGTAAGAATAAGGAATCAAGAAAATAAATAAGAAGAAACTCTGAAGAAGTATTATTTATTGCTCATCTAACTGCTACTGCATGCTCTCCAGTTAACATCCCGCCAGCATAACCCGCTCCATTTACTAACATTCTCACACACGAGCATCTACAATAAGATTTTTTTACGTTCTTATTAATTGATAAGTTTTTTGCTTTTGTTACGTGGTACAGATACTTGTTGTCGTTTTTTACTTTTATCACCATTGTATGACTACAGCACAAATGGGTTCGACCGACCGGGGGAGGACCACGTACAGAATACTTGACTAAATTAACAACACAATGCTGCACTATTTCTCATGGTCAATAACGAGAAACGCCCGTTTTAAGGTTAACGGTGGTAATGGACAGCACAGCTCACCATAAATTGGGCAGTCGGTTCGTCTGTCACATCACTTTTATAGTAGGGAATAATTACTGTCGTCATCATCATCAGCTTTCTAAATTCTCATAAATAATGACGAAAAATGAGCTACTCCATCTTAGTCCTCAAGATTGACAACGCATCTGCATTTTTCATTCTTAATCTTAATAGATTGAGGTGTCTATGGGTCTCATCGTCTATTGACTTCTTTCACAGACGGATCGTGTGCACGTTTGTCACCCTAACATACTATAAAATATTCGTAATATTATAGGCGAACTAATCGCCCGGCAGACGTAGTTCTGCTCTTTACTGCAGCTGGCGCAATTAGATAGTTTCACTTTTACTCCGGACTTTAGTAATATAAAATATATTAATAACTAACCACAACGTCGCCTATAGGATCTAGATTTTTCGATTATGTTTTTGTCACTAATAACGATCCGTGGGTATCGTAAGAGGTGACAGAGTCCAGACAAATCACTAGAAGACAACGTCTTCCTAATTAAAACTAAGAAACTTCGAGCCAAGACGCCTGCCAAAGATGACGAACATGGCCATATCTCCCATGTAAGGCAATCTATGTGGAAGGCCTAGGTTCAATGGACTTTTAATAGGCCGTAACGGATGAGCCATTTTGATATATAAATATATAACACGTTGACCCGGCTACAGCGTCACCTACCGGATTCTAGCATAGTTATAAGCTACTACCTCGACGAAACAAATGTTATTTGTCAGTATTGTGTATTTTATTTACTTGGTAGAGCCACGCTGTAGCTATATTATGTCTGCAGCGTGAACGTGTTAGCTCGACCCGGGTAGGACCACGCTCTCTCAGGATACCAATGTGAAACAATATGGTGAGTGTAGAGTTATCAGGAGTGACAACGCATCGGCATCTTGAATTTCAATCGAGGATAAATGTAGATGTATATGGACCGCTGCCGCAACTTACCATCTGGTGGACTGTGTGCTCGTACGTCACTCTATTATATTTATAAAAACAACCATCATGATTGTATATTGTAACGTCGTCTAATTTTTTTTATTTGGTTTTCCCTAAATGACCAAACTTGGTCAGCGGTAATTAAGGCCTACTAAATTTCACCATAGGACTTATTATCGTCATTACAGCCCTTCACAAGTCCACTGCTGAACATAGGACTTATTATACTCGTTTCCTTTTGTAGTTTTTTTACAACGTATTTTATATCACTTTTAAAATGTTATCAATGCAAATAAATCGTACGCTTTAACCCAATACTCAACCTAACTTTACTCGAGACACAACAGACGTATTGATGTGTCACGAGGAGTGACTGATCACTAATATTAAATAACATATACTATGGATTACGTATAGTTTGATTATTTGAGTAATTTAAAACAGTAGACCTTATTATCCTACCATAGTAAAATAAAGCCTACTAGCAAGGTTTTACAAATGTTTAATTCTGTTTTTCTTTATGGCAAATGTTACAATTTTTAATTAAAATAAATTTAATTTTAATTAAATTTTCCATGGAGAGTACTTTGATGAATAATTTGTATTAATTCTAGCCACCAAGTTTCAACAACCAAATCGGGACAAAACTCGTGGTATTACCAACACCATCTGGATGCTTGGCGGTCCACCATAACTGTGCGATTTACTAGGAGTTTTCTGCCTCGCAAGACTTCTTTGTGGAATCATCTACAACCTGAAAATTTAAAAACCAGCGAAACAAAAAGAACTGATAGGCTGAAGAGGTTGGTGGGGAGAGAAGGCGCTATACATAGTTAGCCTTGGGCTGTCGAAACTCTAAATAAAACAGCACCACTGTGCGTTTTACTAAGAGTTTTCTACCTCGTACGACCTCTCTGTGGAATCGTTTACCACCGTCAATTTTTCGGGACCGATACCACTTAGAGACCTCCGAGAAAAGAGCTTACTCCTTTGAAAAAGGCCGGCCCTATTATTGTAATTGTTCATGGGCGGCGGTAGTCACTTACTATCAGGTAAGCGACAAGTTCGGTTGGCCCCGCTTTTTATAAAAAAATGCTCTGATAGATTGGCAGAACTAACGACAATTTGCTATTTTGTGTTTTTTATTCAAGTACAAAATGAGTACCTTGAACGAGTGTTCACGTTAATGGGTACACAGTAGCCAAATGAGAGAAATATATAGTAGCGGCTCTACTG
Source organism: Parnassius smintheus behrii (assembly GCA_036936625.1). NCBI lineage: Eukaryota > Metazoa > Arthropoda > Insecta > Lepidoptera > Papilionidae > Parnassius > Parnassius smintheus. Next base: position 21,571,339 of record JAUPFT010000008.1, read on the forward strand.
TTGACATAATTTAACATGAAGAACATATCCTGTAAAGAGTTTCATAAAGTTGTTATGAAAAACCAGCAGTTATTGAAAAAGCAATATCCATCAATAAAAACTACGAGCCAGACATAGATTTATTATAAAGTAACGTTATAAATATATACGTTTTATAATAGATTGGTAATGCAAAAGAAAAAGAGCATAGTGTACGAGTATGTTAGAGCGAGAAAGATAGGCGAAACCATCATAGAGATAATATATACTTCTAAGTCAGTGGAAACCATTCACGTACGTCACGTCATCGGCCTGTTTGACCCGGCATCATTCGTGAACAAAACAAATCTCACTTGTATTTGCAAAATATCGGGTTTCAAAGTAAAAATTAGTTTTTATTAGACGTAATTAATTATGCCTACGTGTTAAATATAACTATGCTCCGAAAGGAAACTCTCATTATCATACATTCAACCCATAGGTACGATTGAAATGTTTAGCTGTCTAAATGCTGTGTTTTGGAGCAGGTACAAAAAATTACCCTTGAATAGATGGGAAAATTATTAAATTTTGTAACATTCATCATTCGAATGCAAAGGAATTGAATTTCAAGTAATTGCAAATACGTGAAATCCTGCTAATTTTAATATAACTTTTGTAGATCAGCCTTGTTCAACTTAGTCATTTCTTATTTTATTTTTAAGCTCCCTCAACTAAATATTCTTCTTATCGTAAGAAAAAATGATTTTTAATAGAATTCGTTATTTTCTTACTTACTTACTTACTTATCGTCACGCACAATCCCTAACGGGGTAGCCAGAGAGAACAGATCGCCAAGTGTCACGATCCTTACATACCTCTTTCGCTTCTTTCAGGTTCATTAACTTCTTCATACATGCACGTCTAGGTATCCGAGTACTCTTGACCCTCCCCTCTTCGAGCAATTTGCTCACATGGTCTTCGAAAGTTAGTCGTTATTTTCTAGTTAGATAAAAGACCTGCATCTCGCTGATAATGAAATTATGGTCAGTTTCGATATTCAGTCACTATTTACCCGCCTACCTATTGAAGACTGGATTCCAAATGTAGCTAGAAAACTAGAAGAAAATAACATGCCTGCAAAATATGCACTATTACTCAAACAATGCCTCACATCTGGATATCTATTGAGGAAGGAGGAGTTCTACAAGGAAGTATAGTATGTGCCAAATCGATTGAGAAAAACGGACGAAGACCTCAGATATGAGCCGAGTGTCAAAAGGCGTAACTAACAAAATCTCAATTTAGACGTGATAATAATATTTAAATATTGATATTATTCACACTTCTAGGTCAGCACATATGTTTTGTTTTTTTGTTTCTTAAACAATATTGTCTGTGGTTGCTATAAACATCGTAAAATCTTACGGTACATCGCTAAAAATGGGTTATATTTTATATTCAATTTATGGTAAGTAACGCAGCAATTCATTTAATAAGTTTCATATTAAAAAAATATTTGAAGCAATGTAATCACAATATTGAGCTTTTGCAAATTCATCCCTTTAAAATAAACAAAACGCGCGTTACGTCAGTTCGTTCTAAAAGAAACGTGACAATGGCAGCCAGAGATGCGTAACCTTTTTTTGGGCTGGTCCGCCATTTTGTTATCATTCGTGTTCAGACAGCGCTTGCGTGTGTACGTTTGTGTGTTTACTGCTTCGACCGAGAGGTCAATCGACGGATTCAACTCGGCTGGGCAGGAAATTACGACACATCTTCTCGTCAGGTATAGCTCAATCTCTGAAAACTAAAGTGTCTACAACCAGTGCGTGTTGCCAGTGATGACTTACGGATCAGAGACGTGGTCCTTCACTGCTGGCCGTATGAGGACGCTCAAGGTCGCTCAGCGAGCTATGGAGAGGGCTATGCTCGGAGTTTCTCTGCGTGATAGACTCAGAAATGAGGATATCCGCAGTAAAACCAGAGTGACCGACATAGCCCAACGTATTAGTAAGCTGAAGTGGCAATGCGCCGGCCATATAGCTCGAAGAACCGATAACCGATGGGGAAGACAGGTTCTCGAGTGGCAGCCTCGTACCGGTAGGCGTAGTGTAGGGCGACCCCCCACTAGATGGAGTGACGACCTGGTAAGACATGCAGGAAGTCGATGGATGCAGGTGGCTCAGGACCGTGCTTTGTGGCGTTACTTGGGGGAGGCCTATGTTCAACAGTGGACTTGTGAAGGGCTGTAATGATGATGATGGTGATGATGAACAAAATTAGTCAGTTTTTACCATCCGTCAAGAGTAATATCCTTCTACAAGATGCTGGAGACAATATACAAGCTAGATTTTGAATGTTATCTCTCTAACATAGGACAAGCAAAAAATCTATAAAAACTCACATAAAAGAACTAAATAATAGCAAACAGTAAACGGGCCTATGTATGTATATGTAAGTTTTGTCCCATATTGCGACGGTTGCCCGTGTTGCTCTATATGCTAAGTTAACAAAATATCGTTTTAAAAAGTTAAATGGCCTGTGAGAGAAAGGGGGATTTAAGGGATTGCCATAACGCATAGAAATTCAAACTTTGGCTGTTGTTAACACTGTCACAGAAATGTCAGACATTGTCAATGTCATCCATTCCATCTGATTCCATTGCTACCATAGAGATAATACTTCTAAGTCAGTGATTGCTACCTACCTAATAACATATGTATTTATCTATGATTAGTTGATTTTGTGTTCCGTGAAAATAAATCATTCACCATAGAAATAAAAACATAGAGATACTTATATATTATAGGAAAATCCTATCGAAGTATCTTCTGTTGGTTGTCGACATACTGTAATTAACGTTAATCGTTAAATGTCAGTGTTCTGAACAATAAAACTGGCTGTAAAAAGAAACATACTATTTGTTTATATTTTTTAGTTATTTATATTTCATTTTTTGAAACTCTATAGCATGAGATGGACAGTGCACATCGAAGGTGGCCCACGAAGGGTCAATCATGCAGCTGTTTGTATTGGTGACAAGATATTTTCGTTTGGTGGATACTGTTCCACTGAAGAATATAAAGACTGGGATCCGATTCCTATTCATGTATTGGATACTTCTACACTCAGGTGGTCTGTGGTATTTTATAGAAAAACGCATGTGATGCCTTTTCAAAGATATGGTCACACAGCTGTGGCATACGGTCACAAGGTTAGTGCTGTATTTTAAAATAAATTTCATTAAGCATTTGTAAATGTCGCACTAGCATTTTAATTACTTCCGCAATTATTTACATGCTATATAAATTTTAGGTATACATGTGGGGAGGCAGAAACAATATTGTGGCTTGTGATACACTGTTTTGCTTTGATACAAAGAAATTGGAATGGAGCATGCCAGCTGTATCCGGTATGGTACCATATGCTAAAGATGGCCATTCTGCATGTGTTATAAGAAATAAAATGTATATATTTGGAGGTTTTGAATACCTTACTGATCAGTATTCACAAGAAGTTCATTGTTTGGACCTGGACACATTACAATGGAGTTTTGTCGATGCCCATGGTACTCCACCTTCTCATAGAGACTTTCACACATCTGTACCTGTTGGTGATAGAATGTATATATTTGGTGGCCGTGGTGACTTAAATAGCCCATATAACTCTCAAGAAGAAGTGTACTGCTCTCAAGTGTACTATTTAGATACAATTAAAGATGAATGGGTTGTAGCTAACCCAGGAGGAACCTGGCCTGAAGGTAGACGCAGCCATTCAGCCTGTAAGTCATTAAAAGTTTTCATTATCAGTGTGGGTTCATTAAAAATATCTAACTGGAGAGTGTGATACTGTAGTGTTTTAAGGAAATATATATAAAAAAGATAATTGCATGTATCATTTACTTAACACTGCCTTAAAACGACACATCGAATATGAACATTTAAAATGGCTCCGGGCTATTGCCGTACTGATCCTAGTGAATACATAATTCCTATAAAAACTTAAAAAATGCCGTCATAAAGTCTAAAATTACATAGCGCTTGCGATGATTAGGACTGTTTAAAAATTGTCAGAATCTTAAAATACTTTAAATAATTTATTGATTTAAGTAATCAAAATAATGAGTAAATAAATTACAAATTTTGATGTAATGAATATACATATTTGAGTGATTCCCAAGCATATAGATTAAGTAATTTCGTTGTAAATTCAACTATAGTCATTTTTAGAGGTGTTTTTGCAAATAATTATGACAGAGTCAAAATTATACAATCGTGTTTATTAAACAACTAATAATGTCCTCCAGACCAAATTTAGGTCACGGCAGCCGGCCTCAATGGAGACTACCCATCGGAGCAGGACAGGATTATAGTGCCCAAGTGTGTGCGCAAGCACAGGTGCACTCTCTATTCCCTCACTCTCATAATCCGATGGGACAGTAAACCGACATGACCAGTGAGAGATCAGGCGCAGGATCAACAGCTTTACGTGCTTTCTGAGACATGTGGGTGAGACACCGCCAACTTCCTGACTCTGGGTAGCTACTGAGAATTTCTTGAGGGAAAAACTCAATAATTGATGTTTTGGCCTGACCTGGGATTCAAACCCAGGACCTCATGATCAGCAGTCGCAGTACTACAACCAGTAGACCAAAGAAGCAGTCAAAAACCAAATTCAGGATAAAGACATGAATTTACCTATATCAAAATTTCAGTTTCGTTAGTGGTGTCGTAGTCGTATACTATTTGATGAAAGGAGGTGCATTTTTTGCGGTGTTGCCTTAACAATAACTCAAAGTAAAAGGTAGCAATTATTTTTTGTCTTTTTGTGAACTGTGATTGGTCATTGAGTAGAAGTTCTGGGCACTTACTGTAATTTTACAGAACAATCAATATGTGTTCATTCCTCAATGAAAAACATCATGATGAAGCCTGCATGCCTGGGGAATAAAATATTTAACTCCCATTTCACACCAATGCAGCGTGACTGAGTAATTAACTCCATAACCCTCTTCAAAATGAGAGGAGGCCAGTGAAACATATATAAGCCATAACAGTTTTTTTTGAGCTTTATTTTAAACATCAGTAAGATGAGGGGGAATATTCAAACTTTTATCTAATTGTCAACCCCTCCTACAAGTGGTACACCCTGCTGATTTGGACAAGTCTCTGACATCCAAGGCTTATCCCAAGTCCCAGAATCCTAAGCAGCATTGCCATTATCAAGGTTTCAGCTCTGTAGTCAACAGTTCACCTAGCCTTGAAAAATCCTATATTTATTATTAGAGTTAATAAATATCTTGATGAATGACACACATTAATTGGTAAATTTGTTGAAATTTCAGGGCTGCATCAGGGTTACATGTATATTTTTGGTGGGTTTAATGGAAACACAAAAACTCACTTTAATGATTTGTATAGATATTCTATTAATGGAAATTTTTGGGAGCACATTAATGTAAGTGGTACTATACCATGCAAGAGAAGGCGTCAAGCTTGCCTTCTGCTTAATAACAAAGTGTATTTATTTGGAGGAACAAGGTCAGTATATTGAATATCTAATTTTAGTTTTTAGGTTTGATTTTTGGTACGTGTGTTTGTTTGGCGACACATTACTTAAATGTCACCAATTCTCCATTCATATATTGACAATAGACAAAACCTCTTATCGCACAGCCCACATAATATGTAAGACTAAATCATGTAAATTTGTTGATATTATGAAAAGCAGCTATCAATGTCTCATTGTGTTAGATAAAAGGATATAGATCACAAGTATTGAAAGCTAGAAACCCAGTGGGGCTAATTACAAAAATAATATTTACCATGTTGTACAAAAGCATATAAAAACTTTTAGTAACAACATGGTTCCCATGAGTCTTTATCATATATTAAATTATACTTAAGTTTGCTATGACACAATCGACACAGGTCCACACTCTGAATGTTGAATGGAGTAGTAACTCAATTTGATAAAGAATAAAATGAGCATATCAGGAAAAGGTTTAGTAAAGGCGGGTGAGTGATGGGGAACTTAGTATCCGTGGCTTGATCACCCATGGTGGACAGAACTTGGTTGGTTTGTGGGAAAGGACCTGCCTGACGCAACTGAGATGTAGTCAGGGAGAAAAAAAAATATAATTTGTTGTTTGTAACAGCACTCGGTATGTATTACTGTTCCTAGATGTCAACAAGTAGAGTGGGCCTGATGGAATCCCCTCAGGGCTGAAGACATGTGCTCTAGTGTTGGCACCGGTTCTTATTTTCCGATTCTCTTTCTCTTTAGGCGTCGTTCTAGGTTCATAGAAGACAGCCTTAGTACACCCGATTTCTAAAAAATGTGACTGCTCGGAACTTGGTGAGCTCACTCATCATATCCTCTGCAACTCTGGCGGTAGAAGACAAGGGTCTATATAAAGAGGCAAACAAAACCCCCATCTTATGACAGCAGAGATGTATCAGAGAGATAGGCAGTAGTATCTTCCTAATAGCAACTAGAAAATAAAAAATGCTCTTGCCGGCCCGTCTAAAAAGTTTAGGAACTATGGAAAACACCCACCTTAAGAGGCTTATTTTCAACAGTGGATTTTGATAGGCTCCGATTGAAAAGTCATTTCAATTCAGTAGCATCTTACATTTTGTGCCTATGCATCCCCATCATCCATCTGGGTGGATGTGATATACAAGATATAAACCACCCAGACCATAAATTCATGTGGTGTTAGTGTACGAGAATCTATCACCCCATTTTGGCTTGCGGTTGTCGTTAGAAGTGAATAAGGGTAATTAGAAAAAAATTGATAAATACTTGCTTACGCCAAAAGGAAATATGGTTGTAAATTAGTTAGACTGGAGATGGACAGCAACATTCAAAACTGTGATTGTTTATCCGCCTGACAAGCACAACCGTTCAAAGAAACTCGAGGAAAATTCATCAGCCTGTAAAGCCTTACCCATGCACCTGGTTGGCCATACACCTTCAGTTTTTCCGTTAGTTCAGTTTAAGGGATTAAAGACGTTTCTAAGAGACTGGCATATCTTAATATATATAAATTACGTGTCACGTTGTTTGTCCACGATAGACTCTTATCTCTTGATTATCGGTGCAGTTTAAATGGTACAGGGCGATCGTAACGATTTCCCGTAGCGTGTGTACCACCCATTAGGGACTAAGCGTTCTAATGTATGTGTAATCTAGGTATGTTGAATACGCGTACAGGGCACATTAAAGCATTCCGGGATTATGAACGCGTGGGGACAAGTCGTGAGTCGGCCAGCCAGTATCCGCCACGTCTCCAAACATAGCTGTTGCGTGCCACTATGTATGTACCACTACGGTACTTCTCGTTGTGCAACAAAAAGTCGACTGGCGACAACTCGTCGAAAAAATTCAAACTGTATATGCGTTGCTTCAGGTACCGTCAAGCGTTCCCGTAACCGACTACGCGTACACAGGAACGCTTAGTCCCGTACAAGCTTCGATCAACAATACCAACTAGATAACGGGTCACGTACAAATTGATAGCTAAATACTGTCCGCATGAATATAAACTATGAAAAGACATAAATTAAATAACATTTAGTGTGAAATCAACCTTAAGTTATAACAGATAAAGTTCTTTTTCCCGTTATTGCCTTGCGAGCTACACTCTTACGTGCAAGAGCTCACGTCTCAGCGCTCTTATTTACTGAGATGGATTTCTTGCATCGACCCGACATCTAGTTGGTATTGTTGATCGAAAATTCACAGCTGAAAAATGATCTGTTAAGGATTATGGGGATAATTAAAGATATAATACTTTGAACATAAAACGTGCTTTTTATTAACCTCAAAACAACAACATGGAGAGCCTATAACGTCATATTGAATCTTCCTTCATAACCACAGACACAGTGTTGACAACCGACGCAGTGTTGCCATTAAAATACAATATTATATAAATCATTGTTAATTAACATGATCTCCTGTTGTAGTGAAATGGGGGTAAATAACTTAAAATCCATTTTGAGTTTTTTTTAAATAATCTGTAATATTTATTTGCAGTCCATGTCCACATATGATCGGACGGCCTGTAGACAATTCGGATGCGGCGGATGATCCAGAGAGATTAATAGACAACAGTGACCTTCACTTACTGGATTACTCACCCAGCTTGAAAACACTCTGCATTCTTCAAGTCCTGGAACATAATTTAAACCAGTCCATTTTACCGCGTCATATTATGTAAGTGTTATTTTTATAAATCAGAAAGAATGATTAAAAAGAACTATGTCCTCTGAGTATCTTGACGTTTCTTCTAAGTTATCGAACTAGTGATTTTTAATCGCCGACGCAAGCAGAGGGGTGTTATATGTTTAATATGTGTATCTGTGTACCTGTGTATCTATGTGATCCATTTATAAACTTTCAATGTTTTTGCCCAAATATGTATGTGTATCTGAACATACTATCTTTTAGTTTCCCAATGTTTAAAATTTACCAGTGCTTTTTTTATTATTTTGAATGGAGGCTCTTAACTTTTCGACGTAATTAGAAAGCATTTTAGCTCTCCACCTCGCCCCAAAACATTGAAGCAATTAGCTAATCCAGTACGAACGAAGGACTTTGTCACTAAATGTTGCATTCTTCTTTTCAGCTTGGACATTCGAACGATGACGCTACCGAATCGCATAAGCAGGCCCCTTAATCAAGCCGGGTGATGAAACACTTTTTTTTAAATGTACCCGTGATCACCTACCCTTGTAATTGTTTTCTAAATGCCATTGGGATTTTATATATGTATTTTGTTTAAATAATACATCATGTAATTTTGAGATTATTTCTCATGAGCACTAAGACTTTTTATAACTGGTTTGTCAAGAGTATATATCACGCGCAAAACTTAAATGCGAATCGAGTGAAGTGATCGCCGTCACTGTTGTGCAGGTACCACAGAAATCGTAATAATAAGACAATAGAAGTCGCATAGACGCGTGACCTTGTGGCCGCTATGATGTGTTGACAAACATCATTCACCATTTTGTGATTTAGTTGCGCGAAGAACGTCGTACGTGAATTTATGTTATTATAATTGTGAACTGCAGCATAATCAGTTGTAAAAACTCATATGGGACGTGTAATTCAACTAATAAAGTCATAACATTTCATCGGTAAGTTGATTAATTACTAATTATCATTGTTTTAACTAATTCACATCTAGATGAATAGTTTACTGTGATATTTACATTTATAGACTTTCATTTATTACTTGTCGTATTGACAATTACCATTACACGCGACACACGCGACGTTGACAAACTCGCCAAGCAATGTATTGTGAAACATTAGATATCATTGTGCATTGCGTATGTTTATAATACGATAAGATGTGGCGACGTCGGTTTTTTAAGTAATCGAGCGCTAATTCATTTCTATTGTCGTATTATTACTATTTCTGTGGCAGGTACCATTATTAGAAAAAGAGCAGTACTAATTGGGTACGTATTATTTTAATTTCGATGGGGTTTAATTGATTTATTTATTTAGTTCAAAAATGATGTTGTTATATATTTATTACCTACCGAGAGTTTATTTTAAATTAGTATTATTTACTGATAGATCAATTTCATAATATTATGTTGATGTAAAATGCAATAAAAATTGCTAAATATCGGTGACGTAGGCTTTTATTCCGTTCACCCGTTACACCTTAATTTTTTCCTGACGGTAAAAAAATCACCAGTATAACCATAAGTAAAAAATATTTGTATAGAGCCTAATGCAATCATAGAATACTATAATGCATACATAATAGAACTGGGGAGTGGGCGGAGCCCGTGTAGCCACTAAAATGCGACTACACGTCAATTCACACGTATAAATGTCAACACGAGATGTGTTTTAACGTTACAAACGTTTCCAAATTTCGCATGCATATTATTTAGAAAATGCCAAATTGCATGCTATTTACAAATAAATATGTATTAAAATCCGTCTGCCATCACAGCGAATCGGGTTTGTGTTAGTGATTAACTGATAATTAGACGTGGGCGTTATTTCACGTCACTAGATACAGTAACTGGCTACGCGGCATGTAACCGAATCACTAGTTTCGGGTCATGTTACAAGTAGTGATTTTTGTAAATGCGTGATTATGATTACTGTTAACCATGATTATTGCGGGAGTCGACTGTCGGTCGGTCGAGCGCAAATCGCACACGTGGCATACAACAATAAACACAACACCGTAAGTAACAGTATTATTGTACGTTTAATTTTCATACGTACACGACTATAGACATAAACAATAAAATAAAGTAATCTCTGTTTGTAAATATTTTCAACGGTTTGTGATTCCGGGAAGCGAGTCACATTGAATTTAACTAAAATAATTTTTAGAACATTTTTGACGGAGTCATGAACTCGTTTATTCATAAAATTAAAATAAAACTAAAAAATGAGTATAAAAATTTAAAAATTTAAATGTTTATAATATTATAAAACCTAAAAACTGTGTGTAGATAGCCAAACAAACAAACAAATTAATTGTACAGTGTAAATAAAAGTGCAAAAACAAATGACAGTGAAAACGTTGAAAAAGTGTAAATAAACTGTAAATATCAATAATCATTGTATATACAATCAAATTGACTTGTAAATATGCCTGCATTAATAATTTTATGAAAATATTAGTGTCATAGTAAACGCAAATCAATCATAAATACATTTAATGCAGTCTGTCCTAAACCTGAATAAAGTATGAAGGAAAGTTAATTTATTGATTTAACAGTATACAGTTACTGTATAGCTACAAACACGGATTGTGATTTTCGTTTCGTGTGTAACTGTATAGTTGGTGGTGATATTTATGCAAACAATCACAGTAGCTGAATAACAATAGCCAGTTACAAAAATCACTAGTTTTGAAACAGGTGACGCCGATCAAGTCACTGGTTTCGTTACGTTTCTTGAAAATGACGTAACGACCTACGTCTACTGATAATACGACGTAATTGCTTGTATGTGTGCTCCCGGCGACGCCGAACCTCGGTAAAAAATAAGGTTGACAGTCTTTCTATTGTGTACTATAGTATTCTATGAATGCAATAATAACTTTGTTCACAACTGTCCGCGAGCCAAGTAACACGTGTAGCGGGAGCTATGTATTTGGAACACGAGGAAATACGCTGCCTCGAAACTACCACCTAAAATGGTGTCCTGTGCAGCGACATGAACGTACTTCAGAGGGGCATTTAAACGTTTTTCGCGTATTGGGTTTACTTAATTTATTGCAAAGTGAAACGTGTATATTGTATATATGAAACACTACAAGGTATCGAGGTAAAGGAAACTAAAAAGAAGTGCAATACCATACTATAGTCTAAACGTGTGTAGCTTAATGAAGTAAAATAATGATTTATTTATTTTGTTTCCGAGTTTCATTAATCAAACCTATATATTATAGACCTTAGTTGATCCTTTAGGTGTGTGATATTTGCTGGATGGTTTAATAAAGGATAATTCAAGGGCTTGCTATTTACATGTTGGCATTAATTTATTTAATACATTAGAATTTAACCAAGTTGCTAAATGCAAAATTTTACGAAAAATCTCGACAACGTTTAGCCATCAGGTTAAACAAATTTATTCAGTTTGCTAGACTGAGCATAATTTGGTACAAATTTTTGTCAAAATTTAATTTATAGATAAATTAACAACTTACCGTATCAAATAGGCCGGCTTCCGGTCAACACAAACATTAAGTGGTCTATGTTAATTAGCTTTTCAGTTAACATCCTAGACATTATATGGTGTGGTCATCCTATTTATTTCATTCAACAAAACGGTCGCTGGTCTGTGCTTAATTAGCGCTGTGTTGCTATATTACATATACGCAGCTTTAGTGTGGCTATTAAAAAGACTAGAGAATGCCGTCATTTAACTTACGATCTAGCCCTCCAATAAACAGGCTAATTAAATCATCAGGCTACGACATATATCCATATTCTACAACAAAGCTGTTGTAGCTCAGAAACCAAGAACACTATTTTGATACTGACCAAGCAAACCGATTTCGATTAATTCCGAAGCCATATCTACTGAAGTAAATTGAATCTTCTTTGTCCGAGAAGTATACAACGTGTGTAAATCTGCAGGCCTGTGAAATTAAAAATATTTGGAAGCCAATTCGCACTCAAGCAGAGCGGGTGATTTTCCCGCAGGCAGGAAAGAAAGAATGTCGGGAAAAGCTAATGCACAGCAGTGAAACGCATTAACTTATGTATATTCCTTCTTTCTACGTTAACACGTGTATGAGAACGTATATATATACGTATATTATCTTTTTCACATTTTTTTCTACAAGAGCAAGAACTACGAACTTGAGTACGGAGAATTAAATTAAAGAGTGGAAATATTTTCTTTAAATGTGAATACATTATTTTATTAGTATAAAAGTAACATTTAACCTCATCCGTCTTATTACAAAACTTGATTAGTTGTTAGTCTCGGGTTCAAACTAGGGTTTAAGAAGGGTCTTTCGAACTAAATCCGGTAATACATGTTGGCAAAGCCTCAACTAAGGCGACCTACATGTTGGCCAAGTTTGAATGAGTGAAAATACTGACATGGCCGACTAACATGTGGACACGACTTGACGAGTGCAGACGAGCGCCATTGATTTGTGCAGAAAAACCGACACTGTTCCAAAGTGAGCGATCCCGGGAGGTGGCGGTCGCCTGCACTCGGCCAGCTAGGCGAGCGACGATGAGCAATGGCGAGGCTATACAAATGGGGTACACGTTGGTACTCGCCTTCGCTCGGCCAAGATGTAAAGCCGACTTAAGAAGTCGCTTAGCCCCGGCGCCACAGTCTTCACCACATATGACATTTGCTGTTAAATTCCATACTCTAGCAGTACTTTACATTTTAGTTCGCATATTTCCGCAAAACTTCTTTCATTATCAAACTCTACTTTTAACCTGAGATTAATTATGAACTATTGTCTGTAATAAGACTGCATACTTCATTCAAAACTTCATAGTCAATCCGGAAGATAATTTTTTTACGTGGTAGAGCCATGCTTCAATTATATTAGTAGTATAGTTGTAGCACGAATGGGTCGGCTCGACCGGGGAGGGACCACGCTCTCACAGAATACTAGCGTCAAATAGTAGCTTAATGTTACTGTGTTTCGTAAGGTGAGTGTAGAGAATCGGAGACCCTTTTTACTGGAAAAGAGGCATTCCATCTTAGTCCTCACGGGTGACAACGCATCTGCATTTTGATTCGTAATCGAGGATAGATGTAAATGTCTATGGGCCGCAGCAAACACTCACCATCAGGTGGACTGTGTGCTCGTTTGTCACTCTATCCTATAAAAAAAATTGCAGTTGCGGACCACATTGAATTTCGCTCTGTTACAAAGTGTCTGGCAATCAAGACAAGCAACGATAATCTGGTCAAACCATAATAAATAAGTTATATATATACCTTTAAACGAGCAATTCTTGTATATATATACATATATATATATATATATATATATATATATATATATATATATATATATATATATATATATATATATATATATATAATCGGGATCTCGGAAACGGCTCCAACGATTTTCATAAAATTTAGTGTCCAGGGAGTTTCGGGGGCAATAAATCGATCTAGCTAGGATTTATTTATAGAAAATGGCTTTTTGTCCGTGTTTTTAGGCAATGAAAAACTGCTACAATATCGTTAGAATAAGAAGGCAAATTTTGACAGTTTATTGATGATTACAAATAGCTTAGTTAGTATATTAGGCGGTCACAGAATCATAGTACCCTGGTTCGAGCCCAGACCGACTGACCGACTTTTTTAAATTTTTTTTCAAGTTCCTTTCTTTTTTGAGAAAATATATTTTTTCGACCCCTTTTTTTAGTATTTTTTTAAAAACATGAAAATTTTAATTAAACTAATTACACTGATGATTGTTTATTCAAATAATCAGTTTCAATAAGATCAAAAAGCATTATTTAAGTTTCATCAGTATGTAACTTAAATATTATTTTTATTTTTTCATTTTTAAAATATAATTTATAAATGTAATATCAAAAAAAACCGAGCAAAGCCCGGTCATCCGGGTATAAACATAGTAATAATAATAATCAACTTACACATGAACTGAAAAATATGTATGTATATATATATATATATATATATATATATATATATATATATATATATATATATATATATATATATATATATATATATATATTCTTCCTGACATCTATTGGCGAGTAATAATACTATTTTTCAATTGGGAGCAACTAACTGCTTTAATGACACAGCAACACTAAAGCTACTTCAGTTGATGGCGTTGCTAAGCAACGCTAAGCCAATGAATGTTTGCTTTGCTGTTAGACCAAGAAAAGCAATTGTTTACTTATATTATTGATAAAATAGGTGTCTTTTTACTCACGTGTTCACTTAAAAATGCCTAAAAGATCTTTGAAAAACGTTCTTATAAACAATCTAACTTCTCGAAGCCGCGACTCGTCTCAAGAACACTTTGAAGACAATCGTCATCAAACACAAACAGGTCAGGTTTCTCAAACTTCACACAGTGAAAACTCATTTCAAGAAAGCCTTCATGAAAATAGTCATGTTTCCGCTTGTCCCACACGTACTGCTAAAGTAAGATGTTTGCAAAACTTGACTAACATTATACGAGCAGAAAGGTCATATGATTTAGATGTTTCACGAGATTGTGCGTCACAACGTGTGGCCACTGAAAACGACGAGCAACGGGAACGACGTCTACAAGATTTGCGGCAGCGTGCGGCACAACGTGTGGCCACTGAAAACGACGAGCAACGGGAACGACGTCTACAAGATTTGCGGCAGCGTGCGGCACAACGTGTTGCTACTGAAAATGACGAGCAACGGGAACGACGTCTACAAGATTTGCGGCAGCGTGCGGCACAACGTGTTGCTACTGAAAATGACGAGCAACGGGAACGACGTCTACAAGATTTGCGGCAAAGTGCGACACAACGTGTTGCTACTGAAAATGACGAACAACGAGAGCGACGCCTACAAGATTTGCGGCAACGTGCGGCACAACGTGTAGCTACTGAAAATGATGCACAATGAGAGCGACGTTTTCAAGATTTGCGGCAGTGTGCGGCACAACGTATAGCTACTGAAAATGAAGAACAACGAGAATACCGATTAGAAGAGCAAAGACGTCGAGACAGAAGACGAAGAAGAACAAGAACAGAAGAAGTTATTGGAGTTCATCATTCGAGCGCATAATCGCTATGTACAGGGATATATAATGATGCGAGAAGTAGAGGACGAAATGAATCGGTTAACTTCTGCTCAAGGGTTACCCCCACCATACGTAAAACTTTTATTTAGAGTTCCAGATCTAGTTGATCGCAGAAGGTTTAATATACCGGCGTGTAATGAGGTTTATGCAGTTTTTACACTAAATGCTGATCAAAGCTTTCCGGATAATGAAATGATTGTTCACCAGCGCAATAAAAAGATTGTCTATTTAAAGAATGTTGATAGGAGAGTTGAGCCATTTACTTACCCATTATTTTACCCAGCCGGCACAGATGGTTATAGCCCGGATTTGCAGTTACAAACGTCTTATGCCAGCCGCAGTCATTTAACTCGGCTTGAACTGGCACAATACAGACTTTCGTTTCGACCAGAGTTTGTTAAATTTTTAACAGAATCTACATCAACAGAAGGACCCGATGTCCGGGAACTTTCATTTAATGCACTGCATTTTGGGGGCCGATTATTTCAACAATATTTAGTTGATACTTACATTCGTGTATAGCGTGACCGTATTCAGTGGATAAAATATAACCAAAATAAGATTTTAGTTGAACAGTATACGGGAGTAACCAGTTTCCTTAATCAACTTGCCGAAAAGAAAAATGCCACAGTTGGTGAGAAGATTATTTTACCCTCCTCTTTTCCTGGTTCGACGAGATATTACACGGAAAATTTTGAAGATGCCATGGCTATTGTTCGACGGTTTGGATCACCTGATTTCTTTATCACCATGACATTAAATCCTAACTGGCCAGAAATAAAACAGGCATTGCAAATACATTTAGAAGATAAAACAATCTTGCAACAGCTTCCACAAGTCCTGATATCGTGGCTCGAGTCGCTAAGTTAAAATTTGACCAAATAATAGAAGATTTAGATAAAAAACAAGTCTTTGGAAAGGTATCGGCTTTTGTATACACCATAGAATTTCAGAATCGTGGATTACCACACATGCACCTGCTTATAATTATGACACCCGGTGACAAGATTCATCAAGCAGAAGAGCTCCATGACTTGATTTCATCCGAAATACCCCAAAATGATGACTTAGAATTAAGAGAATTAGTACTCAAATGGATGATTCACAACCCATGTGGTGATTTAAATCCCAATGCAACATGTATGGTTCACAAAAATGGAAGAACAAAATGTCGATTTGACTTTCCAAAATCGTACCAGGAAGTTACATCTTTAGTAGATGATGGTAAACCAAATTACCGACGACGCTACAATTCGCAGTCGGACCCTAATAGTCCCCAATTTTCACACGAACATGCAGTTTATCGCAAGGACATAAACGGTCGTCGTATAACACGAGATAATCGTCATGTAGCCCCCTACAACGCATATTTATTGAAAAAATTAATTGTCATATTAACGTTGAGTACGCAGGGAGTATTTTGGCTGTGAAATATCTTTATAAATACATTTATAAAGGATATGACTGTGCATCGATCAAAGTTGTAGAAGAACAAAGGGTACCCTGATTTATAATGAAGCAAATACATACATTGAAGGACGTTGTGTCACGTCACCAGAAGCATGCTGGCGATTATTTGCTTTTGAAATTCAAAAAAAAAGTCATAGTGTCCAACGAATGGATATTCATTTAAGAGGACAATATCGGATTGCAAACTTGGATCGAATCCATGAAGATTTAGCCGATATTGGCCAAAGAGGGTCTACTTTGGAGGCTTATTTTAAGCATAATGCAGAAATTAAAAGACATAATCAGTCAAGCGATAATGTCACACGTGGATATTACTTTTATTGGCAGATGCCTGAAAACTTTAAATGGATCGGAAGGTCTAGCAAGTGGGAGCCAAGAGTTGGCTGTTTGCGAGTGATTGGTAGGATTCACAATGTGAATTTCGTTGTCCAACCGGAACTTTACCACTTGCGATTGTTACTATTTCATGTAAAAGATGCAACAAGTTTTAAAGAACTTCGAACCGTAACAGACATCCAATATCAGACGTTTAAACAAGCCTGCTTAGCACGAGGCTTGACTTACGACGATCAACAATGGATAGAAGGATTACGAGAATCTGCATTATCTAAAATGCCTGCAGCAATGAGAAGCATTTTTGTACAAATTTTAATTTATGGTTCTCCTGAAAATCCAAAGCGTCTGTGGGAAATATTTAAAGAAAATTTAACAGAAGATTTTATACATGCAACCCGCCAAAATAGACAGTTTATAGAAAATGCAATTAATCACGGTTACAGATTAATTGCTAAAAAATTAAACACTGAAGCAACAGAAGGCCGAAATTTCCAATACTGGGTACAAAATTTTGACTTTGAGGACATTGACAATTATCTCTTCTAGGTCTTGAAGATAATCAAGAGAATTTGAACACGGATGAATCAGCAGTATTAGGAGAGCAAATGTACCAGTTACTAAAAGGAAAACAGATAGAAATCGTTAATTTCTTGACGTTGTAAATAATACAGTTTCTGAAACGAAATGCTTCTTCATTGATGGGCCGGGGGGTACTGGAAAGACATTTATATATAAAACTTTATATATAAATGTCTTTCCAGTACCCCCCGGAACAAACGGAGTAAAATGTATGGCTTTTACTGGTATTGCTTCCATATTATTACCTAATGGACGTACTTTTCATAAAACTTTCGGACTAAAAGTACCACTGACACCAGATTCAGTCTCAAGTATTGTACCTAACTCTTCTAAAGCGAGACATTTAGCAGAAATAGATATTTTTCTTATGGATGAAGCTCCAATGCTTCCAAAATATGGATTGCAGAACATTGATCAACTTTTGCGATCCATTGGGAATTCAGATCTCCCTTTCGGTGGAAAAGTAATAGTACTAGGAGGAGATTTTCGCCAATGTCTGCCTGTACAGCCGCGTGCGAATAAGTTTGAGTTATTAGATCTTTCTAATAAGCGATGCTCCTTATGGTCCGTTTTTAAGACTTTTAAACTAGAAGAAAATATGCGAGTTGATACAGAACAACGACAATTTGCTGATTATTTACTAAAATTAGGCAACGGCGAACTGGCCGTAAATACTATGGAAGAAATTGAATTGCCACAGAATATCATTTCAAGCAACAATCTTATTGATGAAGTATTTGGCAACTGCTTAGCCAATGGAAATTATGATGGGATGAAAGACAGAGTAATACTTGCGCCTCTTAACAAAGATGTTGAAAAAATTAATGATGATATAGTTGCCAAACTTCCCGGAGAGTACAAAATCTGCTATAAGCATGACTCAATTAAAGATCAACTTGAAGGAGCAGTCGAATTTACAACAGAATTTCTCAATAGTGTCAACATTTGCCTGACGGAATCCCCCCAATTGTGCTGAGGACGTGTGCTCCAGAGTTGGCACCGGTTTTAACGCGTCTATTCCGGTACTCCTACTCCCTAGGCGTAGTCCCGAAATCATGGAAGACGGCTTTCGTCCACCCGATCCCTAAAAAAGGCGACCGCTCAGACCCGTCCAACTACCGGCCAATCGCCATCACCTCCTTGTTCTCCAAAACAATGGAGTCCATTGTAAACTGCCAGCTCATGAAGTACCTTGAGGATCACCAGCTGATTAGTGACCGCCAATACGGTTTTCGCCGTGGTCGGTCAGCTGGTGATCTTCTGGTCTACCTCACTCACAGATGGGCGGAGGCAGTAGAGTTCAAGGGGGAGGCATTGGCCGTTAGTTTGGACATTGCGAAGGCCTTCGATCGGGTTTGGCACAAAGCGCTTCTTTCGAAGCTCCCTTCCTATGGGCTTCCCGAGAAATTGTGCGATTGGATTGGAATAGTTTACCACCGGCGATTTTTCCGGACCGATACGACCTGGGGACCTTCAAGAAAAGAGCTTACTCCTTTCTAAAGGGCCGGCAACGCACCCGCAATTCGCCTGGTGTTGCGGTTGATCATAGGCGGCGGTAGTCACTTAACATCAGGTGAGCCGCAAGCTCGTTTGCCCCCTCTTCTATAAAAAAAAAAAAAAACATTTCAGACTTGCCACCTCACGAACTAAAATTGAAAAAAAAAATGCGTTAATTATATTGTTGCGTAATTTAGACGTATCAGAAGGACTATGCAATGGTGTAAGACTCATTGTAACATGTCTGTGCAATCATATAATAAAGGCAAAAACTGTTAATGGTGAACAATCCGGAAAAGAAGTACATATACCAAGGATAACCCTTGACTCATCAAAAGGACAACTGGGATGCACCATGCAGCGTCACCAATTTCCTGTTAGATATGCATTTGCCATGACTGTTCACAAATCCCAAGGGCAAACATTTGAATCTGTTGGGGTTGACTTAAGGTCAAGTTCGGTCTTTATGCATGGCATGTTATATGTAGCATTTTCTAGAGTTAAGGGACCAACTGCGTTAAAAGTCCACCTTCCAAATGAAAATCCTCGACATACCCACCATATAGTATGGAAAGAAGTATTAGGTTAAGACCCGATTTCATAATCAAAACGTTGATTATACTTACGTAAACTATAAAAAAGTAAGTACGTGTTTCCAATAAAATTATAAGTTAATTGCACTCATGATTTTTTTTATTTATATAACCAGTTCAGTTTTTTTATTATATCGGTAAGATCGAAAAATGTGTTATTCATATTTCATCAGTATGTAACTTGTATCTAAATATAATTTCCAAAAACTGGATTTCCAAAATAAAAATACCGAGCAAAGCTCGGTCATCCAGGTACTAAATAAGATAAAAGCTGTTTAAAGAGATCAATGCACCGGTAAAAAATGTTGTTTCCTTTTTTTTTGCGGATGGATCATCAATCATCTAATGACGCCTTTCGCTCTGGGTGGAGCGTAAGGGAGTGTCAGACTTTTACTGACTAAAAACCATCCGTGTTCCTTCAGTTCCCATACGTTCCGGAGCCGCGGTATCTCTTTCGAACAGCCCGCAGCCCCGGCAGGCCTCGGCCCTTGCGGGCCCCTTCACGCTGCTGACAGCTCTTTGAGGTGCGCGTGGAACAAAACGCGCCGTCGACACGGCCTGTCGTCGTTAGACGGACGGACGGCGAGCTACCCATTGCTCGCCGTCCACAGGCCCGCGCCTACGGTGGCCGGGGGCCACGACGTAGCCCCCGACGCCCGGGGCGTCTCCCGCGGCGGCCGGGGAGGAAAGCTGCTGCTCTCTTCTTCTCCCGCTCCGCCACCTCCTTCGCTAGCATCACTGCTTCGCAGAAGGTGGTGACGGCATCCCATTCCGTCTCGCTCCGGACCATGGCTTCGACCAGGGCCGGACGCAAGAGGTTGCCGCCGCCTATCGCCGCTACGAGGACACGGCGGTGCTCCGCCCAAGCAGGGCACACCTCCACGGTGTGTTCCACCGTGTCCTCCGGTCCATCCTCGCAGTGGGAGCACCCGGGCGTTTCCTCCCGCCCGATTCGGTGCAGGAACCTCCCGAACACACCGTGTCCGGTGAGAACCTGCATCAGGCGGAAGGTGAGGATGCCGTGGCGTCTCTCAAGCCACTCCTCAAAGAGGGGTCTTATCACCGCTATAGTGGCGTGCCCAGCACGGGGTTGCGACAGTCGCTCTCTCCATGTCGCCATGAGATCGTGCCGGAAGTCTGTCCGCTGCGCGACAACTTGCCGCGGCAGCGGGGTTTCCCCCCGGCATAATGCCTCCGCGCGCCATTCGTGCAGGCGCGCGAGGACTATCGCCTCCAGATCCCATGGCGGCAATCCGGCAAGGAGGCTCGGCGCCTCGCGGGAGATCGTGCGGTAGCCGCGAACCATTTTCACGGCAACCACCCTTTGGGGCGCGTTCAGGTGGTGGACGGCAAGCCGCGCCAAACCACGCGCCCACACCAGGGCCCTGTAAAGGTCCATGGATCGCACGATCCCCGCGTAGAGCCTCCGGCAGGAGGCGTTTGTCCCCCCCACCCACCCAGGTTCGGCAGGAGCCGCCTGAAGGCAGCCCCAGTCCGTTCCAGTTTGGCAGCCAAACGTCGGAAGTGCTCAACGAAGTTCCATCGGACGCAGATGGATACCCCTCCTACCATCACTGAGGATCCCGGTGGTGGCCTGTTCCGAGGACCATGAAAGTGCATGGCCTCGGACTTGTGCAGAGCCACCTCGAGACCCAGTTGCCGAATCCTCTCAACGACTATCGCGACCCCGCGTGTCATAGTTTCCGCCGCCGCCTCGTACGACCCCCCTTGTGCCAGTACCAGCGTGTCGTCAGCGTAGCAAACTACGCTGACGCCGGTAGGGAGGTCGGCGCGCAGTACCCAGTCGTAACCGATGTTCCACAGAGGTGGCCCCCGAACCGAACCCTGTGGGACACCGCACGACATCTCTCGCCGGTTCCACTCACCGTTGCGACCGGGGTAGATGACGGCCCTGTCCGTCAGATAGTCCCCGACTATACGACGGAGATAGGTCGGCACCCGGTGATACCGGAGTGCCTCCCTAATGCAGCTCCAGGGCATGGAGTTGAAGGCGTTGGCGATGTCGAGAGACACCGTCAAGACAACCCCCCCCCCCCCTCTGGCCACTGCATCCCCCGTCGTGAGGGCTCTCACGCGCATGATGGCGTCCACCGTAGAGCGCCTCTTGCGGAAACCAAACTGGTGTTCCGCAAGATCCGGCCCCGTCCCCGCAAGGTGCTCGGCGAGGCGGTTTGCAATGACTCTTTCAAAGAGCTTGCCCACCTCGTCGAGCAGCACCACGGGCCGGTATGCGGACGGAGAGTCTGCAGGGCGCCCCGGCTTCCGAATGAGGACCAGCTTCCCCGTCTTCCAACGAAGCGGAAATTGACCTCTCTCCAAGCATGCGCTTAGGAGCCCCTCCAGTCGGGGCCCGAGAGCCTCCGAGGCCAGGATCCAGGCTTTACCAGGCAAGCCATCGAGTCCTGGGACGGTATTCCTGGCCTTGAGCCTACGTACCGCCATTCTCACGTCTACCCCTGTCCCTTCGGGAATGTCGTCGTCGTCGTCCTGGTGGTCCGCTTCCGGCACCGCAGGTAGCAGAGCCATAGGCGGGGGCAGATGTTCCCCTCGCGTAGGTAACAGAGCGCTCACCACGTCCTCCACGAGCTGGGGCCTGAGACTCTGCGTCAGCGGTGGGGCCCAGGTGCGGAGTTTATCCCGCACCATCTTGTAAGGGCGCCTCCACGGATCTCTGTCGAGAGTCTCCAGCATCTCCTCACGGGCCCGATCCCGGGCCCGCAGGACAGCCTCCCGGAGGGCGGTCTTCGCCGCTCTGTATCCCTCGTACAGCTCCGCCTCAATGGCTACCGTATTTGGTGGACGAATGCGGAGCCTGCGATGCCTGGCGTACAGGTGCCGCGCGGCGACACACGCCTCGCGCAGAGACGTCAGCTAACGCGACCACCAATACACCTGACGCAGGGCGCTTCCTGGCCGGACGCGGGGCATTGCCACGTCACACATGGCCTCCTGGAACCACCCTGCCTCATCATTGACGTCGGCAGGCTTGTCCGGGGATGACACCCAGGCCTGCACGATCGAGGCTTCCAGGAGGAGCTCCCGGTCCAGCTGCTTCAGCGCCCAACGCGGACCACTAGGGGCCTGTTAGACTGGCGCGCTCGAGGGCTGGGTGGAGACGTCAAACCGGATGTACCGGTGGTCGGAGTAGGTCTCCACCCCCTCCATGACACGCCAGTCAATGGCACGCGGCGACAGAGCGGGGCTAGCGAACGAGATGTCCACCACCGACTCGCCCCGCATCCGCACACACGTGGGGACAGAACCCCGATTTAGGACGACCAGGCCTGTCTCCAGAGCCCAGTCTTCCACCATCCTACCCCGCACATCTGTACGACGAGAACCCCAAGCCAAGTTCTTGGCATTGAAGTCCCCGAGGACAAGTACGGGGAGGGGATAACTTCCGACGACGACTGCTCTCAGCTCTGCAAGAGAGTTGTGGAGCTCGGCGAGAGATCAGTTCGGGGAGAAGTACACCCCCACAACGACGAACTCCCCGAACCGTGCTGCTACGCACCCCTGACCCCTCCTGACACCTTCAAGAGTCGGGGTACCGGCGGCGGCCGAAGAGATGATGGCCATTGAGCCGTTAAGGTCCGCCACCCAGTCCTCCCTAGGCCAGACAAAATACGGCTCAGCGACCACAGCGATGTTAATCGACCACTGCGCCATGCTCTGGAGCAACAGATCCTGAGCGCAGGCGCAGTGGTTGATATTCGCCTGGAGGAAGCTTAATGGGGCCGTTATAGGCGTTCCATTTCAGCTTCCTCTACGGGGGGCCCCTCTGCGGGCGTCGGTGTCGCGGCGGCGGCGGCGGCGACAGTGACAGCGGTGGCGGCGGCAGTTGCGGCTGCGGCGGAGGCCAAAGAGGCGGTGGCGGCGGAGGGCCCTCCCCTACCCGCGGCCTTGGCCTTGGCGGGTGGCACGCAGGCCTTGCTTCCGGCCCGGTGATCGGCTGGCTTGCCGGTCGCCGCACATGCATCACAGTGCAGCGCGGCGCAGCAGGTCACCGATATGTGTCCGGGCTGACAGCAGCGGAAGCAAAGGCCACTGCGGTCAACCTCCGAGGCGCATCTCACTGATACGTGGTGCCCCACGAGACTGCGATAGCACCTCAGAGGTCTGGGCTCCAGCAGCTTAACCTGCGCTGAGACCCAGCCCACCAGAAAAAAAATGTTGTTTCCCTGCGTTCTATTTAAACAAATAGAGAATATATTAAAGCTAATCCCCGCCCTACTGAGGCTACCCGCCATCACAAATCATCAATAATATCGAAATAATGTTACTGTCTGCTGCTTCAGAAACCGCAACTAATCGTCACGTCTAGCCACTTTTTGAAACTCTGTGGCGAGGAACCTTCACCAATTGTGGAACGGTTTGTACTTAATTGGAGATGAAAAATGGGTTCATGACTGTAAGCCTGTGAGTGTATTTCAGTAGTCTATGCAGTGACACGAAATAAACGATACCACCAAACAAAACAATGGTGTCAGAAGCGGCCAGAAAGTTGATGAATCCAAATTTTGAGGTTGTGATAAATACATGCGATCTTATAAAAGATTGTTTTAAATGAAGGCACACGGTGCCTTGCAATGGCAAAGTGGTGCCGCATCGCTATAATTTTGCTACATTGATAGTAACACGGTAAGTTCGACTTTGCAAAGATTTGCTAGGTCACCACGTAACAGTACGACTAGCGCTAAACGGCAACATCCGCTAGACGAGGCTTACCGTTCGCATCATAGCGTCAACATACGATGAAATGCCGTATGTCACCACGTTATTAAATGAGTTTGGTAGGACGTAGCGCTCGTATAACCTCACTCTAACCTTAGCACTACTTTCTCGTCGAAGTTGTCCAAGGGAGCGCGGGCATGAAACCTTGGGTGGCACCCGGTGCGGAAGTAGGTGGTGTCACCCCATCGAAAGTAAAAGGCAATAAATTTTATATGATAAAGAGCATGGATCATTTAGTGAAAGTAAAGTTACAGCCTATATACGTCCCACTGCTGGGCACAGGCCTCCCCTTATTTCTGAGAGGGTTTTAGGGCAAGGAAGGGTCCGCCGCGCTGCCCTAATGCGTGTTGGCGAACTTCACATGTCTTCGAAATATTTTTTTTTTCTTATTCCTCAGACATGCAGGTTTCCTCACGATGTTTTCCTTCACCACCGAGCACGTGGTAAATCAGCACGTAAAATTGCAATTAACAATTTCATTGGTGCCAGCGGGGATCGAACCCGGGTTACTCGCGTTCTGTTATATTTACAGCGAGCGTTAACCATCTGAGCTATCACGGCTCATTCATTATTTATACCATGGATCATTTATTAGGTATTTGTAATATTGAAGAAATAACAAAACACAATAATAACTAAGACAGAAAAGGAATTGTTATACAAAATTTCTTCTTTCTAGCTTTGACAGCTGCAAACTCAGCAATAACGAAATTTATATTTTGTATTGCACTTACCATTCCATTCCTAAGGTTCTGCCATGTTCTCTCCACACATTCTTTCCTGCCATCGATGGTGTCAAGCTTTTCGGCTACCCTCGTGTGATATTTGTCCCTAGTATCCGCTTCCTGAAGCTTCCAGCTTCGGATGCGACAGACCGACTGTGGTTCTGTTACTGTCGTCCGGTAGCGCCAACCCGCGAACAAACCCCTAAATCTAGTAATTACTAGATAATGATCCGTTCCCAGGTCAGCACCCCTGAACACTCGTGTATCCATCACCTGTTTTCGCAGTCGGTCATCCACCAGGAACAAATCAATCATACTTCTCTCATTCTTTCTTTCTCTAGTGTACATATGGATTTTCCTGTGATTAAACATAGTGTTTGTCACAAGAAGACCCTTTTCCTTGCATACAGCCAGTATAAGCTTACCAGCATCATTAACCCTTTTATCGCCAAACTTTCCAAGCACCGACTCGTATCCTGGTCGAGCGATACCTACCCATCCATTCAAATCACCACATACAACAGTTCTTTCGTTTCCCTTAACCAAATCTAGAACTTCTCTTACATTCTCCCAAAACTCCTCCAGCTCAGCCCTGGACGACGAAGCTACCGGTGCATAAACAGCCAAAAGGAATAACTTCGTCAGTCCCATTTTGAAGCGAACCCAGAGAAGTCTTGAGTTCACAACCTTGTACTCAGTCATAAGATCGACCAACCGGGACGACAACAGCACTCCCACTCCCTGGCAGGCGTTCTCGCTTTCCGGGACTCCGGACCATATAGCTAACGTCCCGCCAGGGAGCTCTTCAGTACCACTGCCTTTCCGTTTGGTCTCCGACATACACACGACATCTAATTCTCTTTCTTTCATTATTTCGATCAATTCATTCGTCTTATCTCTCATGCCCCCTCTAACATTCCACGTGCCAACTCTGCACTCCGTCCTCCACCTTCCGCCGTGTCGGGCTGTGCGTGACGGGTGGCGGTCCCCATCGCCGCTTTGCGCGCTGCATTCCACACCAACGGGGACGAGCTGGTGTGCGTCGCCTTGGGGGGACGCCCTAACCCTCGTTTGCATGGGTGCGCAGCTGTGTAGAATTGCAGCCCTGAAAAGGGCTGGCAGGGGTCACGACGAGCACGCTTCTACAATGACCCCCTACTATTGCACCTATTGCAGGATTGAAAGAGGACCTTATCACAAAAATTGATAGGGGCGTACTCCAATGGTTTGGGCACGTTGAACGAATGAGTGAAGACCGAATGGTGAAGAAAATATATAAAGCGAAAGTAAATATTAAAAGGTGTCGAGGTAGACCGAGACTAACTTTCGAAGACCATGTGAGCAAATTGCTCGAAGAGGGGAGGGTCAAGAGTACTCGGATACCTAGACGTGCATGTATGAAGAAGTTAATGAACCTGAAAGAAGCGAAAGAGGTATGTAAGGATCGTGACACTTGGCGATCTGTACTCTCTGGCTACCCCGTTAGGGATTGTGCGTGAAGATAAGTAAGTAAGTAAGTAAGTATATTTTGTATTGCCTCGTGTTCGATGGCTAATATACCAAGTAGCAATCTTGGTATATTAGCAGGCCGCGATTGGGTCATTGTTGCCCGCAAATTTTTATTAATTTTAATTTACTGAAACTCCTCTCACATGAAGCTACGGACACGCAAACCGTCATGAATAATTTCAGTGAAATCTATATATAATAACATTAAAAAATATTATAATAAACTTTAAAAAATCTAGAGACACCCAATCAGTAACCGTAACATTAGCGGCTTTTAAGTGTCTTCGCAGTCTTGGTATCTCCAAAAGTAATTCGGTTTCTGAGACCTCATCATAAAAATCAGTAAATTTAGATGTAGCTAATTTTAGTTCTTCAGTATTCGCCAAAAGCAAAACATTAGTTTGTACGATCTCGAACAATGAAGCTACATTTTGAAGAGACTTCGAGAGCGTGAGGCTCTTATGCGGGAATCCCCGAATTATACGTAGACCTGAGCTAATGCTAGTGGAGGAATCCCCGAAAAAGAAATTTTTGTGCTAGCGATTTATTTATTTTTTGTTTGTACATTGTTCTTAAAGTTGAGAGACCGGGTGGGTGTCACCCCAAAAAAGGTGACACCCGGTGCGGCCTGCCCCCCCCCCCTTTGCTACACCACTGCATGAAACTATAGTTGAGGCAAACATGTCTCACCTCGTAGGCGCTTGCCCTGGAGTTAGTTTTTCGGGAGTTTTAGTGACTAAACCCGCCCAAACATACAGTTTTACAGGTCACTTTTTATATATCTCAGTTTTGCACAAGATTTTAAAATATACGTAACACATTACTTTATGATCTGCATAGTTAGCACTTATTATTTGTTAGTTACGACTGTCTTAGTCGTAACTAAATGGCAAAATGAATGTCCTCCATACCGAATTTCGGTCACGGCGGCCAGCCTCAACGGAAACTAGCCATCGGCGCAGGACAGGATTATAGTGCACAAGAGTATACGCAAGCATATGTGTATTTCCTATTCCCTCACTCTACTAGTCCGATGGGGACGGTAAACCGACATGACCAGAGAGAGATCAGACGCAGTACCGCCTTTACGTGTTTTCGGGCTTTACGTGTTTTCGCAGGCACAGGGGTGAGACACCTCTAACTTCCTGACTCCGGGCAACTACTGAGAATTTCTTCTTGATGGAATATCTCAATAATTGATTTTTCGGCCCGACTCTGGATTGGAACACGGAACCTCATGATCAGTAGTCGCACTACTACAACCCTTAGACCAACGAGGCAGTTAAAAATCGAGGAAAAATAGTTTAATTTTATTTAATTTAAAAATTTTGTATAACCGACTTCGTATAAATAAAATGAGAACATCATAAATGTAGTCGAAGTCAATAAAATATGCATTATTAAAGATAATTCAAAAACTACTGGTCAGATCTTGATCAAATTTATATGGGACCACATGAGAAGCACCAGGCTTCCAAATAATAAAAGAATCATCAAAATCGGTTCACCGAGAAAAAAGTTCTGAGGTAACACACATAAAAAATACAGTCAAATTGAGAACCTCCTCCTTTTTTAAAGTCAGTTATAAAATACTGTCGAATTGATAACCTCCTCCTTTTTTCGAAGTCGGTTGAAAACTTCGGTAAGTTTATTGAGTCGTATCAATCTGATCCAATATAATGTATCCCAAAAACACAAACCACAAAAATAAATCAAAGTCAAGGATGCGTAGCAGAGATATTAACGAAACAATTGTACTTTATTCAAATTAGTTTCGTTGTTATTTAATTTACATTTTTTTTATTTTAAAAAGAATACTAGTAACGCTAACATTAGTAATACTCCCGTTGACCACTCAAAGTAAGCTTAAAAATGTCTATGACAGGAATAATTATCGACAATGGTCGCCGGATTCTATTCAGACTTTTCGTTTGCAGACCGCACCCCATAGAGTAGAGTAATATATACAGAAATAGAGAGCCATCTCCTAGGATTTTTTGTCACCCAATATGAATAGTGTCGCCGTCTGGTATCATATCCCTTAAACTAATCTCAATATCATGTTGACTGTAGATAGCTAGATGATATGTAGTTATGTACAGCTATCTATATATATACTATAGGCGGTTATATTTACATTTTAAGGGATTAGGGTTCAATTAAAAACGTATTATAGATTTCAGTAATATTAACATTTATTTTTGTTATATATATTTAAAATACACGATGTAAAAGCGTCTATTCCGCAAAATACAATAACAAACAAAATTAAATATGTCCACCGGGTCACCGGAATGATAAATGAAAGCGTCTATTTCGTACAACGCCACACAAACATACAATGTGGTTCCAGCATGAAAATCTAAACAGACAACAAGAAACAGTGGACTAATCCCGACTCAACCAAACTTATTGTAGCAACAACCGAAAATCACTTATAAACTTTAATAAAACAACAACTTGCACAGACGCCGGTAGCCATTATGTTTTCCGTATACAGGATGTCCAGTAAATAGCACGACATACTGCAGGCGATGATAGCTAGGGCCACTACCTATCAATACAACACAATATATGTTCAGCAAAATCTTACGGATTTACAGTTTTACAAAATTTTCCGAAATACCGAAAAATCTCTACCTTGAAACAGATTTTTAAGCATCTCGTAATGAAAAAATCCTTTTCTAGTACTTTTTTTTACATAAAATTATTCGTGAATAGTTACTTTACTCATTGATAAGTCTTTTTTCTATCAAAGAAAGGAATGTTTTCAAGAAATACTATTTTTGTTTAAATTTGCACAGAACTATTTTCTTATCACTTAAGTTTAACCTACAGTGGTGAAAAAAATGTATGTGGCAGTTTTGTACAACAAATTAAAAAAATAGCTTGTTTAATGGTGATTTAGGAAAGATACAATACTATTGCATTTTCATTTAAAAAAAATACAAAAAAATAAGCTATTTTAGTTAATAAGAGCATTTTATTTTAAATGCAAGTAATGTGACTTTGAATTCGAATCGTTGTAAGGTCGTACTACGGTTCGAATTACATAATAATTAATCCACAGCCGACCGGCCGGCCGGTCTGTAAATGACATCTTGAAGGATAAGGTGATAGTAAAAAAAACAGAGGAGTTAACTTTAATAAACATTTATTTAAATAAATTACAATAAATGCTCAAATTGCTTCCCTTGTGCCCTAATACACGCTCGGCATCTTCTTAAAAATGAGCTTTTGAGTCTTCTCAGGCTTATTTCCGATATTTTTCTTGCTGCAATGTTAACCCTTGCTCTCAATTCATTGTCATTTTAGATCGGTTTTTCATAGACTTTGTCCTTCATGGCACCCCAATAAAAAAAATCCAGGGGGTTTAGGTCCGGAGACCTAGGTGACCATAATATCGGTCCCAGTCGCCCAATCCACCTGCCTGGATAAGCTTCATCTAAGTAGGCTCTTACTTCCCGGCCATAATGAGCAGGGCACCCATCATTTTGAAGCCACATCACCTCTCTTAGCTCACTCGGAACATTATCAAGGAGCGTGGGTAGGGTTTCTCGTAAAAACTCCAAGTAATTATTGGCATTTAATGTAGGTGGAAGCTCGACGGGACCCACAATCTGGCCATTAAAAATCCCACACCATAAATTTATTTTGAATTGGTACTGGGACCTGTCTTCTCTTGACACATACGGATTTTCTAATTGGCAACTACGTAAATTATGCAAATTCAAGTAGCCGTCCTTTCTGCAGGCTGACTCATCACTCCATAACACCTTATTAAAAAAGTTTGGGTCCTCCCGATGCATTTCAAGCATGCGGCGGCAGAATTGAACTCTCGGTAGGTAGTATCTAGTTAAAAGAATTTGCACGCGTCGTACGTGAAATGGATGGTATCCATACCTCTTAAATACTAAATTAACAGTGGACTTCGGTATCCCTGTGCGCCGTTGTATCGCCCTAACCGAAGTTGTCGGGTCTTGTTCTCGTTCCTGAAGCACTATGTCTTCGTCAACAACTTGAGGCCGTCCACCGCCACGTTGACCAGGGAGTCTGCCTTCCATGTAGGAGTTATGCACTCTGGTAAACATTTCATGGTGTGGATGTCTCCTATCGGGAAACCTTTCCCTGTAGAGGGTGGCAGCAGCTCGGGAACTTTGGCCAGCTTCTCCATAAATAAGGTGCATCTCAGCATACTCTCGCTGCGTATAACCAGTAAAAACGCGGCGGTTGGCCATGTTATAAAACACAAAAGTCCAGGTGGTCGCCAAGTCGTCGTAGTGATCACAATAAAAAATCCAAATCGTAAGGCAAACAAAGTCCGGGGTCCAAGGCACAAAACAGTCGTCAGTACGAAACAATAATTTGTGAACACAGAGATGCGTTGCGCACGGTTTAAGGTAGCGTACTGACAAGTGTCGCAAATAAGGTTGAGAGTGAGACACAAAATCACAATGCAAGAAAGAGCGGGATAGCACATGCTCTTCTTTTGTTAGACAGTAACCGGTCGGGTCGGGTCGGTCAGCGAGCAGGTAAAAACCTTTAGTCATTACGCGTGCATGTCGCATTTTACGTGAGCAGCTATTACTTATTCTCATAGTGGTTTTTGTCAAAATTACGTTAATTACATTTTCAACAAAATCAGCTTCTCTGGAACTAAAATAGCATTTTTTTTTGTATTTTTTTAATGAAAATGCACTAGTATTGTATCTTTCCTAAATCACCATTAAACAAGCTATTTTTTAAGTTTGTTGTACAAAACTGCCTAAACTTAAGTGATAAGAAAATAGTTCTGTGCAAATTTAAACAAAAAATAGTATTTCTAGAAAACATTCTTGTCTTTGATAGAAAAAAGACTTATCAATGAGTAAAGTAAATTCACGAATAATTTGATGTAAAAAAAAGTACTAGAAAAGGATTTTTTCATTACAAGATGCTTAAAAATCTGTTTCAAGGTAGAGATTTTTCGGTATTTCGGAAAATTTTGTAAAACTGTAAATCCGTAAGATTTTGCTGAACATATATTGTGTTGTATTGATAGGTAGTGACCCTAGCTATCTCCCCCTGCAGAATGTCGTGCTATTTACTGGACACCCTGTATGTTACTATACTCTTTGCATTATGTATATGTAATATAATGTTGCTACTTGCCAGTTCGAGAATAACCAGAATTGGTGTAGTCGCCATCTAGCGCACCTTTTAGAATTTAATGTTCGAAAGTTTATGCGGATATCGTACAAGATGGCACTAGTGTCTTTGCAAATTATTGAACCCCAACCTAAAGCGTGGAAGTGTACCCCCCTCCTGCCGCAACCTTTACAGACTAGGTACTATCGCTTTTAAAATAAGTATTTTGTATTAACTTATTTAAACTCCTCTAAAAGTTGTATATTACAAGATAAGGCATTTTTACTCCTGCTTTAAAATATGTTTGGGATACGTTGACAAAATTTATTTAAGCAAGATCACGGGGCAAGATGCAGTAATGCAACAGCTCTGTTACTTCTCATTCGTCCATTATGACTATGACACAGGGACACAAAGGCGAGTGTATGGGGAGAGGGGTTTTTACTTGGTAGTTACACGTTGCAGCTACGGGTATATTATGGTTTAGCACATAGAATACTGTTAGACTGTTACGCGCTTTAGTCGACGGCACTAGCGCCATCTAGTCTCGAACCGAAGCACTAAACTTCTAGATGTTGAAACTCGAACTCTCGGTACCTTGCGCGTGTTTACTTGAATATTCTGGATATTTCGGTGCTAATTTATATAAATAGGCGCTGCAAGATGCGATCGGGGAAGTATTGTATTTGGCGAGACAAGCGAAGCTTCGGAGCGGAATAAAGTGAATCAGTGTGATAAATTATTGGTGTTTTAAGTTTTAATTTGTGTAAAGAAAATTAAAGTGTTAATTTAGGTAATTCTATCGGCAATTTTTATTGTCACGAACCTCAAGCTCGTAACAATTGGTGTCAGAAGTGGGATAAAATCATGCCGATTTTACCTAAGACGGAAACGAAGGGTGTCCGTACCCGAAGTCAACGCCAGCAGGATACGGACCAAAGAAGATTTGGTGGTGTAACGCCGCACACGTCGGAGGGCCAGTCACCGGCTGCAGGCCCGTCGGTAGCCCCTACATCTGCAGCACCTGACTTAAGTGCTCTGATGGTGATGCTGCAGGAGCAGGATCGCCAACAGGAGGAGCAGGCTCGCCAACAGGAGGAGCAGGCTCGCCGACAGGAGGAGCAGGCTCGCCGACAGGAGGAACAGGCTCGCCGACAGGAGGAACAGGCTCGCCAGCAGGCGGAACAGGCACACCGATTGGAAGAGCAGCTGCGGGGCGGACAGGAGGAACAGGCCCGTCGGTTGGAAGAGCAGATGCTCCTCATGAAGGACCTTCACGCTACCTTCGGGAAGGAGATAAAGAAGGTAAAGGATAGGGTTGCTCAGCATGACAATCGCCTGTCGGAAGCTGAAACCCAAATCGCGAAAGCTGAAAACCGAATCGAGAAAGCTGAAACCTGAATCGACCAAGTAAACAGTCGGGTTGACAACGTAATGGCCGACATGAAGAAATCACTGGACGAACTCAAACTTGGAGATGGAGCTACAGCTCCCGTAGTAGCTACACCTTCGCTACGTGGGTTCAAGGTGCCACCGTTCGACGGTACCTCTTCCTGGTCAGCCTACAAAATCCAGTTCGAGGCCTTAACAGTTCTGGAAGCTCTCGCTGAGGAAGTGACTTATGAGCAACTCCTTGAGGCATTGGAGGCGAGATATGGCGACGCTCACCTGGAACACGTCTTTCGTGCGCAGCTTAAAGATCGCGTGCAGCGCATCAACGAAAACCTGCAGCAGTGGGCTCTAGAGGTGGAGAAGCTGGTGCGAAAAGCATACCGGTCTGTACCTGCGCTCATTGAAGGGAACCTGATGCAGACATTCATCGACTTCATCCGCGACCTGGAAGTCAGAGCTGCTGTGAGGCTCGGGCACCACGAGACGCTTAAGGACGCCTTGGCCCATGCACTGGAGGTGGAAGCCGTGCGGCAGGATCATCGTTCCCATCGCGTCAGGGAGGTTGCAGCAGCTACAGTTCGCGACCGCAACAAAGGATACAGCCCTAGGTGCTATGGCTGAGGGAAAAGGGGCCATCTTCGCTCCAGCTGCCCTAAGCGAACTGTAGAAAGGAGAGTTGATCGATCTCGAGAGGGTAGTGCAGCTAACGACACCGCCTGGCGGTGGCAGGATCGTCGTTCCTCTCGCGCTAGAGAGGTTGCAGCAGTTACGGTTCGCGACCACAATAAATGATACAGCCCTAGGTGCTATGGCTGTGGGGAAAGGGGCCATCTTCGATCCAGCTGCCCTAAGCGAACCCTAGAAAGGGAAGGTGAACGGTCTCAGAAATAAGTGCGGCTAACAGCACCGCCCAGCAGCAGCTGGGATACGACTTTACTATCAGACATCGCAGCGGGAAATCTCATGGCAACGCAGATGCATTGTCAAGAAGACCTTATCCTGAAGATTGCAACCATTGTAGTAGGCAAGAGAGTAAGGAAGTCCGTCCGTGACGATGCTCAGGACAGACCAACGGGTGGAAGGACAGCCTACGACATGCACAGCAGGAAGATCCGGACATCAAGCCGATTCTGGGATGGATGAAGGCCCGTGCTACCAAGCCTAAGTGGAGGGACGTCTCAGCGATGAGTTCAACCACGAAAAGATATTGGGCCCAATGGGCCAGCTAGCTGATTCAGGATGGAGTCCTGTGCCGTAAATGGGACAATGGTCGAGGAGACAGCTGTCGTTTGCAAATGGTTGTCCCTAAAGCTAAAGTGCCGAATGTTCTACAGCTGTGCCATAATAGTCGTTCAAGAGTCCATCTGGGAGTTAAACGAACTCTACTGAAGGTCAGAGAACAGTTTTACTGGGTCCATTATCGTGACGATGTCGAGGATTGGTGTCGTACATGTACAAGTTGTGCGGCCGTGAAGGGACCTCAGACACAGAGTAGAGGAGCATCGAAATTGTACAATGTTGGTGCACCACGGGATAGGACATCCCTTGACATTGCGGAGCCGTTACAGAAAGGCGCAAGAGGGACTCCTAAGATCGTCCATGTGGATCGCCTGGCGCGTTATTATGGGGCCGGTAATGCTCGGGACGAGCATGTCTTAGGAGGGGGCATCTGACCTCTCATCTGGACGGATATCAGGTCTCCGTCGATGCCCCTCTTAGCTCCTCGGACCACTGTCCGATCCGGAGTATTCACGCTCTCATCGCGGGTGCGTCCTGCAGGTTGCCGCCGAGTTTGGCATTATGGGTCGGCAGATTGGGACGAGATGTGATCTTTTTTCGCATCCTACCCTTGGAGGCGGGTTTGCTTCTCGCCAGCCCAACCCAGGATTGTTGCTGATTCTGTCGTTGAGTTGTTACTACAGGGAATAGAACTTTTTATTCCATCATCTGTGGTGCCAAATCTCAGCCATGGTTTGGTCACTCCTGTAAAATAGCAGGAGTGCTACCAAGCCTGGGCTGACGCACCAACGTCTCGGGATGCAAATACCAGCGCTCTTAAAAAGTAGTACAATTCTGCCTCCAGGTCCTACAAAAGTGTCATTGTCAAGGCAAAGTCAGATCAAATCGGCAGAATTGGCGAGAAACTGGTTCGTCTTCCTTCGGGAACACGTGCATTTTGTCTCTCGCCAAGGCTATCCAAGGGAACTTCTGTCAGCCATCTCTCCTATCTCTGCACAGAGAGGACGACTCACTGGCCCCAGCCGTAAAGGACAAAGCCGATCTGCTGGGCTCTCTCTTTGGGTCCAACTCGACTCATGATGACGGGGGGAACCCACCGCCGACCATCCCGTAGAGTGAGTGCTCCATGCAGGATGTCCTGTTTATCCAACATTCAGTGCGCACTCCCTAGACGTCAACAAGTCGAGTGGGCCGGATGGCGTCCCTCCTATTGTGCTGAAGACGTGTGCTCCGGAGTTGGATCCGGTTTTAACGCGTCTTTTCCGGTACTCCTACTCCCTCGGCGTAGTCCCGAAATCATGGAAGACAGCCCTCGTGCACCCGATCCCAAAAAAAGGTAACCGCTCTGATCCGTCCCACCATAGGCCTATCGCCATCACCTCCTTATTCTCGAAAATATTGGAATCAATTATTAACAGCCAGCTCATGCGATACCTTGAAGATCACCAGCTGATTAGTGGGTTAGTGACCGCCGGTACGGTTTCCGTCACAGTCGCTCGGCTGGTGATCTTCTGGGTTATCTAAAACATAAATGGGCGGAGGCAGTAGAGTCCATAGGGGAGGCATTGGCCGTTAGTTTGGACATAGCGAAGGCTTTCGATCGGGTTTGGCACAAAGCCCTTCTTACGAAGCTTCCTTCCTATTAGAGCATGCACCCGGTTCTACCCGGTTCCAAAAAACCCGGGTATACCCGGTTCTTTGTTAGCTAAAAGAACCGGGTGCAAAATTATGATACCCGGTTCTTGTTCAGTGGGGTAAATTAAAGCAATTTTATTTTATTTGACT
Source organism: Parnassius smintheus behrii (assembly GCA_036936625.1). Lineage (NCBI taxonomy): Eukaryota > Metazoa > Arthropoda > Insecta > Lepidoptera > Papilionidae > Parnassius > Parnassius smintheus. The sequence continues at coordinate 21,607,611 of JAUPFT010000008.1, forward strand.
CTCATATATTACGGTTTATCACTAAAATATTGAAATACAAGATTTGACCAATGAAGAGCAACCAAAAGCGTCGAGCTAGAACGCATATTTTCTTCGTTGGGATTCATCGGCAATCGTCTTCAGTCCTCATTAAACGATAAAAGCTCATTTTTACGCGCTTATTACGAAAATAAGAAAAACAAGAAGTGTTGATTGTGACTAAATCCAATTATTTTTATTTGTTTGATTTTTCAAGAAAGATAGACAGAAAGTGTTAATTTTTTTTATTATTACCAGAGGACTCTGAGACTGTGAGAAAATAAATCTTGTTGATTCTTTTTTCTTTGATTTTATTTCGTTCCTTAACTTTTTGAATTGTTTTTCTAAATTTTATTTGTATGAAGCTCAGAAGACAAGCTAGTTTTTTGTTGTTTCATAATTTATAGATTATTTTATAATAATTAGCATTGGAACACATTTAATTGATTAAATACACGTCATTAGCACCAAATTAATGTAGTTTTATATTTCCCTAAGAAATTTTTTACTATTAAGAACCGAAACGAACCGGGTATCCGGTTCTGTACGGACCTGGAACCGAAAAATCCAGTTATTAGATACGGGCCGGTTCTGCATCCTCTACTTCCTATGGGCTTCCCGAAAAATTGTGCAGTTGAATCACCACTTTTCTTACTGATCAGAGCATCAAGGTCGTAGTAAACGGTGCCTGCTTCCGATTCCAAGCCCATTAACGCTGGTGTTCCACAAGGCTGCGTGCTATCACCAACATTGTTTCTTCTGCATATCAATGACATGTTGCTAACCGGTAACATTCATTGCTATGCAGACGACAGCACTGGTGATGCTTTATACACCGTCCGTGCCAATATTTCTCGGGAAAACGTCGCAGTGTACCGGGATAAACTTGTGTCTGAAGTCGAAACTTTGTTGAACAAAGTCTCGGACTGGAGGCGACTAAATCTAGTCCAGTCCAGTTTAATCCCAAGAAGACACAAATTTTCGCATTTACCGCTAAAAAACCCTTCGTCGTATCTCCTCAGTTTCAAGGCACTTCCTTTGTTGCTTCAGCCAGTATCGGAATCCTCGGCGTCGACATATCTAGTGACATGCAGTTTCATGGTCAGTTGGAAGAGAAGGCCAAATTGGCCTCTAAAAAGCTTGGTGTGCTCAGCAGAGCGGGACATTATTTCAAGCCGGCTCACCGCCTACAACTTTACAAGGCGCTGGTTCGGCCGTACGTTCCCATTCCTGAGCCGGGGCTCCCCAGTGCCAGCTCCTTCCATTTGATCGCATTCAACGCAAAGATGTTCGAATCGTCGGCGACCGAGCTCTTTCCGATCGGCTTGACTCACTGGCACTGCGAAGAGATCTTACATCTCTTTGCGTATTTTATCGCATCTACCACGGGGAGTGCTCTGAGGAATTGTTCGGACTAATTCCAGCCGCACAATTTCACCATCGCACACCGCGACAAAACTCGCGATACCATCCATACCATCTGGATGACTTGCGGCCCACCACCGTGCGATTCAAAAGAAGTTTTCTACCTCGCACAAAATTCCTCGTGGAATTGACTACCACCAGAGATTTTTCCGGATCGATACGACTTAGGGGCCTGCAAGAAAAAAGCTTACTCCTTTTTAAAAGGCCGGCAACGCATCTGCAATTCCCCTGGTGTTGCTGCTGTTCATGGGAGGCGGTAATCACTTACCATCAGGTGAGCCGTATACTCGTTTGCCCTCTCTCCTATAAAAAAACCATTTACTTGACCAGACCCAACGAAGAGCGACTTGAATCGACGATTACTAAATTCTATCTGAAGGTCTTGATCCACTGGCCTTTCGAGAAGATGCAACGCCCCTTCTTTTTCACCAGCCCGTAAAAGTCCAATGTTAAACAGGGGCTCATAAACAAATTTAACTACCAGCCTTTTAAGAAAGAGTAGCCTCTTTTCAGAAGGTCCCTAAGTCGTATCAGTCCAGAAAAATTGCTGGTGGTAGTTGATTCCACAAAGAAGTTGTCAGAGGAAAATAACCTATGGCGCAGTGGTGGATCGCCAATCATCCATATGGTATAGCTCTCCATCGATCGATGTAGCAAGCCGATCAGAAAAAAATTGGTCGTCCACAAGTCGAGCCACTCTGTGCTGGATGCGATCAAGTGGAAAGAGTTGGCACCGGGGTGCCCAAACCCAAAGATGAGAACAGCATTCCATGTGTTTTGTAGTTGCAAGGGGTGTGACCGGCATGAAATACTATCCCGCTCTACAAAGCATGCCAAGGTTTTAAGAGGCCATTTTGGTCTTCTCTTACTAGTGACCCCAGAACTGAACGATTTGATATATCGGCGCCAAAGAATCTGAAACTGGCTAAGGCAACGAGGGAGTGCCCTAATTGAGAAGATACAACAAAGGGTATCTTTTAACGGTAAACGCGCAAACTTGTGTTCTGGAGATTGAACTGAACTATATTTAGTCGCCCTAATCTGAGACTTTGTTAAATAAAGACTACATACTAGAACAGGGGAGTGGGCGGAGCCCGTGTAGCCACTAAGACGTCAATTCATACGTACAAATATCAACACAATCAATCGTTTTCAATTTTCGTGTCAAGCTTCGCTGCATGCAAATTATTTAAAAAATGGCAAATTGTTCAATAATAATTACGTGTCGAAAGAACAGCGGGAAACGGAATTTAATAAAGGAGACATATTCTACAACCAGTAAGTCGAAACTATTTATATTTTACGAATATTAGAAACAAAAATAAAGAAACATTTATGTGTCAAAAACATTAATTAAAAGTCTAAAATGTGTTTGTAGTAGTGATAACTAATAATACAATGTAATTGCTTGTATGTGTGCTTCCGGAGACGCCAATCCTCCTACAAAGTAAGGTTGACAGCCATTCTATTGTGTATTATAGTATTCTATGGACTAGACACAAGTTTGTTCTGGCACTCGACGTGTTCTCGAGAAATATTAGCACAGCCGGTGTATAAGGCATTACCATCACCAGTGCTGTTATCTGCATTACAATGAAAGTTACTGATTTGCAACATATTATTGATATGCAGAAAAAACAGGATAGGCGATAGCACGAAGCCTTGTGAAACACCAACATACGACTACGACCTTAATGAAAAATGAGAAAACTAGTGATCCAATGGTTATTTCTCGGGCAGCCCATAAGAAGGAAGCTACGAAAGAAGCTCTTTGTGTCCAAATCAGATCAAAGACCTTCGCTTTGTCCAAACTAACCTCCAAGGCCTCCCTCTTGAAATCGACTGCCTGTGCCCATTGGTATGTTAGGAAACCAGAAGTTCACCAGCTGAGCAACCACGACGGAAACCGTACTGACAGTAACCAGCTGGTGCTCTCCAACGCAAAAATAAATTCCATTACTATCGTGAACAAGGAGGTGATAGTGATAGACATGTAGTTGGACGGATCAGAGCGGAGCGGTTACCTTTTTTAGAAACCGGGAGCCAGAAATCTATCTTCCGTGATTGCGGGACTACGCTGTGGGAATATGAGCACCATCTGACATGGAGCATTCACACGGTTGGACGGTCGACGGTGTGTTCTATGTCATCGAGAGTAGAGTTAAACGCAAAAAGTGAGCCTAAAAGGTCGGCTTTCTCTTTTACGGCGTGGGCCATCGAGCCTCCCTGTGCAGATAGATGTGACGGCTTGTAGAAATTCCCTTGGACGGCCTTGGCGAGAGACCAAACTGCGTGGGTTCCCGGAGAAAAGTGACAATGTGCTTTGACTTTAAATTTAAATTTGCTCTAATCGTCACATTTGGCAAATGGATTGATGATCGCGGACGTTCTGCACTTTTGAAGCCGCTTCCTATCATCGGAGTGGATACTAGGAGTGATCAAAAATAGTAATAACGAATATGAAACCCAACATTTACCCATTTAAACTAAATTTAAATAGTAAGCGAATTTAAGCATTTAATTTTATAGAGGACCTGATGAAGGTGGATTAGCTTTTTATTGTAGCTTACGAGACGTGTAGGGGCAGTGTAAGAATCTCATGGATGACGTTACTGACATGCTGGCACAGATGAGCAGCAATGTCTTCCTATAACAACTGGAAATTAAAAAAAAACGGTTGCCAACCAGTCTGCCAAGCGTAACAATTTTAGCAAATATCCCCCTTTTAAGGCGATGTATGGGGAAGCCTATGTTCAGCAGTGGATTTTGATAGGCTTTAGTTCCATCCTCTTCATCATCATTATAGGGTCGATTATTATTATAAATATGTAATAGTAAAGGATCAAATTTAAAATCGGAAACCAGGAATAGTTTTAAAAATAAAATACAAGTTAAAAAATAATAAAACAACATTTACTCATCTTCTTTAACGACATGCTTTTTACGTTCAGGCACGTGCGGTACACTGCCGGGTTTGCTATGTATACGACGATTTGATTCTTTCCTCTTTGTCTTCTCCCGTATTGTTCGAAGTTCCTTTTGTGCGTTAAGAATGTGTTTCGGTACGTGCCGGTGTCGAGCTATCCGTTTAATTTGCGGATGATTGCCGAATTTCTCTTTCAAAGCGTCAGCATAATGAAGTGCTGTACGTTCGCGAGGTTTAAGCTGAAAAATAATATAGAGCATAATTTTATAGTGTTTTCAATAAAATACATTGTGAAGTATTCAACTATGGCCAATCTGTTTTATTATATGAAATGTTGCAATGGTAAACTTTAACTGGCAGTTTACAACAAATTAAAACTAAAAAGGTTTTAAGTTGTCAGTTTCCAGACTAAGTTTTCCTTGGAAACTATTATTTAAACAATTTGTGCATCAGATAGATTAAAAACCGATTGTGCGATAAAAACATATTGTTTCTTTCACTTCTATATTTATTACGACACACCAATAGACATATCATATATATTATACTGTTCAGTGATGTGTCAGTGATCGCAAGGGTGAAAACTAGCAGCGATCACCGAATGGTTAGAGGCACACTGAACCTAAATGTAAAGTTGGAGAGGTCTCGTATAATGAAGTCAACGCTCCGTCATCTAATCCAGAATCCCAAAACCTTTCAGCTCGAGTTACGTAACCGCTTTCAGTGCCTAGAAGATTGCAATGCAGTGGACGATATGAATGACAAGCTTGTGGAAACTGTCCATGCGGTCGGAGCTAAGTTCTGCAAAACCCGCCGCAGAACGACACAAAAACTCTCCAATCACACTCTTAATCTCATGGCTGTTAGACGGGAGATGAGGCTGCAATCGTCCACAGATTTGACAGCATACAGGCAACTGAACAGACAGATCCTGCTCGTATTGAAGAAGCGATCGAGCGGAACCAGAGCTCCAAAGTCTTTGCCAGAGATCTGTCTGCCAGTAAGAGCCAACTGTCAAAGCTGAAGACTGAGTGTGGCAGCATCGTTTCCGGGACACCTGAGATTCTGAGTGAGATTGAGAGGTTCTAAGGGCAGCTGCACATATCATCGTTGGAGCCACACGCAAGTGTGAGTAACGATCCAAGAGCAAGTCTTATCCGACACTATTCTGATGATATTTCAGACGTAAAAGTCTAAGCGAGATTAGAATGGCTCTTCAGCACCTTAAAAACGGCAAGGCCCCCGGGCGAGGATAGAATTACAGCGGAGCTTCTGAAAGCGGGTGGAAAACCGGTACTTGAAGTCCTTCAGAGGCTGTTTAATTCCGTCCTCTATGGTACCACTACTCCGGAGGCGTGGGGCAGTAGTGCGGTGGTTTTGTTCTTCAAAAAAGGTGACAACGCCCTCTTGAAGAACTACAGACCGATATCCCTTCTGAGCCGCGTCTACGTGCTGTTTTCGAGAGTCATTCCGAATCGTCTCGCAAGCAGACTCGACGACTTCCAGCCTCCCGAACAAGCCGGTTTCCGAAAATGCTTTAGCACCATAGACCACATACATACCCTTCGGCAAATTGTACAGAAGTCCGAAGAGTACAATCTGCCACTTTGCCTGGTGTATGTGGACTATGAGAAAGCCTTTGATTCCATCGAAATTTGGGCGGTGCTACAGAAGTGCTGAAGTGTTTGTACAGTAGGGCTTCGATGGCTATCTGAGTACAGAACCAGAGTATGAAACCTATCCAACTGCAGAGAGGTGTAAGACAGGGTGACGTTATTTCCCCTAAACTACCGCTACATTGGAAGACGTTTTCAAGCTACTGGACTGGAAAGGATACAGTATTAACGTCAATGGCGAGTACATCGCTCACCTTCGATTTGCCGACGATATGGTCCTTATGGCAGAATCGCTGGAGGACCTAAGCACTATGCTTAATGACCTCAATAGTGTCTCCCAACGGATAGGTCTTAAGATGAACATGGACAAAACAAAAATCATGGTTAATGTCCATGTCACACCTACGACGGTAGTTGTTGGGAGCACTAAGCTCAAAGTTGTTGACGAGTACGTTTACCTGCGACAAATAGTCCGACTAGGTAAGTCCAACTTCGACCGAGAGGTCAATCGACGGATTCAACTCGGCTGGGCAGCGTTCGGGAAATTACGACACATCTTCTCGTCAGGTATACCTCAAAACCTGAAAACTAAGTTGTACAACCAGTGCGTGTTGCCAGTTATGGCCTACGGAACTGAGACCTGGTCCTTCACTGCAGGCCGTATGAGGACGCTCAAAGTCGCTCAGCGAGCTATGGAGAGGGCTCGGAGTTTCTCTGCAGGATAAACATAGAAATGAGGATATCCGCAGTAGAACCAGAGTGACCGACATAGCCCAACGGATTAGTAAGCTGAAGTGGCAATGGGCCGGCCATATAGCTCGAAGAAATGACAACCGTTGGGGAAAAAAGGTTCTCGAGTGGCAGCCTCGTACCGGTAGCCGAAGTGCAGGGCGACCCCCCACTAGATGGAGTGACGATCTGGTGAGACATGCAGGAAGTCGATGGATGCAAGTGGCTCAGGACCGTACTTTGTGGCATACCTTGGGTGAGGCCCATAATCAGCAGTGGACTTGTAAAGGGCTGTAATGACGATGATGATATACATTATATACAAGACATAGTAACATTATTTCCGTTACCATCCCTTCTATTCATTACAGAGAATGCTTCATGGCATTAAGTCCATCCTTGTATTCTTGTATATTATTTATTTATCTATTTCCCACTATACAATTATCTTTACAGATTTATCACCTAATGCAATAATGTAGACAACTATTTTTACCAACTCCAACCTTTTGCACCATTGCAAGCTAACAATTTTCGATTATAAATATGTACTTATTGCTATTTCAAACACCGTATCTATGTCACAACAGGACCATAGCTAATTTTAAACAGTCACCAGCTTAGTGCGGCTGCGCCGCACAGCTAGCAGCCGCGGCCGCCGCCGTCGCCACACGTACGCATTAATAAGGAACGCAATAAAGAATAAATAAATAAATAAATACAGCCTATAAAAGTGCACTGCTGAAGGTGAGGTCTCCTTCATAGATTGCCTCAAGGGGGATATTTGCCATAGTTGCCACATCATCAAGCCGGTTGGCAACCGCAGTTTTTTTTGAGTTATTATCAGGAAGATGCTGCTGCTCATCTCCTATCTCATTATCCCTCTGTCATCTCTTACAAAACGCTCGCGACGATATGGAGTAGTGGATATACTCACACCGCCATTACAGGGTCTGTTATTGTAATTGGATGCATTAAATATAATAAGCTGGCATTTACATTAGACATTAGTAGACTGTAGCCAAGCTAGGGAGGCCCTGCCTGAAATAAACACTCGTCAAATCAAGGTTCCAATGAGACTGAACAAGCCACAGATCAGGATAGTAACCAGTGCTATCAAAGGGCATGGCTCTTTTAACAAAAATTTGTTCACCATAGGTGTTACCGACAGCCCCCTGTGCAGGGCATGCATGGGAGAGGAAGAAACGGCAGCTCATGTATTTCTGACATGTCCCGAAGTCGCTTCATACAGGGCTAAACATCTCGGCACGCCGGGATTGCTCCCAGAAGTTGCTTGCAACATCAAAGGACTGTTGAACTTCTTCGGGGAAATATCATGACTCGAATAACTACATTATTCCTGCCCACACGCAAATTACGCGCTTAGACGTGGAGTTGCGAAAAACAGCCCGTCGTAAACTAAACTGACATTTATTACTCTCTGTTGAAGCATGTAATAAGGTTATAGATTATTTTACTAAGAATTTTTTTTAATTTAATACATAAGATTATTTGAAATTTTCACTACATATCTGATTTATTTTGGTAAAATCTCTAGTTGGTCACTGAGGTCATTTTGATCTAGATTTGTCATTTAGTTCTATAGACTCAGTATGATCTTGCTGAGTATAATGGTAATTTAAAATAGCTGATATTTGGCAGGTTTACGGCTAAGTTGGGGTTTGATAATTGGCAATACTCTTTATCTTAAATGTAGAGTCCTAAACATATATCCCTTCTCCTGACTTAAAATAAATTAGTTCTGATTAATGAAGTAACATATTATGAAAGCTAAGTAGTACTCAGTTTTTATGAAAGAGAAAAAGTAAAAGTATACTTACAACACCAAGTTTTTCAGATGCTCTTGCTTTCCACATTCTTATATTCATTTCATCTGACCCCGTTAATATATATTTATTATCTAAAGACCACTTCACACAAGTAAGCCTTTGCATTCTCTTTGTGTGATATACATCTCTGGAATGGCCCTTGAGACTTTCAAATATTCTAACAGTTTTGTCATAACTACCAGCAACAAATTCTCTGCCAGTTGGTGAGTAATCCACATCTATAACTGCTGATGTGTGATCCATATGAATATTAACAGGTTGATTTAATTTTCTAACGTCAAATGTGTATAAGCTGCAAAAGATATATTATGTAATCTGTAGTAAAAAGTCATTGTCATATAATCTTAAAATCAAAGGGAAACCAACAAGTTCAATGAAACCTTAAAAATTACTTTATGAAGGGTACGTGTAGAGTACACATACCCTTCATAAACTCTTCAAACCAAAGTAGTACCAAAAAGATTGATGTGATGTACTTATGCCTCTTATGTAACTTAAATATATAAAATTTGTAAGGGGGCAAATCTTTCAAGCCATTTCAATCAATATCAAGCAGTGGATTAAAAATGCTCGAAAAGGAAATAACAATAAGGTTTGTGCCAGTTATGCACTCACCATTAAATAAATAAAATGAAGTGCTAAATGAATCAGAAAACCTTGATTATTATAGTCAACCATATCTAAGAAATACCTTTTGACGTTTCACATTAATCATTCCGCAATAACTTTGCACCAGCGTACTCACACGATTTAAAATAACCTTTTACGTAAATCCGAAGAATTATGAAGTTATCTATATTTCATTACAATGTGTATAGTTTTTATCACTTATTTAAATTTGAATTATTCTAACAAAGCAAAATAATAAAAAATAACCAGTATTAACTTTTTTTACTTGACGTCGTTTCAATGACATGTCGCTATGTATATTACCGTAGTATCTGGATGATTAAAATTCATTGTTATGCAAATAATCGGAAAAATATTCAAATAATCGGTAAAAATATTCTAATAATCGAATCATTAATTTCTTTAATGTATTATTTGTTTAATTTCGTTTATATTTTCAAAATTCCTTAAATTACATGAATCATGAATAAAACAAGTTTATTTTTTTCACTTTGTCAAAGTAAATTTTTGTAGTAAAATAACTCATATACAAGGCCGTGCTAAAATAACCACTACATAATTTCAATATCCCGCCGTTTCGATACCAGTTACTCGACTCCCGACTCCACAGAATCAGTGATTCATTTTTTAGGCGATGTATACGCTTTTATAACAAAATGCCAGAAAATGTACAAAATTTGACGTAAGTACACAAAGTTCAAAAACTTTATTAAACTAAGTTTGTATAAAAAGTGTTATTTTAATATTTAGGAATCTATGGGTGATAACAACCCCTGGGAAGGGTGATCGCTATCAAGCTATTTCTAATTTGTTTTGTGTTGTTAATTGTAACACGCATGATTGTAAACTCTTTTTTTTTTAAACTAGTCCCGTTGGGTTTCTTGCTGGTTCTTCTCAGGACAGAGGTTTTTTTTTGCGAACCAGTGGTAAATGAAAAAAATGACTTTCAATAAGTATTGTTCATAATCTATATTGAATAAAAAAGTTTCTGTTTCGAGAGCTTACTGTGCGTAATTTTGTAATTTTGTGTTTATCTTTTTATTTTGTGATTCGGCTTTAACTTTTTGGACTTTTTTTGTTTCTTCTATAATAACTTTTTGTATGTGGTAGAGCCACGCTACATCTATATAATAGTTGTAGCACGAATGGGTTGGCTCAACCAGGGCAGGACCACACTCTCACAGAATACCAACGTAAAATAGCAGTGTAATGCTGTTGTATTTCATATGGTGAGTGTAAAGAACCGGAGACCCTTTTTACTGGAATTGAGGCATTCCATCTTAGTCCTCAGGGGTGACAACGCATTTGCATTTCGATTCTTAATTGAGGATAAATGTGTATGTCCATGGGCCATAGCATCCACTTACCATTAGGTGGACTGTGTGCTCGTTTGTCACCCAATGCTATAAACAAAAGGATTGTCAGAAAGGATGACTGGGCAAAAGTGGCAGAAAAAACAAAAAATTATTATGGATGACTTTGAAAGACACATTAATTTTGACTGCATTATTTAAAATCAAATAATAGTGAAAGTCATTGAATAAATTTATTTTTAATCTAGTTTCAATCTAAAATTTTTATAACTGTGCCTCTAGAAATAAGCAGTAACAACAAATACGAAGAAACTTATAAATCTTGTGTTATAAATTGTCCGTTTTTAATTTATTCTGGTATTATTCAAACCAAACTGTAAATGATTACCAACTCTAAATAATCGATATTGATTTTTTTAAGAATCGAATATTGTACGTTCCGATTTTTTGGTTGGCATGCTTGGTGCAATAAGTTTGACAGCTGTCAAAATGTACTTCTTAGATTTGGTAGACTATAATATTATTAAAATTTAAATCTCATAAACGTCCCTGGATTGGTGAAAGGCTACAGAGCAACTGCGCTCCAAATATTTTGTTCCTCAGCATGCAGGTTCCCTCAAGATATTTTCTTTATCATTAAGCACAGAGTAATTCAGTACTCAAAATTGAAAATAACAATTTTATTGGTGCTGGGCGGAGATTGTACCCAAATTTCATGTGACTGTAAAAGTTACAGACCGCTTAGCCCCTTAGCTACCATGGATTATACAGATTACATTATATAAATATAAATTTTATAATTACTTACTTATAATCTTCATTAGCTACTGTAAATATAAAAGCTTCCATTGGATTCCAGGAGAGAGCATTTGATCTTAACTCCATCACAACTTTTCGTAAGGGTCCAGATTCTCTACAATCATATAGAATGATGCTTCTGTCACTTGCACATGAAGCTAACAAATTATTTTCAATCTGTGAATTATTTAAATTATTATAATTCTTTATATTAAACGGTTGCTATTTCGCATAGGACAATCTATCCCTCTATTTCTCCCTATGGATATTGTGAAATTTGATTACGGGATATGCCAGAATAATCTGCTGAATTCTGATAGATAGTAGCACCAACTCATTAATCTTGAAATTTAAAAAAATATTCCCAGACTGGTGACGAGGAATTGTGTCAAAAATTCAAAACATCTGGAACTGCAAGAATCAACCGGTATCCGTAGAATAAGATTCAAGCGTTCCCATGTTAGCACCTAAGGTCTCTGAGTAAAACCACAGATGGACGGACATACAGACATGGCTAAACAATAAGGGTTCTTTGTTGTTTAACATTGTAACCCTAAAATAAGCTATAAATGACTATTCATTTTTAGTGTCTTATGGAGCAGTTTATCCACTGTGCAAACACTAGGCCGCCTAACACTTAGCTAATCACAAATGCATAACAAACTGCTGAATACTAGTGGGAGGATATTATTCTAAGATCTTTCAAAAGTACATGTTTACAAAAAGCATAGCAACTATTTCTCAAATCTCTCTGAAAATGCCAAATGCGTAGTAGAGGCATACAGACATCCCATATCATTCCGTGGGTGTCGTAAAAGGTAACAGAGGGAAACTGAAACAAACAGGAGACTGACAGCGAAATCTTCCTGATAATAACTGAAAATAGTAAAAAAAAACTGTGGCAGATGCCATCATCAAGCATGTCAACTATGGCAAAATCTTTTTTTTATAAAATTTTTAATAATCAAATTGACTGCCCTTAGCTTCTAAACCTTTTTAATTTCAGGATCCCCTTCAGGGTTCCAAGGAAACCCGTTTCTCTATTTTATCCACCATTCCGCAGGACTGTTTTAGGAAAACATTCACCAGTTTCTCATCTGTGTAACACATTAAATACGTGGTTTATTAATGATGCCAAGGATGTTTTCTCTCTTAAACTTAACCAGTTTCGTGCACATTTGTTAAAAAAAATCCCAGATTAATTACACCTATCTTTTACCTGTTATAACTAGTTTAAAATTAACCTTATATCAATGTAAAAGGTACTTATGTCACATGTTAAAATAGCATGTTGTGTTTACCTGTAACTGATTGTGCATTTAGCTCATAATAGTTTATTACAATGTAACTACTTTAAGTTTCTGTAATGTAACAGTCGTTGGTAGACCAAATAAATAAATAAATAAATCTCCCTATAATGCTATCTATGCGGGAGGCCTATATTCAGCAATGGACTTTGGATAGGTTGTAATGAATGAAATGTAGTGTGTACTTATGTCATTAATTTTACAAAATATAACATAATCATGTAACACAGTATACCTGATTAAATGCAACATGATGGAGACTGTCCACTCCCCATTTAAAGACTTTAACTGGTTCATTTCTTGTATTCTCCCATAATTGGCAATTTTCACCACAAGTAGCAAAGGTTGGTTTAATTCTATGGTAAGTAATGCCTGACACCACAGACAGGCTCAGCAAAGTGTTAAGTGGTTCTTCATCTTCAGGAGACTGGACTTGAGACTTCCAAGTCTTTATTGTTTTATCATCACCAACACTTGTGAAAGTCTCGCCACTGGGTGCATAACAAATAGCACGAACCCATCCCTCATGAGCTACAAAATTTCGTGAGAATTTCCTGATTGCCAAATCCCAAATTCTTATTTCACCGTCAAAAGCTCCACTTGCTAATACTGCAAGTTTATTAGGATGTTTTGCCATTGTAGATATTCCATCCCTGTGTCCATCAAGATTACCAATAAAAGGTTTGGCAAACACTCTTTCAAGCTTTACAGCATTTAAAGCTCTAACATATTCACGAGGAGCTTCTAAAGGATGTAAGGTTGGATCATAATTCCTGGGTACTGAAACAATTATTATTAATTAATGTTTTGAGTGATGATTACTATATATTTTCTTATCATCAGTCCTAAAAGTCCACTGCTATATATGGACCTCTTTTCCAAGAGGGAGGCCTTGTTTTATTATTCATGGTTGGCAGGTAGACTAATGATGAACGGTGTCAGAGTGAGGCTTCACACTCTTGACATTGCTTCCCATCACCGATATCTAGATATTTTACACCACATATAGAACTGGTTATTCTGCAATATATTAGAAGAAATAAGATCTATTTGGCTCTGCCTGTATTTACTGCTTATGATTTGCACTGAACAAAATGTGATAATAAATTCTCTTCTACTTCATGATGTATGATAATTTGTTAATATTTCACTTTGTAAATCTCAAAATTATCTTCACCATTTCTACTTAACATGTCTAACGTAACAATTAAGATTATGAGTCGAAATTTTGAAGATCATTTTAGGATTTACAAAGTGAAATTTCTACATAAAATAATGTAACTTTAATCCCTAAAGATTTATTCTAACGCCGAGTAAAAGTTACAGGTACATTTAAAGAGTCTACTGTGACAAATTTATAATTAAAATACTAATCTTGTTTAAAAATAATGAACTTACTTTTGTGGATATCTCTCTTCGTAGATCTTAAGTAATCTTCAGGATTTCGACTTATAACCTTAATTTTTACGTTAGACATTTTAAACTATATAAAACTTAAAAAACGGACTTTATTGAAATACTTAAAAAGTTTAACTATTAATAATATATTTAAAGGAATTCAAGATATTACATATTAAACTTGTTTGTTTATAACCTCAAAACTTATAAAAGTAATTTTCAACGTTTTCAAATCTCAAATTAGGCATGTCGATCTAAAATCGATTAATCGAAAAATCGATTATCTGGAGTAAAACAATCGATCTTTTAGATCGATTCCGAGCACCGCATCGATTCGAAGAATCGATCCAAAAACCTCTCGAATCGGACTGATTCATCTGATTCAAGAACTAGCGATAAAGTTCTTAATCTGGCTGGGGTAAGAAGTTAGAAACCGCAATTTTTTAGATTTATGCTGTTGGCGGACGCAAAAAGAACCAGTCGTACTTCGTTGATAGTTCGAACGCCATATATATACGAATAAAATAAATATTTATGATCGTATCCATATATATCGAAAAATAGTTTTTCACTTCTAAAACTCTAATTCTAATCTTGCCCGTGGAATGAAATGTGATACATGGAATCACTTTGTAAAAAAGGGATAGAATGGCGTATGCAAGTAGTGTCATATCGAAGTAAAAACATGCGGAAATACAACAAATTTACGCAACCATTTATTACGAAGACAGCCATGTATTAAGTCTGTCTAAGCCGTAGACAGAGAAACCTATAGACAAATTGACGCCTTCTTTCGCATTCGCAAACGAAAAAGATAGATTTATTCATACGTCTTGCATAGAAATGAGACAGAGCGGTGTGATTGTTTGTCCCTTTCTCCGTGCCGGTTTTTTGTTTAGCAAACTACACTTTGCTAAACAACTTTGACAGTTCGTAGCGATCTAAGGATTTTACAGGTTGGTTTAAGTGAGAAAAAAAGTGTTCTGTGAGCTTAAGATTGGTGAATCTTGTTCAGTTCAGTTCATGGAACAATAAAAAAAAATTTCTAAATTTGTTTAAAAGTCATAAAGATTATTATATAACCTATAACTACGTTATCGCTCTTTCTCATTCGAGGCCACGCTAATCGCGCTAAACGCTAAACGCTCTAAAAAATTGAAGCCACGCTAATCATTAGTCTATAGGTTTCTCTGTCTACGGTCTAAACTATAAAAAATTGAACTATTTGTAGTTTTTACGATTTGCCTATTAAGGCAGGCAAAGGTCTGAAACCATACAGCCTAGTCTGATGTGAATTTTAACAACAACAAACAAAGATGGCTACATATACGTTGTTAACTAAGATGGAATGTACCACAGCCTGTAATTATACATAAAATAAAAGGTACATGTAATTATAAAAGTTCAATTTAAGAAAAATCGCAATTCTGGAGACAATGTTTGGAAATGTCACGATTAATTGAAAATCGATCTTTTAATCCTCGATTTAATCGATAATCGATTCTACTATGTTCGATTCGAATCCATTCAGAGATTGATTTTTAAGAGTTAATCGACATGCCTATGTGACTGCAGATTTTTTTTGGAGTTTATGGCCTGGTATCTAGACCTTTAGGCCACGTGTGACTGCTGACTTGCTGACCAGTGTGACCAATTTTTAAATACAGATCCTGCCTTACTATGGTAAAAAACCTGCCAAAGTCTGTAGCGAAAAATGCCTAAATACTGCCAACATTATTCACCATGGTATTAAATTAAGAAAAGTAAAAATACATATTTAAATGGTATATTTTTATTTAATTAAAATTAAACATTGCAGTTGTCATCATATTCTTCATTTTTTTTCATCTTTATACATTGACTAGCTGGTGTCCGCGACTTCATCTGCGCAGGATTAGTTTTTTGAGTAGCTTATATTAGCGTGGCGTAGAAAAGAACTAACATTGTGACATTAAAATCATCACATAATTTTTGGGTACAGTAGAACCCACCTCATCCACCGTACGTCGGACCGCCCGCCCGCCCCCGCACCGTTCGCCCACCACCGCCGGCGGCACCGTGCCATATGGTTTTGGCAGTTCACGCCAGAATAACTTGCAGTTGGTAGATTTTTTCCTTCTTACTTGACGCTTATCGTCATATTTTGGACAATCCACACAATATTTTTGTAAATAGTATCCTATGTATTATTCTGATGTGTTATCTATATTATAGTAGTTTCATTAAAATCTATTCAGCAGTTTTTCGTGAAAGAGTAACAAACATCCATCCATCCATCCATCCATACTTACAAACCCTCGCGTTTATAATATCCTATTAATATTATACTGTATTAAACTGCACTAAATTTAGGTACTATAGCATATTTACGTTTTATTTGTAAGTATATGTAAGTATTACTTATCCTATAATCAAATAAACAAAAACAAAACAATTGTAATATAACTGAAATTAAAATAAAAAGTAATCTATATTTCCTCTTAAATTACACTAACTAAAAATAATTATTATGCCTACTTACTGTACTATTAATCTCTTTGAGAATCGAATAAGATGTAAGATAGACGCAAACTGAAAATAACCGTCTACGACGTTTGCCCTCCGCGTCTGCCCGCGTTTGGGTCGCGCGTCATTGCTTGGACCACCCCTCCACCCCCGCTTTGTGCTGGTGCTCCATTCATTTCAATCTTATCGTGATAACTTTTAAACTATTCGTCCAAATTACTTTGTGTAAAGGACAAAGTTAATCTACATTAAATATTGAAAGTGACAAATGTATCAATTTTGATAATAATTTGATAAATACTCTAAAATGTGCATTGCAAAAAAGTATCAAATTTAATTGTATTTATGGCTCACTATTTTGGATATAATGGCTTCCACATAAAAGGTAGATATATGCAGTCGCGGACTTTTGTTTTTGATCTATTTGAGACAAACAATCCCACGGTATATTATCTTCGTGTAACTCCAACGGTTTAGGCAGTGCACGCCAAGATAGCTCTCAGGGGGCAGGAATTTTTCCGATTTACTTGATACTAATCGTTACATTATGTCCAAATTACACAAAATCTTTATAAATTGTAGGCTATGTATTATTCTGATGTATAAATTATATTACTGGAACATTTCATCTAAATCCTTAGTTTTTACCTGAAAGAGTAACAAACATCCGTCCATACTTACAAACTCTCGCGATTCGATTAAATATATCTTTCATTGGTTTGAATTTAAAGCAATAGTCATGCTCTCCAATGCATTGTTCAACGAGTAATATAGATGCAATGATTTCAAAAAGAAAGATAGGCCCTTCTAAATATTTTACTCATAACTTTTTCATACAAGAAAAAGTAACGCATTTTTCATAATACAAACGTCATATCAAAACATGACGTAACCAGGGTCGGATTTCGTAGCATAATTATCCTAATTTTATCATTATTTCGTAGTTTATAGTACAAAGTACCGTAATAATACAAAGCGAAAATACCATAATTTTACCTAAAGGTCGACTTGTATTATTATTGGGTCCTTTTAAATTTTAATATTAACCCTACGATATCGAGAATTTTTGTATTGTACGTGAATACTGCGTTTTTTTTTTGAAAATAAAATAAGACTTAGCTTTCTCGACCCTTTCTGGTCAATCAATGCATTTATGTTGCATCCTTGATACAACTTTAATGAGGGGCCACTAAGATAAAAACTATGCTCTAGAAGCAATCGGTTTGTAAACAGAATTTCAAAATATTTTATGAATCAGATTTTCAGATTCAATTAAGCAGATATGGTTTCTTTTGTACTCTTTTCGTTTTACCCTAATTGAATATAAAATATATTAGGTAAGTACCAATATTCAAAATTTAACTTTCACTAAGTTCTTTAGATAAAAATTAAACAGAAATAGAAATAAAACCGTCAAAAAACTAAACGTATAAATAAACTAGACGCGTGACGCCAAAATCCCGGCACATGGGAAAAAAGAAACATGAAACGTCAAACATGATATAATTTTTTTAATATAGTAAAATTTTAATTTCCATGTACACTATTTTTAAGGGTCTGAATCCATCCCTGGCCTAATCTTGGTAACGTAACTAAACTAATTGTAAAATAATTTTTTAAAAATGCGTTTATATAATATTGCAATTGTAACAAAATTAATATAAGGTTATTTACCGATGATACGATATCCCATGTTTTTTTTTTAAATATTTGTTTCGTAATTTTTGCAATCTTTTACCACGCAACTAAACATATTTATGACAGGCAAATCTGTCCTGCGCGCGCACTACTAGCGACTTATTCGCGTTGGCCCTAAACTGTAATTTTAGGGCCAGCGCACTGATCCGTTTTAGTTGTTTGGTCGGCCCGGTCCTTACGTTAGTAATATATAAGTCAATGGATAGATGCTACATATTTGTTTACAAATTTGTTTCTTATTTTTGTCTTAATTAAATTTATTTCAGTGAATATTCTTTCAAATGTAGCGTTGTAATACATACATATTTTAAGTGTCTCTTCTATCAATGATTGAAATATTAACCATAAACTCGTATTTGTGAATACTTGTTTTAAAAATATCAACTTTACACACAAAACTTTTAAAGTTGTTTCCTGAATGTGATACAAACAATACGAGAAGTACGGGCATAGTAGTAGGGTACCTAACCTCCACATTCTGGAGAAATATCCTGCAATTTTAGGCATTTTGAGTTGCCATAATTAAATCTATTTTTAATTCCCAATACTGCCAAATACTGCCAGGTTTTATAAAGCGTCACCCGATCATGCCAAAGGCTAAAACAAGTGGCCAATCCTGCCAAAATAGCAGGAAACTGCCACATATGGTCACACTGCTGCTGACTGTGTGTGTGACTATGGAGAAGTAAGGAGTACAGACTGTGTATTAAAGTGTCCATAAAAACCATTAAAGAACGGTGGCGCCACTATAACTACGGGTAAATTTTAAAGAATGCACCGAAAAATAGTAGTAAGATAGACGACTTTTTCGAGGTTATATTTACTAAATAAAATTATTTTAGATTTTAAAGCTACTGAGCAGTTTAGCACCACACTTAAACCGTCGACAACTGCTAAATTCATTTCATCCCAGTAGCTACTCAAGAGCTGTTGTGGAGAGTTTTTGAGCTGTTATTTACTGCTTACAGATGGCCACTTTTTCAACTATTCTACTATGAGAGTTGGTACTCCTTACTTCTACACTTCATATGTGTGACCAAAGACCACTGATGTTGTTATATTTATTATTCGCTCGAGAGAGCAGGCAAAGTTAGTACTCTTATTAGTTTGTGAGGCAAAGGAACTAAGCCGTGTTTTTTTTTTTAAATTTGAATATAATTATAGAATTTTGAAGTGTAAAGGCCGGAATCTTAGAGTAACAGTAGTATAGAGTGCGCGCAACGAAGTGGGAACAGTAGGCACGGGTGAGAACAACACGACGTTCCCGCCGCGAGCGCTTGTAGTCGTGGTTGAGTGCTAGCAGTGTGCGTTTCTCCAGAGATTTTTTTAAAATTTGCGAATCATAATGGTGGAATTTGCAGTTCGATTGTGCAAAAACGACACTAGGAAACACACGAAACTGAAATCTAATATCACATTTCATCGGTAAGTCAATTTTTATACTTATTTTTATGAAAACAAATCATGAATCACGGGGGTGAAGGCGACGTGGTAGGCGGGCACGCATAGGCCCGCCCGCTCCCCGTGTCACACCGCACTCCCCGCGCGAGACTGTAGTGATGTGACGCGACCAACTCTGTAGTCGATATTTTTTTTATTGTTGTCTAGGAGAACTACATAATATTATGTTTAAGTAACTTTAAATACTAAAAATCTTTGATTCATTTAATATTATGATTAGTTTTGATTTGTGATTTGTATGATATACTTTCTAATATTTATGATGCGAAAGTAGGTATTATAGCGTCCGTGTTAAGTATGGAATGTACTGACCGAAAATAAAATTTTATGTAACTTAGTTACTGATGAAATGTCCATACGTAAACTCCAAGAGTTTGATGGCAACAAAGTGCAAGGTTATGTGGACTTTGGAGCAGGAATCGACATGCCCGGAGATACAGCCGTATTGTGCACACAAGCCCTGGTATTTCTTTTAGTTGCGGTGAACGGACAATGGAAAATGCCCGTGGGATATTTTTTGGTGGTTGGCGTTACAGGAGAGCAAAGGGCAAATTTAGTTCGAATGTGCCTTTCTAATTGCCACGAGGTTGGCATAGGAGTTGTATCGATGATATTCGACGGTTGTCCGGCAAACATTGCTGTGGCTCGCGAACTCGGCTGTTCATTCGATCTAGAACAGTTGAAAAACCATTTTCTGCACCCTGAGACGGAACAGCCTATCTATGTATTTCTTGATCCATGTCACATGATCAAACTTATCAGAAATACATTAGAAAGTAAAAAGGTTTTTCTTAAATGAAAAAGGCCTTATTAAATGGCAATATTTTGTTGAGCTTAACACCTTGCAGCAAAATTAAAAATGTCACCTGCTAATAAATTAACAACAAGACATATTGATTTTAAAAATTAAGTCATGAAGGTAAAACTAGCAGTGCAATTATTAAGCACTAGTGTGGCAAAAGCTATACAATTTTGTGATCAAAAGCTGCATTTGTTAAATTTTGCCAACTCCGCTGCAACGGTAAATTTTACTTATATGGTAAACAATCTGTTCGATATTCTAAATTCATGGAAGTTTCTCGGAATTGACTTCAAAGCTCCCATTAATAAAAAAAAATGAGGCAAAATACATAACGTTTCTGGAAAATGCCAAAACATACTTAAAAACATTAGTGTTTCCAAATGAAAATCAACATATTGTACATTCAAGAAACAAAAGTGGATTTCTTGGACTTTGTGTGTGCATTGAGAGCATGAAAGAATTGTATTACAGACTGGTCAAACAAGAAAATAAAATGGTTTTTTTTTATAGAATAGGGTGACAAACGAGCACACAGTCCACCAAAAGATTCAATTGCAATGTACAAAATAAGCCAAGATCATCTGGAGATCCTTTTTTCAGTGATACGATCTCGCGGTGGCTTTAATAACAATCCGTCGGCCTCTCAGTTCAGAGCTATCTACAAGAAGCTTTTGGTGCATATGGAATTTAAAGAAAACTTTACCGGAAACTGTGCGTCCCTGGAACAAATTACTCTACTAACCTGTTCTTCATCCGCTGATCACATCAACCTAACGACTAAAGGACACAGGTCAGCTGCACAAGAGGATGATGCTATGGTTGACGAACAATTTATGAGTAATTTTGTGGATAATGATTTGAATTTACCTGCGCTTGAACATTCGTTTGTTTTACAGCACGTCATCTCCTATATTGCTGGATATGTAACAAGGTATTTACTATCTAAAATAGAGTGCACTGACTGTTTATCGGCTTTAGTAGCAAAGACACCTTCTCATTATAATCCGTCTGAGGACGTGATTCATTTATGTAATGCCGCTGAAAAAATTGTAAAAAGTAATATAGAATCGAAAAACGGAGCTGATCGTGATCCTCGAAGCATGGTTACTAAAACGCTGAACTTGTTCATTGGAACAGATATATTTAATGTTCTTCATGCTCATTTGTTTGAAAAAGAACCTTGTAGCAACCATTTACTGCATTTACTTGAAGCTGTAATTCAAAAGTATATTGATATAGTCGTCAAATATTTGGTACGAAAATCAAATGTCCAAAAAACTAAAAGACAGCTTTATAACAAGCTTACGCTTTTTAATGGTCAGTAAAACAAACTATAACTAATCAACAAAAATTCTATAAAGTTCATGTAAATGACATATTATTGGTATTTGATTTACTAATAAAAAATAAACACAAAACCCGATCTTTTATTTTATGAACCTTTATAACAAGTCCACATGACTTTATGAGATTTGTATTACACAATTGATTCATGATTACAAACTAATATATAAATACATACACAAACATTATTCGTATAATAGAATAGGAAATAACATATTAAACATAAAAAGCACAGGCTAAGAGAGATATTTATTTTATATCACTTATCGATATCTCGTTGCCGATCGGCACGTAACTGTTACATCCCTATCTGTCATACACTCATCAAAATAAGTACCTATAGCTCAACTGCCTACGACGTGTTCTAAGCAATTTGTGCAATATACGTGCTCTATACTATTGTTACTCTAAGGCCGGAACCAAGTTTTATTTTTCTTCTTTTCATCTCTTCAAAATTCATAAAGGCCGAAGCCAAGTCTTATTTTCTTTAATTATTCATATTTTCAAAAACCACAAAGGCTAAAGCCAAGTCTTCTTTATATTGTAGGTTAAAATTTCCAATATGGACCATCGATTTAAATGCCCATATTTTTTTGTACTTATTTCATACTTCTCTAAGAATCTTTAATTTTTCAAAAAGTCGTTGGCATTAATCGCCCGCGCAAAAACGACCTCTACTTTAGAAGCATTTATTCTTATATTAATGACTCATTTGACTTCGTTTCTGAAAATTCCCGCCAAAATTAAGAAATTCGTATTGCCTAATTTAACTCCTTCTTTACGACTCGCAATAAAAACAGAGTGTATTCAGCCATTCCTGTTGACTCAGGGAAAACTCTTATAATTTAATTTGTAATATGGCTTATAAAAATCGTCGTTTTCCCGCTGTAGGTCTTGATTACGCTTTGGCGGTTTTCTTTTCCCGCCCGCGTCGTGATCCATGGCCTTATTGATGATGTCACTATCAGACGGCATTTTTCTTTATTTCGTATAAAATTAACAAATTTTTCTTTAGAAGTAGAAGTTAAAAATAGACTATTGTAATTTTAATTTAAAAATACGTGCTTCTTCCTCCCGCCTGTTTTGACAATTGCACAACGTCACGACCAAAGAGAATATAATCAATACGTTTTTCATAAAGTTGTTCAAAACGACTATAAATCAATAGCAGGCTACGGACTATAAACTATAATTTTCTAGCGTGCTATTATAGTTCTTTTAATATAGCTTGATTTGAATAACAGTTGACATTCTAATCCGGCTATATTTAATATATTTATAAGCGCTATTTATAAAAAAAAGCGTATGGGAGGCTGGCAAGGGCGTAAAATTTTGCAGTACGCTAAATTTCTAGCAAGTTACATTGCATGTCGTTCATTAGATAGACCGCGTGCTATAAAGAAACATTTTATCGTAATAAGTCGCGTTTTAGACTAAAATAAAAAGTACTCTTAGGCAGGCAGTGCCAGTTGTCACTTAACAAAGGCCTTTTGTGTTTGGGCATACGCCATGTTCAAACAACAATAATTCTTAAAGTAATAAACATACGGCTGTAAACTTTATGTTGCATTGTAGTCTCAAAATCTGTCGATCTGGTATAAAAATAAGAAGGGTGAACGGGGTTGTTTTTGCAGTAATTTACCATAATTTGCCGATTAGCATATTTTTTGATATTTACTTGAAGTAAAATTTTTTTTCTTCAAAGTTACAAGTATGTCAACAAAAATTTTGATAATGTAAACGATAAACAATATTATTGGCCTCCGAATGAGTTAATTTTTATCTCAGTAAGACTAAAACTTTGAGAGATATGACTTTTTTCGTAAACGCGTAGAGAATATCTCAAGAAAAAAACAAAATGGCTGCCAAATAGAGGGGGAGGGGATTAGACCTCAGTGTGTAGTGTATTTTTATATTAAAATAGCTGTATTATAATTACCTAAAATATCGCTAGTCCGTGACCGGACACTGCTTTTATATCTATATTTTGTTTAAATTTAAAAACATCAGTTAGGCTACTTTTATAGCAGACAACCGTGTCCCTCGTTTACTTATAAGTATATACTATACACTATCAAAACAACGTCTTACACTAATTTAGCACGATGAATAGCGTGCTGCTAGTCCAAATTTGTGTCAGATGTCCACTTCCAACAGCGCTGGCGCTAGAAATAGTTGCCGCTAGGCGGTGTTGCTGTTTCAGTGCATTTCGTGCTAGATCTGGTGCAATTTCTAGGGTCTATAGCGCTTTTTTAATATCTACTAAAATGTCTAGTACACTAGAAGATTAGATATTTTTAGCACGTAGACATAAAAAAAGCGTAATATACCCTAGAATTGCATCAGATCTGGCGCGAAATATACTAAAATGGCAACTCTGCCGCTAGGTATTTATATTTATAGTCAACCTAATCTAAGAAATACCATTTGACGTTTCACATTAATCACTCTGTAATAAATTTGCACAAGCGTACTCAGACGATTTAAAACATTGAGCTATTATGTACTACGTACTAGAGAAGCTATTCCAAACAAAAATTGTGCACTACTCGTATGTCTTCGCGCATGCGCGGTAATAGTAGAGTCGCGCATGCGCAGTTGGTATAAAAAAAATGGTCAGTTTTTGTTATTATAGATTATACGTAAGTAGAATGGTCAGTATGTAATAATTGTTTATTTATATTGTATTGTTAATTATATCGAGTACAATTTTTTAAATTGTTTTTTATTTTGTATATGTGCTAATTTAATATAATATTACATAATATTATGTCAGAATTACATTTTAATGATATTTTTATCTGAATATTTTAAAAGGTATCTATGTCAAATATAAAAAAACGTACTAAATGTATGTTTAACAAAACTTATTAACATAAAATTTAAATTACAAATATATTTATTTAAATTAGAATCATAAATGTTGTAAATAATCGTTCATAAATGCTGGGCACGCGAGAGTTAAAAATGGACGAATTTATTCCACTTTGACTTTGATGTGGAAACTTAAAAATAAAATAAAAGAATAATAAGCGGATTTAAACATGGAAATTTTTGCCAAATCATAATAACTTATATATGTTTCTATAAAAAAATGTGTATAATAATATATTCGTCCTATACTTAAGTACCCACGGAAATGTCGCATCTGAACATATTAATTTCATAATCTATATTCAGTGACACGAGATGGCGTCTTAGGAATAATTTGTTTTATTATTAATTTATAATACTTTTTTATTGAATAAGTATCTTATTAACCGATGAAAAGTAATTCCTTGGTTTTTACTGACATTTCTTGAATTATTTGTGCAATATCTAAGTACACAAGACGGCATATTTTTATCAAGAGATTTTTTTTAAATCAACACAACACGTGACAACTCTACAAGCGCCTAGCGAGTGACTGATTAAAGTGCAGTGCATGAACCGCAGTTGAGTGGAACAGAGTAGCTGAATGCGGTGTCTCCTCTAGTACGTAGTACATAATAGCTCAATGATTTAAAATAACCTTTTACGTAAATCCGAAGAATTATGAAGTTATCTATATTTCTTTACAACGTGTATAGCAAAATATTAAAAAATAACCAGTATCAACTTTTTTTACTTGACGTCATATCAATGATATGTCACTATGTACATTACCGTAGTGTGTGGATGATTAAAATTCATTGTTATGCGAATAATCGGCAAAAATATTCAAATAATCGATAAAAATATTCAAATAATCGAATTACTATTTTCTTGGATGTATTATTTGTATTATTTTATTAAGCTATTGCATAGCTTCTATCGCGGGCCTTGAGTGCGGGAAAATCCAGAAATTTCGTAACGAAAAAAACCTCACGCTCTCCGACGGGCACGGAGGTGTGGCTTGAAGGCCGTGCATTGTTTAACGATGGTCTAACGTCGTTTCTTTTCCTCAGTCTTTGTTGTCTTTGTCGAAGAGTTTTGAAATTTTGAATATGAATGAACAAAGTGCATTTATTATTAAGGCTGCTCTCTCGCAAAAAGCTTGAAAAAAGCGTGCAGATGAACCAACTTTTCGTCGACACTTACAGAGAAATTACATATCAAAAAAATTGCTAGTAATCTACATGATCTGATACGTAATTTGGTTTAGCCATAATTTTTCTATCGGTGTCACATAATAAATAAAAAAATACCCAAATCACCTCTAAATCGTTGAGATGAAACCACTTTACTCCTTCATTGTTTATCAAAGGAATATAAAAAAAATATCTACTGCTTTGCAATACAAAATAAAATAATTTGGTTTGGTTACTTTTTAGAAATATGTATTATTTTTATGATAATAAATTAAAAATGCGACCCGATTAAATACTGCATCTATATCACCCCCGCATTCGTCCACGAATTCAGTGCGGGGCGCATCGTGTTGCTAGGTGGACGTACGCCGCGTTACGAGAGCTCAGCACTACGAAATAAAATCGTAAAATATTACTGCAAAAATTTAATTTTGTTAATAGTGGAGTAGGTTTTTTCTGATTCTTGTTTAATAGTAGTGTTTTATAGTTTTATTAATTGTACAGTTTTATTAATGTTTAAGTTTAGTTTGTAAAACATGGGGAATAAGCAGAAACGATTGAAGAGAGGTTTAAAAAAATATTACAAACAAAAGGGTATACATTTATCAAGGTAAGTTTTAAGTTTTATCTACATATTTCATAATATTAGACAGGTGCTGTTTATAAAATACCTATATTACTGTGATTTCGCCACTCTGTGACGAGACAAAGCGCGGCAAACGCAAGTGGCAGCAAGGCGCGGGCCGCGTCGTCGCATGCTGGTAGCGCATGTCTGAGAAATTAAAAATATATATTTCGAAGAAATGTGAAGTTCGTCAACACGCATTGAGGCAGCGTGGCGGACATTTCCTTGCCTTAAAACCCTCTCAGAAATTAGAGGAGGCCTGTGCCCAGCAGTGGGACGTATATAGGCTGTAACTTTACTTTTTTTACTTTTATAAATATGTTATTTTACCGACGAAAATTTTAAAGAAAAATAAAAAATAAGCAACCGACAACCTCCTAGGTCCCTAGGTGATTTGCGAGATGTCAGTGTAACAAATCAAAACGGCCCAGAAAAACAGACTTTCTAACTGATAGCTAAATCAGCACGCAACAATTTCATTGGTGCCAGTGGGGATCGAACCCGGGTTGCTCCCGTACTGTGATACCTATAACGAGCGCTAACCATGTGAGCTACCACGGCTCTCAACGACATCGTCTTAACGCAATTCTTTTGTATAGTGCGACGTTGCCACTCTTATTAGTTATTCCGCTTCGTAATATTTTATTTATAGGTGATATTTTGTTTATGTAGGTATTCGATAGATTCCTATAGTCTGTTTTTTTCGCAGGAGACAAAAATAACAGATCTTTATTAGATTCGTTTAGCCCGAATAATACAGTTTTTATGATTCTGGTTCAGATTAGATTTAATTTTGGTCACTTAAGTTTCGTATATTGTTCAATATAATGAAATAAATCCACAGAATCTGCAGTTACGAAAAAAGCAATATCATTTTAGTCTCCGGCGAAAAAAAAAGATATATATCATGATTAATTTATCAACTAGTTATTCGTTTACTAAATACGAAAAAATATCTAGGATTCCCCAGCCGTGATACATTACAGATTGACTATATTATCATTTATTTTACTATTGTAAATAAGTACTAATTGTAGATATTGACAGGTTTAATAGAAGTTCATTTTCTTATATTGTGACTAATAACCTAATATGACCTTGGGAAGAAACTCATTTTAATATAAGGTTTTACTGCAATGACTGCCAATGGGTTGTTAATTTCTACAATAGACAGTGGCGTATTGTTGCTGACATGAATAACTCCGAAAATATAATTTATTTACTTGATCGTGTTGAGTTTTTGTGCTCTCACTGCGAGTTTACTTTTTATGATCACTATCTTACTTAAGGAAGAGTGCGAACTATTTACCTAATCTGTACAAAATTACTCTATACTTAACTAGATTCATTTTTGTGAAAGGCTATTTTTGTTAAATTAAGATATTATGTTTGGTTTTGCAGTTATTTGAATTACGTCGTATGACGTCAGATTATCGGTAAACTCCGACGGGCACAGAGGTGTGGCGTTGAAAGCCGTGCATCGTCTAACGTCGTTTCAGTTCGGCAGACTTCGGCACTCGGCAGACTTCGGCACGGTTTTTGTGTGCGTGCGACTAGTCGTATGCGTGTACACTAGCTGCTAACTGAATGATAAAAATTCCTGAATAACCTACATGTATTGTAAGATATTAAAAATATTTTAAACAATATTAACTTCTCATTTATACAATAAGAGAAAAAAAATTGTTTTCTTATCGGTCACCACGCTCAAAAAGTGTAACTTGATTTAATATCAAAGACTTAACTGCATAAATAAATTAAATAATTAATTATAATTGCATAAGTTGATAAAAAATGCTATGCAATAGCTTTACCGCGGCAGTCCCCGAGTGCAACACGTCTTTTTTATTTTTAAAATTCCAGTTACAAGAATCAAACAAGTTTATTTATTTTTTATTTGTCAACATAAATTTGTGTAGGCAAAAAAACTCATATCCAAGGCCGATCTGAAAAAACCACTTCGTAATTTCCGTAGACAGAGAAACCTATAGACTAATGATCGGCGTGGCCTCGAGTGAGAAAGGACGATAACGAATTTTTAGGTTATACAATAATCTTTATGACTTTTAAAAAATTTAAATAAAAATTTTGATTGTTCTAAGAACTGAACTGAACAAGACTCACCAATCTTAAGCTCACAAAACACTTTTTTCTCACTTAAACCAACTTGTAAACTCCTTAAATCGCTACGCTGTCAAAGTTGTTTAGCAAACTGTAGAGTTTGCTAAACAAAAAAACCGGCACGGAGAAAGGGACGAACAATCACACCACTCTATCTCATTTCTATGCAAGACGTTTGCATAAATCTATCTTTTTCGTGTGCGAATGCCAAAGAAGGCGTCAATTTGTCTATAGGTTTCTCTGTCTACGGTAATTTCAATCTTCCGCCATTTTGGGAGTTTACTGTGCGTAATTTTTTGATTTTGTGTTTGTTTTCTTATTTTGTGACCTGGCTTTAACTTTTTGGACCGTTTCTTCTATATTCGTGGACCTTGGCAATTTATATACTGGACTCTTGTTAAGCAAGTGATCATAATGTCGAAAAGGGGACGTAGTTGTGGTAGTCGTACTTTAAGGTGACTCTAGTCGACATTATTTCCATAGAAATTTCGGAGGGGTCTTACTCCGCTGTTTGACAGTGTACATCCAAAGTTAAACATGATATCGTTTTGTCTCATTATTAATTTTGTCTGTACCGAAACAGAATAGTAAAATAAAAAGTCAGTAAAAAGTTACGAGCTACCAAAGATTCGTTTTTATTGCCAATTTTAACACAACTTTGGGCGTAAATTAGTAATAAAAGCAGTGTAAAATTTCCAAAACAAAGTCGGTACCGACACAGCTCAATTATCGAAGAATTCAATAAATTTTATTGGTAATTGATTCATGCAGTGGTTTTTTTCATAAAACCCCTCCTTCCAAAGGCCTTTTCGTATTTTTTTACGCGCGCGTGTTTATATGAATTATCGTGCATCTCACTGAATAATATTTCCCCCGGTGCGGTGCGGGAGGACGACACTTACACACACATGCATGCGCGGTGACGCGCGCTTATTCGACTCAGTCAGCTGCGGCCTGTGACGTTCGTATGACTATAGCTATACCTGCGCTCTAAATTACTACGCTACATTGACCCCTGCTTGAACTTTGGATTAAATCAAATTGATATAAGCACTGACAAAAATAGAGGAATATATAAATAAAATTTTGAAAAAAAAAACGATCTCAAAATTTTATTAATGTTCCGCTAATTTTATCTGTACTTAGTACTTACCTATGTCAATTTGATTTACATTCGATTATAATTATATTCTCAGACGTGCAGGTTTCTTCAATATGTTTTCCTTCACCGCCGAGCACGTGGTAAATCATCACAATTGCAATTAACAATTTCATTGGTACCGGCGTGGATCGAACTCGGGTCTGCATGTCTGAGAAATTAAAAAATATATATTTCGAAGAAATGTGAAGTTCGTCAACACGCATTGAGGCAGCGTGGCGGACATTTCCTTGCCTTAAAACCCTCTCAGAAATTAGAGGAGGCCTGTGCCCAGCAGTGGGACGTATATATGCTGTAACTTTACTTTTTTTTACTTTTATAAATATGTTATTTTACCTACGAAAATTTTAAAGAAAAATAAAAAATAAGCAACCGACAACCTCCTAGGTCCCTAGGTGACTTGCGAGATGTCAGTGTAACAAAACAAAACGGCCCAGAAAAACAGACTTTCCAACTGATAGCTAAATCAGTACGCAACAATTTCATTGGTGCCAGTGGGGATCGAACCCGGGTTGCTCCCGTACTGTGATACCTATAACGAGCGCTAACCATGTGAGCTACCACGGCTCTCAACGACATCGTTCCGTTCGTGCACAGCGCTGAAGATAGCAGAGTCAAAAATTAGAGATTGTGGTGTTTGAAATTTAAATAAAAGAATGCTTCAGTATTGATAGCAATTTATAAACGAAATATCTGTTGAGATGTGTCTAGAAATTATTAATACTTATTTTTATTTATTTATTAAAATAATAAGTAAATAAAAATAAGTATACATTTATCTATATTGAGTACTAGTTTTTCCCCGCGATCTCGCCCGCGTGGAATATGGATTTCATGGGTTTTAATTTTTTTGCGCGGAACCCTAATTCTTTTTCTAAAACAAAGTAGTTCAAGGTATTCCTTATATCATCAGCTATCTGCCAGTGAAAGTCCCGTCAAAATAGATCCAGCTTTTTCGGAGATTAGCTGGAACAAACAGACAGACAGACAGACCGGCAGACAGACAAAATTTTAAAAATTGTGTTTTTGTTACTAGTACTTTCATATGCATTTAATAAAAAGCTGTTATTTTAACATTACAAACAGACACTTCAATTTTATTTATTTATAGATATAGATATAAGATATTATTCATATTGGTGTCATTTTAAAGGGAATATCATGTACTATTATAATAATAAAATAATTGTCTCCAGTAAATATTATACTTTTCTTGTAAAACTCGAAATAACAAATAAATACGATTTATTTTTATATTCCCATATGCTTTATTTTCATCCTTTATTTTTTATTTGACCAATTTTCTTTTAACAAAATTAAATTCTGAATTCGTTGAGCTTTTTGAGAATATTTTTATTTGAATGTTAGGTAGGTACCTATTTGGTTTTTCAGTACCTAGTAATCGTTTTTGTTGCGACAGTCTCGCGCGGTCGAAAAAAAAGTTACTGCGCGGACAGGTGGGACGAGAATCACTTGCGCGGCGTAGACGGTGGATAGGTACCTACCTACTGTTATTACCTAGATACCCACAACCTACTATACAACAAAATTTGACAAACTGTCGCTGCGTCGTGGACACTAAAATCTAAACTGCCTACCTACCTGCCTAAGTACGTCGGTACTAAGGAAACAGTCTTGACGGGTCACTTGTCTTGATAAAAACATGTGTTTACATCTAGTGATATTGTGTGTATATAAAAAAAGTAAGAAGACAGGTAAGTATTTTTGAAAACAATTTATAGGTAGGCAGAATATACTATATTCTGATAATTACAATTATTATCTAAATATTATACTATTAAACGAGCAATTCTTGTATATAAATATATATATAATCGGGATCTCGGAAACGGCTCCAACGATTTATTTTTAGAAAATGTCTTTTTGTCCGTGTTTTTAGGCAATGAAAAACTGCTACAATATCGTTAGAATAAGAAGGTAAATTTTGACAAATTGTTAATGATTATAAATAGCTTAATTAGTATTGGGCGGTCACAGAATCGTAAAACCCCGGTTCGAGCCCAGACCGACCGACCGACTCTTTTAATTTTTTTTTTCAAGTTCCTTTCGTTTTTGAGAAAATCTATTTTTTCGAGCCCTTTTTTCAGTATTTTTTAAAAACACGAAAATTTAAATTAAAATAATTGCACTCATGATTTTTTATTCAAATAACCAGTTCCGTTTTTTCTGTTATGTCGCTAAGATCAAAAAATATTATTTATATTTCATCAGTATTTAATATGTATCTAAATATAATTTCCAAAATACACGAATTAAAAAAAAATCGAGCGAAAAATATTTGCTCGGTCAACCAGGTACTATTATAAATGCGAAAGTTTGGATGGATAGATGTATGTTACTCAATCACGCCAGAACAGCTGAAGGGATCTGGATGATATTTAGCTCAGAGATAGGTTATACCTGGTCTGGAATAACACATTTGGTACCGTTTATTCAGATATTTCGTTCCTGTGGGATAATTTTCGAGTTCACGCGTTTGAAGCCGCTGGCAACAGATAGTACGGATATAAACTGCGATGACTGTTCCAGTTCATGCTTCGGCGTCGTGAACTCTTGAGTGATCGCTGCATGACCACCCGGGGAAAACAAAATATAATAAAATAAGCAATCTATATTAGGTATCTATAGAGCCATAGAGGTGTAGTATAAAGCGATAACGCAGCGCCTAATAATTTAGTACGAGTTTGTAGGTAGGTACAAGGCAAGCGTCGAGCGGCACAGAATAGGGATATGTATGTGTGCATCGTGTTCGTGTAACTTCGTTTTGGTTCTAACGGTTCGGAACGCCGTACGAACAAGACGTGCGTTCTAACTGCTCTTCACTGATACTATCTCTGTCGGGCACGATGCCAGGTGAGACAACGTGCTTTTTGGCCGCGCCCACCAATGAGTTCGAGCCCGCGACTTGAGCCACCTTAAACAGTCAAGCTCGTGCATTGGTGATGAAATTACACAAATATTTTGAACGTGAGTCACAAAACGGTGGGCCTCTTTTACCAGTGAAATAAGTGCTGGATCGTGTCGGTGAAGCACTCGGGATTGGCAAACGCACCGTTGCAAAGATCGTCACTGAAAATTACGGACCTTCAGGCAGTAAGAATTATTTAATTCACACGCCGAAAAAACGAAAAAAGAACAAACCAGTAACAGGTATCGATCAATTCGACGCAGATGCAATTAGAAAACATGTTTACGGCTATTTCATAAGAGGCGAATATCCTACTGTGGCGAAGTTGCAAGTAAGTCATTGAGAACCATTTTAAAACGCATAGGCTTTCGATACAAAAAAAACTTGACCAACGTAAAATAATTATGGAGAGACATGACATAGTCTTGCAAAGAATAAAATTTTTAAGAGAAATGAAAAATATAAATGACTGGGACAATGTCATATTTCTTGATGTAACGTGGTTAAACGCCAACCACTAGTCTGATGAGAAGTCTAGATTTTCGGGAATAGAAATAAGAAACATACCTAAAACAATGAACAATCAAAAGAAAATCTATGTAGCACTGTTAAAAAATTAGGGGAGTGTTTGAATTTGCGGGATTCGGACATAAAAGACGTGTATAGAACTAATTCTAAGACGGGGACTAGACCGATAATAGTGGAATTTAATTCAGTCATTATTAAAGAAAAGATGTTACATGAAGTAAAAAAATTTAATAAAACAAAACCAAAAAATGAGAAATTAAATACTTCGCATCTAAATTACTCACAAAAAAACATCCCTATATATGTCACGGAGACGTTAACACAAAATACTCAAAAACTTTTCTATCAGGCCAGAATTTTCCAAAAAAGTCATAAATATTTATTCTGCTGGACATCTAGAGGCATTGTATACTTACGCAAGAATGAAAATTCTTCTCAAATTAGAATAAATAATGAAACAGATCTAGAAAATCTACGGAAGACCGAATGACTAGTTTTAACCTTTAGATTAGATATTTTCGCATCCTTTCTTTTCTTTTTAACTAGCATAATAAGAATAAAGTATATTCTAACACTATACATTATAATACACATAGTCACAATTTACACACAGTACATAAACAAAAATCAAACATTATACACCTTAATTATATCTTTTAAATCACACTTACATTTTATAATAAAACATATTCACTCATTTTATATATACTACTTACAGTTACATTTTTCAATCAATTTATCGAATAAAAGATATTATTTGGTTAATAACGAGACTTTGTTAGAGAAATTTGAAGTAATAAATAAAAGGCGATAATAACGCTCTAAGCTTCGCTATTAACTTAGATACATTTACGGTATGTAAGATCGATAGCCTGTGACGTTGAAGATTGTTATAAGTATTTGTCATCTAGCCTCTTCGCTCTGACAGCGCGCGACATGTTATACTCCCGTTCACTCGGGACCTTTTTGGCGGGAAAATTTGTATATAGAAAATTTTTTGCTATATTGCAAATTTTGCTATATTTTCACTTTGAGACAATATTTATGGATAAAACTTACAGGAATTCTTGTTGAATGTATAAACTATCGAATAAAATTATTTTTGGTTGCTAGAAATTGTAATAAAATACGTAAATTACCCTGTATAACATAGTAGTAGTATATACTTCAATTTTAGTGACAAAATTACTACTAATTTGAATTCTACACTTTTGTTTTTGGAGAAATTTATATCAAATTGTTTGGAAATATGTATATTTTTATGTTTTATGTGTTTCCATTCGTTACTCATACCAAAATATTAAAATATTAAAAAATTAAAAAAAAATAATATTTTATCTGTGACATTTCGAACAATATTTCTAAAATATGTTCGTGTGAATTTGAAATAAATACAACGTCATGTTATTTGAAATATATACGAAAACTATTTTTACTTACATTTTACACTAAAAATAAATGAGAATTTGATAAATAACACATTTATGAACCAACCTCCAAATTAGACCTTCCGAAGTTTGAAGTACTTTTGGCAATTTACTTTTCACTTTTTATACCACAAATTATATATCTACGTGTTTACTATATTACAAGAAATGTAAAAAGTATAATACTTTCGTTTTTAGTCCAGACACAAATATAAAATTCTATAAAAAACACGGAGCACCTTCATCAAAGTGACACGTGGAACGCCGGAAGTTCAGAGTGATTTCTTTTTTTTTTCTAAGAAACATTGCCAGGTTATGGTTTAAAATAAAAGAGCATATCTTTGTCTTTGATACTAATATCTATTGCATAGTGTCTTTGGTTTTGTTTAAAACGAAAAAATAGTTTTTTCGTAGGTAGACATGTTCTGACTGATCGAATTAGATCACGGTTTGGCGGGCAAACCGGTTGGTATTGCGCGATCCAAAGTGAGCATGGCTTGGTTTACGGGCTAGTGAATCCAACTTCACAATTATTACGCAGAATATACGAAGTATTAACTGCAGTATTACAGATTTTGAAGTACTCGTATTACTGACTAAATTAAAAATATGATGTCATTGTACTAAGTGAATGCTGGTTGCTTAATAAGGACATCTTACCTAAAATTACTGGTTATAATTTATGTTCCACTAATTTTAATAACAACCAAAATGACGGATTAGTAATATATGTAAAAGAAAAACATTTGTTCACGACTGAGGAGCCTCATTTTCAAGAAGGGAATTGTATCATAACAACATTGAATGATATTGTTATAATCTCAATATATAGGTCACCGTCATATAAAAATGTAGAAAACTTTTTTGCCTTCTTGGATAGTGTACTACAGAAATATTCGAAACATAAAAACATAAATATAATAGGAGATATAAATATTAACATTAACAATAAAACAGATATTAATTCGGATAAGTATTTACAGCTGATAGCATTCCATGGGTTACTACCCACTCATACTCTCAACACGTGACACAAGTGGTTCGTGTATTGATCATGTTCTGCTAAAAACGAATAATCCTTCACTTACTATGGTTCCTCAAACTTCAATCACTGATCACAAACCTGTAATTTTATGTATGAAAAATAAACAACGTCAACAGTTTTATACAACTACTATCAGAAAAATAGATCACGATAAACTTAATTCGGATATGCAAAACATTGACTTTTTACCTATACGAGTATATAATATTAAAGATCCAAATACTTCTCTTGAATACTTAGTTAATAAAATAAAAACACTAATTGAAGTTAATACTAAAATAGGGAAGTTGCCAAGACAAAAAAGATCATTAAACCTTGGATTACGACTGGTCTTCTTAGATGTATTCGTCACCGTGATAAACTACATAAGAGGGCTAGACGATTTCCAGATAGTGAAAGTAATCAAATTATATATCGACGATATCGTAATCACTGTAACGCATTTTTAAAAAAGGTAAAGAGAAATTATGAAAAAGAGCGAGTGAATATGGCTAAAAATAATAATAAGAAGCTATGGGAAGTACTTACGGATATTATAGGTAACATGAAAAAGAAAGGGTATAACAGAGAACTGTTAAATATATCTAGCACGCCGCAAGTATCTGTTAACCTTATTAATAATTATTTTGTAAATGTAGGTAAAAGTTTGGCAGAGAGTTTTAAGGTAGGAAATAAAAACACTGAAAGTTTTAATATTAACATTGGTGAAGAATCAAATTATTACTTAAATTCATTTGCTTTATTGGACACGGATGAAAGTGAAGTAGAACAATTAATTGACAATTTGAAAACCGACTGTTCAGTTGGTTGGGATGGAATTTTGAATAAATTTATTAAAATTTTTAAATATTTGTTAATACCTCCTTTAACTTGTATATTTAATCAATGTTTAAATGATGGTGTATTCCCTAGACATCTTAAGAAGTCCGTAATTCGACCTATTTTTAAAGATGGTGAAAAAACCTGTTTAAGTAATTATAGACCCATCTCTATATTACCTGCTTTATCCAAAATTTTAGAGAAAATTATAAATAATAAACTTACAAAATATCTGGAGAAAAATAATTTATTGTCAAATACGCAGTTTGGTTTTAGACATGGCAAATCAACGGAGCATGCCGTTCATACTCTTACAAATTTTTTGTCATCGTATTTAGACAGTGGAAAAAAGTGTATTTCTGTTTTCTTAGATTTGGCGAAAGCATTCGATACCGTGTCAATAAAAATACTATTAAAAAGACTGGAAAATGTCGGTATCAGAGGCACTCAACTCAAACTATTCAAAAGTTATCTTTCTGAGAGATATCAATGCGTTAGTGTAAATAATATTACCAGCAATGATTTACTAGTAACACACGGCGTACCACAAGGAAGTATACTCGGTCCAACCTTATTTCTTATTTATATTGATAATTTTACAAAATTTAATCTCTCTCAGGGACATATAATTTCATATGCAGATGACACTGTTTTGATATTTGCTGCGGATACGTGGAAAGATGTATTCTCGTCTGCACAATTAGGTATGAATGCAGTTACTAATTGGCTTTACAGTAATAAACTTTCAATCAATATTATGAAAACAAAATATATTGTTTATTCATTAAGAAAACCTATTCGCAAACTTGAAAATTTTAACTTAGTGATTCATTCATATGATTGTTTAACGAGGGATAACAGCTGTTCCTGCCTTTCACTTGAGTCTGTTGAATATATTAAATATCTAGGGGTTATAATAGATCGTAATTTAAATTTTAAACAACATATTAACACTCTTAGCAAAAGAATTCATAAATTAATATATATTTTTAAAACTATCAGACACGTTTTGGATCCAGATATATTAAAACGAGTTTACTTAGCTTTATGTCAGTCTATTATAACATACTGCATATCAACGTGGGGTGGTGCCTCTAAAACGGTGTTACAAAAGATAGAAATCTCTCAACGTGCTATACTCAAAGTTGCAACATTTAAACCTTTTCTTTATCCTACATCACAGCTTTATGATAAATGTCAGGTCCTTATAGTAAGACAACTGTTTATATTAACGATCATTCAGAAACAACATAACTTATTAGTATACAACTGATCGAACTTAAATAAACGCAGGAAATTTTCCGTAGATACAACTAATTTTAAAACAACTTTTATAAGAAAATTCTTTGCATTTTTGGGACCACACTTATATAATAAACTAAATAAAACATTGGACATTTACCACCTTAATAAAATAAATTGTAAAAAAAACTGTACATAATTACCTACAAAAATTAACTTATAATGAAACTGGAAACCTGCTTAGTATTCAGACTTAAAAATAAATTCTTATATAACTGTCACCTGTAATACTACCCGTATAAAATTTTTTGTTGCAAAAAAAACACTATTTACCTAAACCGAGGTATAGTGGTCAACCGATACATTTATATAAAATCAACTACATCTTTGCTTATAACTTTGCTAAAAATAGGTCTTTTTCGTTCAAATCTTTTCTAAATAATAGAACTAATTACTCCTCGTATTCCCCTATAGTTTTCATAGTAAATTTTCACCGCAATATAATTAATTTTCACATTTTCCATCCATTTTTTACGTAAATTCACAAATAAAAACATAAATTCATCTATAATTCGGCTGAAAATTGCCCTTTTCCGATTAAATTTTCTATTTAAATAGTATAACTAACTGCCCCCCGTATTTCTATATAGTTTTCTTGGTAAATTCTGAACGTTACATATATAAATTTTCATATTTTCAGTCCCTTAATTACGTAATTTCATTAATAAAAACATCAATTCATCTATAACTCGGCTGAAAATTGGCCTTTTCCGTTCGAATTTTCTCCTAAAATAGTGTAATTAACTGCCCCACGTATTCACATATAGCCTGCTTAGTAAATTTTCGACGATAAATTATTGATTTTCGCATAATTCGTTTTCTAATAATCCTAATTTCATAAAATTTTTAAAATTTTTCAAATCTTTGTTTCTTTCGTTCTTTTTGCTTGTGTTAGGTCCGTCCCGTGTAGAAATAGCCATCTGCACTCAAATTTTATAAATAAAACACACAGAATTGGAAAAAAAAATCCTAAATCGATTTTTTTGTTTAAAAATTGTGGTATAAGTGTGGTTTTGTGTGTGGTTTTCTTAACAATAACATCTTAACTTTTTTCGCAACCAAAATTTTTCGAGCAGCAGCGGTACAGTGATAGGTGGAAAAAATAAAGCTTTCATTTAGGTGATGGTGACAGCTGAAGTGTATTTTTACAAGTCCGGTTCTATAATTTATTTTCAATGTGTTTTTAATATAGTGGTCAAGGTAAATGTAATAATGAAAAAGGACGAGGTAGAGGTCGAGGTAAAAGACTAGGTCAAGGCTAAGGTACAGGTCGAGGCCCTGAAAAAGCATGTGAGAGCAATGACAAGCTTATACTCGTAATACCAGTTACTAGACTCCACAGAATTAGTAATTCATTTATGGGGCAAAGTATACGCTTTTACAATAAAGTCCCAGAAAATGTACAAAATTTGTCATTAAAACATTAAAACTTGTTTAAGTTTTAATGTTTTATTAAAGAAAAAATGTACAAAAAGCGTTATTATAATATAAATAAATACATAAATGAAAATAACCCCTGGGAATGAGGTGATCGCCGCCATGCTGTTTATATAAAAAATCATACAAAAAATACACATAATAAATTTATTGTTAATTAAAATATGTTTAAAAAAAAGTCCCGCTGGGTTTCTTTCTGGTTCTTCCCAGGACAGAGGTTTTTTTTGCGAACAACTAGTAAATAAAAATTGACTTTCAATAAGTATTATACAATGTAGATTTATTGATTAAAAATCATTTCATGACATTTGGCATACTACTGTGGGGAAACGCTGCCGACATTGAATGCCGCTTTGTGTTGCAGAAAAGGGCTGTTCGGACTATCTATGGTGTGAGATCAGTTAGTCGATGTTGTGCCAACCCTAGCTAAAGTCGGCCGCCACCTTAAAGCTGAGAACAAATTATCGGACGCGTCCGTCAGCCGCGGCTGACAGTCGCGGCTTAGCGGTGTGCACGGTAGCTGAGACGGCGTCCTCGGACGCCTCGCTTCGGTCATTCCAGAAAGGTTTTGTCAATCGAGAAACATGACAAACAGTGACAGCGAGGACGAATTTACAAAGTTAGCGGCAGCTGCTTTATGTCGTCCTCCAAAAAAATAGGGGACCCAAACACTCCTTGTCCATGATATTAATGTAAAACGACTCGGGTATGATGAATTTCATACATTGTATCCAGACTTACAAAAAGAAGATAAACGTTAAAAATGTACTTATGAATGTACTAATATGTACTTATAAATATAGGCACTCACTTAATTTTTTTTTCATTACACATCATGTCACGAGCGCTTTGACAGTTGGTTCGCTTGTGACACTCGAAACGTCCGCGGACGCGTTCCGTGCCCCGTTCACACTGTCCGCGGACGCATCAAACATCCAGCCGGCCAGATTCTGTTCGGACGTCCGAACGCTCAAGAGCGACGCAAGGTCATGTCCGCGTCTTACGGCCGATAGTTTGCACAGTGTAGTACTAAATGTACTGGCTAGATCTCAATAAACCGCGTCCGTCAGCCGCGTCCGATAATTTGTTCTCAGCTTTACTATTCGTTCCCCAAGCAATTGTTATCAGCGTTTTTGAGACATATTTAGCCAGATTTATTTTATTTTGTATTAATTGTAAATATAATATAATTTACAAGTTTCCTAATGTTTTGAAAACTTCAAGATTTTTCCCGTTTATTATATAGGTGTAATTGATTGCGTCGTCAAATTTATTTCCAGATTTAACAATTTAATTAGGCATTTCGAATTGGAAAATACGCCACATGCTTTTATTTTATAAATTACTACATTAATTTATAGATAACCATTTATTTGTTTTTAATTATATAAAAGTAAATGAAATTTCCTTTATGAAGGTGGCTGTATTTTTGATCTACGTAATCATGTTTTTATGTAATAACAGCCCAGATTGTAACTAACAAATGCGATCAATTGCGCAATCCGTGAATTCTTCATCAGGTTTCACTTAATATTAAAAATATGTTATTAAATATTTTTAAATATAAACAGTTTTATAATATGTATAAATATATCAGGTAATTCATTAAGTTTAATGATATAATGAATAATCACACACTTATCGATCTTATTTTTTTACTAAACCCAATGTTTTACAAAGAGTCGCTAAAATGGCTTGTACTTGTGATTTCAACACCTCTAAAATATTATTGTAATCATATTTTGATAAAATAACATAAGCAATTTCTTTCTTATTTTAATGGCTATGCATAACATTTAAAATATTTGAAGTACTCCACTCGAGTAAGTCATAAATTAAGTTTTATTGACGGCGGGTCGAACGCGCTAAACAATGTCCTGACCTACTGCCAAAGTAAGCTACCAATTTTTTTACGCAAGCAATCGAGCGGATATCTATAATTGAGTTGTCTAGATACTTACATTTGTTTCAAAATTATGTGGGTATATACAGCAAGGAAAATAACAAATAATTTGAATATCAATTTACGTAGAATAGTTATTAGGCGACAAATGACAACGACATTACAGAATAACAAAGCGAAAGTAGTGTCAAATGGGACATTAGAGTTCACACTTGAAAGTTATGTTTGACACACAATAATGATATTTTTTTAGGTGATCGATGTGTTTAGCAGTTCTGAATTATTCAAAACTTCAAATCCTTAATAGGATGTAGGATTTAGTTGCTATTGATTTCA
This sequence comes from Parnassius smintheus behrii, assembly GCA_036936625.1. Taxonomy (NCBI): domain Eukaryota; kingdom Metazoa; phylum Arthropoda; class Insecta; order Lepidoptera; family Papilionidae; genus Parnassius; species Parnassius smintheus. Next base: position 21,649,111 of record JAUPFT010000008.1, read on the forward strand.
CGGGTTTGCATTGTTCACAAGTTCTTATTAGTCGATTATGGGTTCATTGACATGGGTGTTTCGATGTTTGATATGTGGCAACATCGATGTTAAAATATCGATATTTTAATTTCTAGCATGTTGATCATCGAACATCCCTAAATGACAGACAGTTGGCCAGTCCAGTTGACATGACAAGTCTTGTTGCTTTTAGCCTACATATTTATTTATCTATGCTTTTAGCTCGCGGTTTTCAGCGGCTTTCGCTTGCGGGTGGCGGAGAGTCATAGTATGATAGTACCTATAAAGAGTAATTTGTGTGGCGGAGGGCGGCGTTAAATTGGAGTAAATGACGTTAAATAATAATTAAATTGGAGTAAATGAGTAATACTCTTTGCGATATTCTAATAAATAAGTCTTTTCATTGTTTCAAATGTTACTTTTAAATCAAAAAAATAAATAAATACTTAATAATCGTTTAATACAGTAACCATCGATTACTAATATAACTCAGATCAGGTACGTATTCCTTTACATTAACTCACATTAACTTTTCTTAAATGTCCCAAAAATTCTGGTTAAACTTTTCTCTGGTTTTTTACTATTTTGTCTCAATTTGTAATTTCTTACTTTGGCGTGAGTTTTAATTCATAATTCAAAATCATATAATAAAATATTGTTTAATTTAGATTTTCTGATGTTTCAAGTGCCTTGCAAGCTTTCAACATCTATCACAGTAAGGTTTTTGAAATCCGTGTGTCGCAGGTTACCTTTAGCTTTTAATTATTGGTTTTGGTCCAATGTACATAATTTGATCATTGTATCTTAGAATTAATTAGTTATACAGAATCCCAAGGTGATAGTATAACCCAGACTCCTCTTTAATCAAAATTATGTAATGTGTTTACAATTCAGTAGCCTTACAAATCATCCTTGATAGATTTTCTGAGTTTTTGCACAATCCTTAACATGTTTACAGACTCCAGACTTAACTAAACTTACTTGAAAAATAAAAAAGGTGATTTCCACTTGCTTGGCATATTTTAATAAATAAAATAATAAGTTAAAATGATCTTATTCAGATTGATCAACTGAAATAATAAAGAAAATAATTAATAGGTGCTGTAAAACACTAGAAATAGGAGTCTAAAAGAAGAAATAAAATTTATGAAAAATTAATTTCACTTTTAAGCTTTCTTTTTTTATTTATTCCATTTCTGTCCTTCACTGTTTAAACTTTTAGTTCAGCCTTTAAAATCCAATTTTCTATTTTTTCTCCATTTTCAAATACATTAAAACTACTGTATGTGTACTTCATACATATATACATACATACACTCATACATACATAGCGTCACACCTGTTATCCACAACGGGGTAGTCAGTGTTCTAAAAGCAACAAGCTACTCACACCATGATTAGCCAAAAATGGTTATAGATAGAAAATTGTGAAAGAAGTATTAAATAATGAGCCCATAGCCTGCCTACACAGTCACAAACCCAATATCCCATTAGTCACCTTTTACAACATGCTAGGTAAGTAACAATTCTTTCAACATGGAACTGTAGGTATTATTGAGGAAATAAATGCTTTTGACTTTTTTTTTTGAAAAATAACTTATAATTACAAAAAGTCTATTGTTATCTTCAGTGAAAGGTAATAGTCCATGGTATTTAAGAGGAGGTAGTTACATGAAAATATTTTTTTCTAGGTATTTCCTTTTTACAAAATGTTAGGGTAGTATATTATAGTTTGTAATTTTTTCGTAGTAATTATATCAGAATAATAATATACTATAATCATACTTTAATGAAATACACAATCACATAATATTTGTATTTTGTCTAATATATGATTAAGTATAAATAAAAAAAATATTCGAATTAAAATGTGATAGGTCCATAACAATTTAGAGATACTACTAAAATTAGCAAATTCGAATTAAGTATAATATTATGTTGTAATTTATCAATGGTAGTATTAATGAGTGTTTCATCTATTTAAAATACTGATGAACCTGAATCATTGATGAATTGACCGTACATATGCTACATACTATATTATAGATAGAATTAAGGCTTCTCTATTTAAACTATAGTATATAGGATCCATGCGCGGTGCATTATGCAATAGAATATCACGCAATTAATAAATACTAAGTGTATTTCTTTTTTCTTACTACATATTAGGGTATTTGTTGTTGTTGGTGATACCAGTACATGGTAAAGTTTCTATAAACCTATGATTGTACCGTAACGTAACATGTAATTGATGAATGTAATAATATATTTAAAAAAATATTATAAAAAAAATTAAAGAAGATTTTGCATATTTAATTTGACTATCCACTTTTCTGCAAAGCATAATGATCACGCCTAACCACTTATAGGAAATTAAGAAGAAACGAAACCATCGCTTACGGTAGGTACGGCGCGTTTCCACGTGCTCTAACGTAGTCGTATGATATAATTGTTTTTCATAACTAATCAACTAATAATTTTACCAACGTGGTATAACAATGCTGCAGATATATAAGTTGTAGTACGAATGGGTCGGCACAATAGGATTACGCTCTTAAAGAATACCAGCGTAAAATAGCAGCTTAATGCTGCTCTGATTTTCGTACGGTGAGTGTAGAGAGCTGGAGACTCTTTATACCGGAAACGAGGCATTCTATCGTAGTCCTTAGGAGTGACTACGCATCTGCGTTTTCATTCTTAATCGAGGGTAAGTGTAGATGCCTATAGGCGTAATAAAAACTATAGGTCACAGCATCTACTTATCATCATGTGGACTAATATAAAATAAAAAAAATAGACGATTGTCATTTCGTTCAAAAAGCAGCAGTAGTTAAATATTGAAGATATTCGTTTATTATTTATTCCGTAGCATAATAATTGATAGTTTATGCGTTACTTTCCCTTTCGCGATCACTATCGCGAGGCTGCTGGGATGCTGGGAGAGAGGAGTATAAGTATTACGATATTCTCTATCATTCACGGCCGAAACGTTGTCGGCGGTAAAACCAAAGACTGATAGCGAATTCTCTTCACCCACCCCATTACATTTAGAATTGGGGTGGGTGAAGGGTGTAGTGGACCATCGTACAGATAGAGATGGAGATCGTAAAGAAGAAATAGAGTAGAGTAGGCTAAAAAAAAAGGAGTTGTCTTACCATACCGATTCCGGTAAGCGGACGGCGCTAGTGAGCGCGCAACAGATCATACCAACATATGATACTGGAACACTGGGATTTTAGTGAGTGCAAGATCGACATCATTTGTACCTGACCCCATGGCACCTTAAACATTATCCTTCCATTTTACTCCTCAGGAGTAATAGTACATATTATGCATTTTTGGTAATATTGTTTAGATATAGTTGATTATGGGCCACAGCATCCACTTAAAGTTAGTCGGTAAAAAAAAAATACTCCATTTAACATTGAGTTTAAGTTTGATATTGAATTTGGAAATTGTGTGTGTTTATAAATATAATTTACTGTAGGAATAAACTCATTGCAAAATGTTACATCGATTGTGATCATGCATGCAATAAAAGGAAACTCAATTCATCAACATCATACCGCTCGCACTGCTGCCTTTAATGTCGATTGAAACTGTGATGAACTTTAAAGCGTCGATATTCGGGACATAGAATACTTAATTGCAGAACGGCGCTGATTGTAAATAAAGAAACGCCCAATTAAAGATTGCTTGATATTTATATATTTTCTGACCTGTTTTATTGCTTGACCTTTATATATTTTCATTAAATTTCAATAAATTCATTTCATCAAATCCAATGCCATTCAGCAGTTAATAACGTTGAATAGCATTGGATTTAGTGGAACAAAACACACAATTTTATCAAAGCAAAGTTTAAGTAAAATAGTAGGTGCATTCGCCGCGAGAGCTTACTAACTGAAGGCTGGTAGGTACTTTTGACTACGTTAGGGCGCACTGAAATGATCGGGAATAGAATATTTCGGATTGAGTTACAATAAAACCTTTTTTATAATATGAATACTGGCCTCTTGGAATATTAATGACATTCAAACAATTTAAAAAAATGTTAAAAAACAAAAACTATGTTGGTTTAAAGTTGACACGTCGTTAACAGAAATGGAGCTCACGCGTGAACATTTCCGTGCCATAATTTATCACAATTTTCGTCGCGGCTTATCTCATGGTAAATGCCTCAGCGAACTTGTTTCGATTTATGATGTTGAAGCACCGAGTCAAACGACAATATACCGCTGGTATGCCGAGTTCCGATGCGGTCGTGTGTCGCTCAGCACTGTTTCTTCTGCAGGTCGACCAAGAACAGCGGTCACGCCTGAAAACATCGCAGCTGTGCGAACTATTATATTAGATGACCATCAAGTGACATACGAGCAGATTCGGGCTGTTATCAGTATCGGAATGACTGCAATTAAGTCGATATTACATAATGAGCTGTGTGTAAGAAAGCTAGTTTCCCGCTGGGTTCCCCACAATTTGTCCGAAGAGCAAAAGGCGGCTCGTGTAGATTGGTGCCGGAATACTCTGCAACGCTTCAACGGAGGGAAGTCAAATGCCGTTTATAATATCGTCTCAGGTGACGAATCATGGATTTATTCATACGAACCTGAAAGAAAACTTCAGTCAGCAGTTTGGGTCTTCGAAGACGAGGTCAAACCAATGAAAGTGGTTCGCTCCCGCGGCGTGTCAAAGAAAATGGTCGCTACGTTTGTCTCGAAAAAGGGGCATGTTGCTACAATTCCTTTACAGGAACGCGGAACGGTTACCGCTGAGTGGTATATCACGATTTGTTTGCCAGAAATGATAGCCGAACTCCGAAAAAATAACCCGAAACGTCGCATCATCTTACATCACAATAATGCGAGCTCCCATACGGCTCTGAAGACAAATGATTTTTTGAAGCAGGAAAACGTTGAGCTGATGAGCCATCCCCGTACAGTCCTGACCTGAGCCCAAACGATTTCTTTACATTCCCTAGAATGAAAGATTTATTACGCGGTCAACGGTTTGAAGACCCCGAAGCAGGTGTGGAAGCGTACAAATGAGCCATTTTGTCAACATCAACTTCAGACTGGAATTACTGTTTTAATGATTGGTTTGCACGAATGGAAAAGTGCATTAAGTTGAACGGAGAATACTTCGAAAAACAATAAAATACAATTTACCTATACCGTGCATGTGGTTTTTCTAATTCCCGATCATTTCAGTGTGACCCTCGTAGTGAATTTGAATAAGGAATACATAGGTCATATGCAATGCAATTTTTCTAAACAACTACTTATAGTTGTTTTGAAAAATTGCAAATTCCGTTTTCAATCATTCTATTTAGAGATTATTTTCAGTACGTTTTTGAGTACCGAGACCACGTAAAACAAAAAGTTTCATACAAACTGTAACACCCTATTTCACCCTCTTAGGGGTTGAATTTACAAAAATCCTTTCTTAGTGGATGAGTAAGTGTCAGTACCTTTGTAGTACCTATGGATTGCTCAGGTACTTCTGCTTTATCTATATATAGATACATATATATAGTATCAATGCACTTCGTCTTAGCACCTACTTTAGGAGCTTATGTGAAAATTATTTTATGAAATGACTATTATATTTCACTTTATTATATTCTTATCAATTTTTAATGCCGGTTTTTACTTCTTATTAAAAGTTTTTTTTTTATTAGCGGAAGTTCACAACTTGCGTGAACATTTTACAGAAACATGCGTGGCTTGTTTGTTATGAAACTAATGTCACTATTAATGAAAACAACCGATATTTAGAAGTACATATCTTATTTTTTATAGGATAGGGTGACAAACGAGCACACAGTCCACCTGATGGTAAGTGGTTCCTGTGGCCTATAGACATCTACATCTATCCTCTATTATGAATCAAAATGCAGATGCGTTGTCACTCGCGAGGACTGAGATGGAATGCATCATTTCAGTAAAAAGGGTCGCCGGTTGTGTACACTCACCATACGAAATACAGCAGCATTAAGCTACTATTTCACGCTGGTATTCTGTGAGAGCGTGGTCCTTCCCCGGTCGAGTCGACCCATTCGTGCTACAACTATACTACTAATATAACTGTATCATGGCTCTACCGCGTAAAAAATTAAACTATAGTATATCAACTCGTAGTTCTAATACTGTGTGGTCCGAATGTGTGAAATGCAAGATAAGCTTCCGTTGAACGTAGTCACGTACTCGCCGGCCAGCACTGATAATGTAAAAAAGTCTTAAAATTAGAAACGATATCTTTTAATAATATATACATAGGTACTATAAATATTAATTTAAGTTGTGCATAAAGCAGTTTGTTGGAGTCGTTAATCAGGCGGAGAACAGTTGAACGAAAAAGTAGGACACTGAGTCAATAAAGTTATTTTTTTATACCAAGTGTTAAATGGGTATCAAATTCATTAATGATGCATACTAATTGTCTCCAACGCGTTAGATAAGGTCGTCAACTCGCCGGTCGCCGCTAGCTTTCGAACGGTCAGATTTTATTTGTACAATAACCTCTAACTATTGTGCTTGCCGCACTCAGTACGTACGAACTGCGCGGGAGGGTGTTTGTTTTCGCTCTCATATTGTTACTTGCTGTGAATTAAGTTCTTATTTTTAAAATCAAATTCAATATCAAAAATAAGGAATATATGAATTTTGTTGTGATGTCTGCTTAGGATACTGAAGTAAGCTACGGTAAGTACAGATAACGCGACAAGTGTATGAGGATATTGTGTGACATATTTTGAAATTTGATAAGGTCGATTATCATTTTGTAATGTTGCAAACATTTGGGTTTTTATATAAGTACCTACTTGATGTTTCAGCGCCTATAGAGGTCCCATGTTATGTTTTTACCAATCTGCAGTTATATTTGAATCTTGACCTCTAAAGAACGTTTTTAATAATATTCTACAAAGAAGTATCGTACAAAAAATCATAAATGGTTTTTTAAAACTTTCAAATACTTTAATCGTGCTTTGAAAATAAAACTGCAATTAATTTACGTCGTGATCATAAGAATATAGGAATTTAACACTATGCTTTAAAACTAAAATTGTTTTATCGTTTCTAATTGCGCGCTAAACTGTAAATCGTATTTTAACAACCTTTAAACCGTCAAAAGGCAAGGCGTGGTGAAGAGTGCACGCCTTGCAATACATAACGCAGTGTTGGTACCGACTTTGTTATATGGCAGCGAAACCTGGGTATGCCAGAAGAAGCATAAAAGCAAGTTGAATGCAGTGGAGATGCGATCTCTTCGTAAAATGTGTGGCGTTACCATAGCCGACCGAAAGCGAAACGAAGAGATTCGCAATATGGCAGGATTGAAAGATGACCTTATCACAAAAATTGATAGGGGCGTACTCCAATGGCTTGGGCACGTTGAACGAATGAGTGAAGACCGAATGGTGAAGAAAATATATAGAGCGAAAGTAAATACTAAAAGGTGTCGAGGTAGACCGAGACTAACTTTCGAAGACCATGTGAGCAAATTGCTCGAAGAGGGGAGGGTCAAGAGTACTCGGATACCTAGACGTGCATGTATGAAGAAGTTAATGAACCTGAAAGAAGCGAAAGAGGTATGTAAGGATCGTGACACTTGGCGATCTGTTCTCTCTGGCTACCCCGTTAGGGATTGTGCGTGACGATAAGTAAAGTAAAGTAAAGTAACAACCTTTAAAAAACAAATAAAAAATAAGTCGTCGCTTTTTTTATCAATTGCCAAGATCCTGTTGAGTATTGTAATTGTAATAAAGATTACATTTAACAAATCGACTTGCCACATGTCTAATTAACAGTATCGTATCCCTGTCCGCGAAACAGACACAATAGTTGAACCTTTGGAATGTTCATATATTATGATTTATGGCATAGGCAAAGCGTTAATTGCCTGTTTAATTGTGGATGGTCTCTTTATATTGTGCTGTGTAGGTCGAAGATACTGATGGATTAGGTATTCGTCTGAGTGCATGGTGACATACCCCTGGATAGAGCAAATTCCCAATGTAGGGATACCACGCTAGGTATTTCTTCTATATATAGTGGGTTTTCTTTTTCAATATTAAAATTATGTACCTTTTACACATTCAGATTTACATCATGCATGCGCTCCTTTTGTGGTTTAATTTTAAATGACACAAATTACATCTTGAAACATCTTAATCTCAGAATAACATTAAAATGATTACATATTAATTGAGAATTATTTTTCGTTCTTTAATTTCAGCTTTTAAAAAATCCAATGCTCATAATATATTAACGAGGGAATGTAGTTGCCCCGATTTGTACGCGGGTTTACAGTAGGGCTGCCACCTTTTTTTTGAACATAGTATTTATCCCAAAAAAGATTCAAATTCATAATACTTTTGAAAAATTCAGGAGCAAAAAAGTACACATTTATTTTTAATCTATATGTATTTTTCCTGTTTGTATGTTATTGCTCTTTGCTTTGGCCATCAATGATCTAACCTCCTTGCCTAGCTTTAAAATCTACCTTACCTTTAAAATAGTTATAGGAATCGTAGCAATTTATATTCATATTAAAATAAATTAATATTTATTTTATACCTACGTGCTTTTTTTTCTTCTTTCAATTTTACATTCACGATGGAAAAAATTCTTTCCGTAAAACTTGTTCCAGACGGAGAAATTTACTTGTCACGGTTAATATAAAAAGCGATAGTGAAATTAGAGATAAAATATATTATTTTTCGTACTATATTATTTTTCTATAATATATAGTACAATTGACTGCAATACAGTACGATACTATATATTATGGTGGCAACCCTCGTAGGCAGCTGCAGTTTTTATTATTTGGAGCTGTTTTTAGGAAGATTCTTCTCATCTCCTATATTTTCCACTCTTACTAGATAGTATCTCAGTTGATTCTCCACTACCCCTATTTGAGTATAATATGATTTTAATATTTTTTTATTTAATATAAACTTCTATTTTAAAGGTATATTTTATGATTTGATTTCCCTTTTACCACTACTTCTTATACTTTAGCACAAAACCTTTCGAAAACCAAGTTAATCTTTCTAAATCTGAGGATCATAAGAGCATTGATGTGAAAAATCATCTAATGGTGACCACACACGGACAGTTCAACTGATCATTCCGACTGATCAGTTCAAAATAAAACTGTTGATATTTTTTAAAATATCGGATAATACTAATATGTAAAATTTCGATATTAATATTGTTACGAGCTTGAGGTTTGTGACAATAAAAATTGCCGATAAAATTACCTAAACTAACACTTTAATTTTCTTTACACAAATTAAAACTTAAAACACTAATAATTAATCACACTAATTCACTTTATTTCGCTCCGAAGCTTCGCTTGTCTCGCCGAATTCAATACTTCCCCGATCGCACCTTGCAGCGCCTATAAATACACATTAGTACCGAATCATCCAGAACATTCAAGTAAATACGCGCACCAATCGACAAAGCGCCGAAAGTTTGAGAGTCAGCTTCCAGAAGCTTAGTGATGTCATTTTCTGGAAAGCTCTCCCCTCGCTCCGTTACCCGACACTAGATGGCGCTAGTGCCAGATTAGCCGCGCAACAATATATTCACAATGATCGATATATCGAAAATCCACTATTAAAAAAAATATCAACAGTTTTAGTTTGAACTGATCAGTTGAATGATCAGTTGAACTGACCGTGTGTGGCGTCCATAAGGTGCTCCTGTTTCCAACTTGGCATTTAAGTTTAAGGCAAATCCTCCCCAATTACCAAGGGGGCCAAGTATTTTTATATGATATAAATTGTGTCTGTATTGTTTTTTTAGTGAGGCCGGCATTCAAAATGCATCGCACATCTTTGTTACATGTTATTTGCTTTGGAATAACGTTAAACCTGTGGTCATGGACGCGAGCAGAATTGTTTACAGCCATATCAGAAGTCGAACCTTTATTGGAGACTCACAAAAGAATAATAGATGATTTGGATGATTATATTCAAAAAGAAGAGAAAAGATTGGCCATTTTGAAAAAGTAAGTGATTTCGATATTTTATTAAAAATTAATTTTGTTTTACGTTTTTATTATAAAATCCTCATTTCATTTCCAAATATAAATATTTTCCAATGAAATTGACGTTTCATGATTAAGAATTGAATTATTATTGTTCAGAAAAAGCGAATTATTCAAAATATTTTTCTAATTGCCAATTAAAAGCTTATATTTATGGGAAGTTTTTTAAGTGTCCTAGCTATTTCATAAAGTTTCTATTGCACGCGAGTCACTGAACTTGCTTCTTCTTTACTGATTAATTTTAATTTAATTGCGTTGAAAAAAAAAAGTTGCGTAAACTTCGAAAAGTGGAAATCTGTTGAGGCACGTTCTGGAGAATACGGCGGATGAGGAGGGCGCTCTAGCTTTAGGTCTGCTAATTTTGCCAACGTTTGTTGTAAGTTAACGTACAGTATGTGGCAAAAGATAATTCACCAATCTGAAATGTTTGATTGATTTGGGTGGTGACGCGGGTGCCCAACTCGGATTTATCTACTGTGATGAACGCACGCGAGCGTGGTGTCGTTACGAAAGTGATTGAACCAATAACGCATAATTTGTTCGTTAGCGGTGCTCGGTCCATTTCATTGATATTGAGTGCTGTTTGAAATGCATTGTTTTCACGTTGTAAGTCATATTCAAAAGTAACGCGATTTTTGAGTGCGTGGTTTTAAAATAAAGCGATATTGCAGAAAAAAAATTTAAAATTTATTTGAATTAGAAATTTGAATTTATAAAATGCATTTCGTTAACCATGACATCAACACGTAAAATACCTCCCAACTTCCCAACAATCACCTTCGTAACCAAGGGTGCTGTAAACTAGGAGTTTGTAAAGTTAACATTAAATGCGATACGAGCCCTAAAATTAGTTTAAGTATTAGCGAAAATACAACAATCATTAAATATGTTTGATTTATATAGGAGATATACATTGGCGATCTTTGCGAGGTACTTCTCATGTGTACTGTAATAATTTTAGCGAATGCAATCGGTGTGATATTGGATTTAATATTACTCTACAAGTTTTAGAAAGAAAATGGGGGGTAATCTGTTAAAGTCCACAGTATGGAGTGTAAAAGTAAGGAGTACCAACTCCCATAGTAGAATAGTTGAAAAAGTGGTCATCTGTAAGCAGTAAATAACAGTTCAAAAACTCTCCACAACAGCGCTGGAGTAGCTACTGGGATGAAATGAACTTAGCAGTTGTCGACGGTTTAAGTGTGCTGCTAAACTGCTCAGTAGCTCTAAAATCTAAAATAATTTTATATAGTAAATATAACCTCGAAATAGTCGTCTATCCCATTAATATTTTTCGGTGCGTTCTTTAAAATTTACCCTGTAGCTATATAGTGGCGCCACCCTTATTTAAAGGTTTTTATGGACACTTTTTAATACACAGTCTGTACTCCTTATTTCTACACTCCATGGTTCACAGGTTGCTAATAGGGAGCATATTTTCCATAGCTGGCACGCTTGGCAAATAGTTGGCAACCGCAGTTTTTTATTTTTAGTCGTTATTAAACCCACTGCTGTCCATCAAATTACATCACATCAGCATGATGGCAACTATTTGGTACAAATTGTAGAGTAATATTAAATCCGATTTTATTCCGATTGTTTTCTCTAAAATTATCACACTAGTCTAGTGATCTATACTTAGAACGTACTTCTAGAAGAACATGCTCGTACATGATTCGATGAATGCTGGTGGCTCGAACCGTGGGCAATCTTAGGGGAGGTTTATAATCATCATGACGATTTCTTGTAAAAGCTCGAAATTTGCAAACCTTTACTAGTATTTTACGCTGTCAATTTTTACGAAACATTCAGACCACGAGAAGTGCTATCGACCGTTTCTTTCGTCAGTCATCCTTCAAGGAGTCAAGGACCCGTACTTTACAAATTCAATAGAGTGCCTGATGGGGGAATTCGCCATAGTTCCACGCTTAGCTGTGGCGGATAGGCAACCGCAGTCTTTTCATTATCAGGTTGAGGTAACACGTGGCGGCACACCACCTAAAACTTAACTCGCACGTGGAATACTGTCCCCATCTCTGGGCTGGGCACCAGTGCACTACCTTCCATTTGATCGGTCGGTCGGTGCCCGAGCTCTTTCCGATCGGCTTGACTCACTGGCACTGCAAAGAGATGCTGCATCTCTTTGCGTGTTTTATCGCATTTACGATTGAGAGTGCTCTGAAGAATTGTTTGGACTAATTCCAGCGACACAATTTTACCATCGCGCATCGCGTCAAAACTCGCGATACCATCCATACCATCTGGATAACTGTCGGCACCACCGTGCGATTTAAAAGAAGTTTTCTTCCTCGCACAATTTCCTTGTGGAATCGACTACCACCAGAGATTTTTCCGGACCGATACACCTACAAGAAAAGAGCCTATTCTTTTTTAAAAGGCCGGCAACGCATCTGCAATTACCATGGTGTTGCAGTTGTTCATGGACGGCGGTAGTCACGTACCACCAGAAAGCTGCGTGCTTGTTTGCTCCCTATCCTATAAAAAGATAGATGTAGTTTGCTTCCGTCACTTCTTACGACACTCCCGTGACACCTTGATGTGGCGAATTTTTTAACTTATACAACAAAAATAGATTACTATCTTTGAGTATCTCAATTTTATACATTCCGTTATATGTTTATGTCTTTGTAACACCAAATTATCATTCTTATTATTTTAGGCACTTGAATATCTATAGGAAAGAACATGATATGGCGATGGAAGACATTCCCAATTACTTGGGGAACCCAATTAATGCATTCACACTTATTAAAAGGCTTACAACTGACTTAGACTTCATCGAACAAAGTATCAAAGTCGGCACAGGTAAACATTTAAATTTTTGATGAAATATTTATAAAAGTTAATTATACTCAGTGGATTCGGTCCTGCCAATGACCTTACCCATGGTCCCAGTGACTCATTGGGCGCCAATTGCGTTTTTTAAATATTCAGTTAAATTCTGCTCAGTGGTGTTAGTTACCTCAATAACCATATATTTAGTCTTCTTTAGTAGCGGATCTTGATCATATAAGAAACTTCTTGGAAACGATCACTTCATTTGCAGAGGATATGCATAACTCTTTTTATACAGTGTTTGTTAAAAACACACACATACAAACAAATATATGATTTTTATGGAATATGGATGACTACCGATATCATGATCTAATGGTAAGCGGATTCTGTACCCGTGGTTATCACTGTGTAGACTATGTGTGTGTTCTACATTTATCCTCAGTGAATAATCAAAATGCATATGGTCGTATCCATTCAGATGGACTCCGAGGTAAAAAGGCTTTCCACCAAGTAAAATTGATATGTAAAAGCGATAGTAAAAATGATATAAATTCCAAGAATATATGTATAATAGTATTCAACTCAATCTCTCATTTTAACTTTTTTCACTGATATATTTAATATTAAACATTTGAGATAAATAGCAAGAAAAAAAGCGATCTTAAAACTTAATGGAGTGAAGTGGCGTGGAGGGTTCTGGGGGTGGTGCATACGTTTTATTCAAAATTACTACTGACTAGCGACGTAGCCTGACAAAATTTACGGCAAAAACAAAAAAATGCCAAACTAGCAAGCAAAAAGCGTTTTGTTTTCCAAAATAGTTTTTGAGACGTCTTTAGAAATTATATACAGAGTTTTTTTCAAAGAGTAGTCAAATTTTAAACTTAAGTTAAAATATATAAAATAATGATACACCGTTACTGAACTTTTTGAAAATACGAGTAAATAAGACTTCTACTTTTATTTAAAATTATCCCAAATATTCAATTTGGGATAATTTGATATATATAATATATATATATTAAAAATTAATGTTATTTATGGACAACAACGTTTTTGCCTACCGATTGACCCTTACGAATGTGTGCGTGTGCAGTAAAATCAGTTAAAATAATGCATTACCATGCGTTTTGAATTTAAAGGATAAAATGGGCAGAATTTTTGAGATTTTTTTATTAATTTTTATTCGTCATTTGCCTATATTATTATATTACATTACTTACTGTGAACCTTCTCTGCAAATTTGGTCGGTTATTGCAGAAGCCTGTATAATAGTTATACTTCATATTATGTTGAACATATCTTGCATGTTCTCTTTTATCTATCAAGAAAATAATTGAAAATGAAGTTTATATATATAGTACAGTATACTAATTTATAGTTGTGTCTACGTGAGCAGATTTTGGTACGTGGTAGTGTCATGCTGCAGCTACATTACGGTTGTATCACGAATAGGCCGACTCGACCGGGGTAGAACAACGTTCTCGTAGAATACCAGCGTAAAATAGCAGCTCGATGCTGTGTTTCGTATGGTGAGTGTAAAGAACCGGAAACCCTTTTTATTGGAAACGAGACATTCCATCTTAGTTCCAGCCTCAGAGGTGACAGCGAATTTAAGTTTTGATTCTTAATTATGGATAAATGTAGATGTCTATAAGATACACAAAAAAATAAAGTTTATAAGGGTAATTTTTTGTAAGACATGCATTTACCTGGTAAGACATGCAGGAAGTCGATGGATGCAGGTGGCTCAGGATCGTGCTTTGTGGCTTCCCTTGGGGGAGGCCTATCTTCAGCAGTGGACTTGTGAAGGGCTGTAATGATGATGATGATGATGAAGTTTGAGAATTTATTCATTTTTGTTTTGTTTTAATAATTATGACTATGTTTCGTTGATTTTATTTGCATTATTTTTTTTTAAATATAATGGTGTTATTATTTTCTAAGTATCTCATATGAATACTGCTTTATAAAGTTTTTTGTGTAACATAATATCTTCTTTTGTGTAAAAAATTCCATTGTATTTATTTTGTGTTACGTAAATTTTTTTTGAAATTGACTCGTATCAGGTTTATTAAATTTGCAAAAAAAATTAATAAGGTAATAAAATTAATAATAGTCACTGAGTCACAAAACAAATAATAGTACTGAATCAACTTATGTATATTATACAACGGTAAGACACTCAAGTAAATATTTAAGTAGATACTTTTCCTTGAGAAATGCATGTGATGGTATGGCGATTGTATTTTTTCTTTACACTTGCATGTGTAATCGTAAATACCGTTAACAAAGCAGTTTTTGTGGGTGTATGTGCCACGATTGTTTTTTCAACCGACGAAAACCGTTCTCAAGTCGACGCGTATATCTATTTATTTTTTTATGTATCATCATCATCATCATTACAGTCCTTTAAAGTCCACTGCTGAACATAGGCCTCCCCCAGGGTATGCCACAAAGCACGGTCCTGAGCCACCTGCATCCATCGACTTCCTGCATGTCTTACCAGGTCGTCACTCCATCTAGTGGGGGGTCGCCCTACACTTCGTCTACCGGTACGAGGCTGCCACTCGAGAACCTTTTTTCCCCAACGGTTGTCGGTTCTTCGAGCTATATGGCCGGCCCATTGCCACTTCAGCTTACTAATCCGTTGGGCTATGTCGGTCACTCTGGTTCTACTGCGGATATCCTCATTTCTAAGTTTATCACGCAGAGAAACTCCGAACATAGCCCTCTCCATAGCTCGCTGAGCGACTTTGAGCGTCCTCATACGGCCAGCAGTGAAAGACCACGTCTCAGTTCCATATGTCATCACTGGCAACACGCACTGGTCGTACAACTTAGTTTTCAGGTTTTGAGGTATACCTGACGAGAAGATGCGTTGTAATTTCCCGAACGCTGCCCAGCCGAGTTGAATCCGTCGATTGACCTCTCGGTCGAAGTTGGACTTACCTAGCCGGACTATTTGTCTCAGGTAAACGTACTCGTCAACAACTTCGAGCTTAGTGCTCCCAACAACTACCGGCATAGGTGTGACATGGACATTAAACATGATCTTTGTTTTGTCCATGTTCATCTTAAGACCTATCCGTTGGGAGGCACTATTGAGGTCATTGAGCATAGTGCTTGAGTCCTCCAGCGATTCTGCCATAAGGACTATATCGTCGGCAAATCGAAGGTGAGTGATGTACTCGCCATTGATGTTAATACCGTATCCTTTCCAGTCAAGTAGCTTGAAAACGTCTTCCAATGCAGCGGTGAAGAGTTTCGGAGAAATAACGTCACCCTGTCTTACAGCTCTCTGCAGTTGGATAGGTTTCGTACTCTGGTTCTGTACTCGGATAGCCATCGTAGCCCTACTGTACAAACACTTCAGCACTTCGATATACCGACAGTCAACTTGGCACCGCTGAAGAGACTGTAGCACCGCCCAAATTTCGACGGAATCAAAGGCTTTCTCATAGTCCACATACGCCAGGCAAAGTGGCAGATTGTACTCTTCGGACTTCTGTACAATTTGCCGAAGAGTATGTATGTGGTCTATGGTACTAAAGCCTTTTCGGAAACCGGCTTGTTCGAGAGGCTGGAAGTCGTCGAGTCTGCGTGCGAGACGATTCGTAATGACTCTGGAAAACAGCACGTAGACGCGGCTCAGAAGGAAAATCGGTCTGTAGTTCTTCAAGAGGGCATTGTCACCTTTCTTGAAGAACAAGACCACCGCACTTCTGCTCCACGCCTCCGGAGTAGTGCCACCATGGAGGACGGAATTAAAGAGCCTCTGAAGAACTTCAAGTACCGGTGTTCCACCCGCTTTCAGAAGCTCCGCTGTAATTCCATCCTCGCCCGGGGACTTGCCGTTTTTAAGGTGCTGGAGAGCCATTCTAATCTCGCTCAGACTGACGTCCGGGATATCATCGGAATAGTGTCGGATAAGACACGCTCTTGGATCGTTACTCACACTTGCGTGTAGCTCCAACGATGACATGTACAGCTGCCTATAGAACCTCTCAATCTCACTCAGAATTTCAGGTGTCCCGGAAACGATGCTGCCACACTCAGTCCTCAGCTTTGACAGTTGGCTCTTACTGGCAGACAGATCTCTGGCAAAGACTTTGGAGCCCTGGTTCCGCTCAATCGCTTCTTCAATACGAGCAGTATTAAATTTGCGTAAGTCTCGCCGCATGCATTTGGAGATCTGTCTGTTCAGTTGCCTGTATGCTGTCAAATCTGTTGACGATTGCAGCCTCATCTCCCGTCTAACAGCCATGAGATTAAGAGTGTGATCGGAGAGCTTGTGTGTTCTTCTGCGGCCGGTCTTGCAGAACTTAGCTCCGACCGCATGGACAGTTTCCACGAGCTTGTCATTCATATCGTCCACTGCATTGCAATCTTCTAGGCACTGAAAGCGGTCCCGTAACTCGAGCTGAAAGGTTTCGGGATTCTGGATTAGAGCACGAGGGGGACGGAGCGTTGACTTCATCAGACGAGACCTCTCCAACTTAACGTTTAGGTTCAGTGTGCCTCCAACCATTCGGTGATCGCTGCCAGTTTTCACCCTTGCGATCACTGAGACATCACTGAACAGTTGGCGGCTGGTCGTCATAATGAAGTCAATCTCGTTTTTTGTCGAACCGTCGGGGCTCGACCAGGTCAACTTCCTGTGGGGCCGCTTCTGGAAGAAAGAGTTCATCATAAAGAGTCCCTCTTTCTCCATGAAGTCGGCCAGCTGCTGGGCCCTACGGTTCCGTTGCCCTACTCCAAATTTCCCTAACTTCAGCTCACCGCTTTCTCTTGTGCCTAGTTTTGCGTTGAAGTCTCCCATCAACACCCTGTATTGAGTTTTGGAGGAATGCATGGCTTTGGAAATATCCTCATACATTTCCTCCACCTTCTCATCGGGATGTGCCGAGGTTGGTGCGTAAATCTGTATGACCTTCAGCGAATACCGTTTGGTGATTCTGAGTATCAGGTACGCGACCCTCGTCGACACACTCCCAATCTTTACAAAGTTGTTGACGAGAGACTTGTGGACGAAAAATCCGACACCTCCTTGGGACAGATGGGCGCCCTCCCTTATTGATTTATACAGAGTAGTCCGATTTTGATAATTCTCTTTTTTATAGATAGGGTTACCTATACCTCGAAATTGGTCCTATATAATTTTTGGAAAAAAATTAACCCTAAGGGTGGGAAATAGGGGTGATTTATTGTTTACCCATAGATTTTGATGCTGAGTTGTGTATTACAACATTACATAATAATTACATTACGTTACAAAAAAAACCTCATGATGCATTAGACCTGTCAGTCTCTTGTGTGTAGACCTCTAAGTCTTTGCATTTCTGCTAAAGCTCGTTCATCGTGAGGTTTGTGTAATACCTTATTTGGCTCTAGATCTGATAAAGCCTCCTCCAGCTTATTGTTATATAACATGGTGTGAAGTCCCCTTTACCGGTAACAACACATTCCACCTTAGGCCTTAGAGACAGATATAGGTGTCTAGAGGCCACAGCACTTTTCATCACGAAGAGTGCTTAAAAAGAGTGATTAAAAAACATTTGTTCATACGTTAGGAATACTTACAAAACTGGGGTCTTTTTGCTTTGTGTAATTGTATAATTTACATAAATATCATCTCGAGACTGATTATGTTATGATATTATGTACCCTGTTACTTTGTTTTGTACATTTATTTTATTTTTAGGATAAGAAGTATTTGTTTACAATAACTGTATAAAAAGTGCAATTCGATGACATCTTTATAATTTATGCATATAATGTTATCTCGAGAACCTGCCTTAATCGAAACTGTTATGTTATGTACGTCATATATTACCGGTTTCCATTCAGTGCAATATTTAAATACCGTTTTATTGCAAACCAGATTGTTAAATGTCGGTGTGTGATGTGAATTTCTTTGGCTTTTTATCGTTTGCTGATAATGTGTATTTCTATTATAACCAACTTTTGAACGCAATCCTATAAGCGGTCTAGGAAGATATTATTATTATTATATTATTATAAGATATATTGAAAGAATTAAAAGACATAAGTCGTCGCAACCACTATCTTGAAAATCGCTTCACTAGGCAATTTTCGGATAATATGTATACAACATTTAGACCATGTATTCAATAGGCAATAGTTGACGACCAACGACGTAACGGTGTAGACGACGCGACGTTTCTAAACAAAATTTCCACGCTGTCGCTCAACAATATTAACAATTGACTTGTAACATGTTTGCGCATCAATTGTTGGTATGTATTTTTATTGCTTTAAGTATAGAATATTTAAGAAATAATGACTGCTCCGTAGCACAGTGGCTAAACGCTGGGCTACAGCGTTGCTGGCCGTGGACTCGAATCCCGCACGGAGTAATATAAATAATTATTCCGGTTCTGGATGATTGTCCATGTGTAATTTATGTATGTAAAACGCATTCGATTTACAGAAGAAAACTCAACGTTTTTAGAAAAATAAATATATTGTCTCTTCATAAAATAGAGTTTAGCCTGTTAACAATTAAATTAATGAATTATAAAAATCCGCATAAACAAATTGCAATTTTTATACGTGGGAGCATTACGCATGGTTGTATATTAAATGGGTCGCCTCGACTGGGGTAGGATATCGCTCTCACAGAATACCGTAAAATAGCAGCTTAATGCTGCTGTTTCGTATGGTGAGTGTAGATAACCCTTTCTACTGGGGCATACAATTTTAGGCTTCAGGGGTGGCAACAATGTTGATGTCTATGGGCTACGTCATTAACTTATCATCACGTGAACTATGTGCTCGTTTGTCACCTTTAACAAATACGAAATCAAAATTTAAAAATATCCATGTATCCATAAGAGCCTATAAAAGACCTCGGCCGAAATAGGCCTCTCCATATTTTGTCTCATAGGGGGTTTTGCCTATGCCTCCTTTAATTAATTTCCTAATTTTGGGAGGGTTTTACCATAGTTGTCGTGGTAGCTCAGATGGTTAGCGCTCGCTGTAAATTTCACAGTACTCGAGCAAACCGGATTCGATCCCCGCCGGCGCCAAAGAAATTGTTAATTGCAATTTTAAGTGCTGATTTACACGTGCTTGCCGGTAAAGGAAATAATCATGAGGAAAAAAAAATCGTAGACATGTGAAGTTCGCCAACACGCATTTGGGTAACGCGGCGGACGCTTCCTTGTCCTAAAACCCTCTTAGTAATGAGAGGAGGGGAGGTCTGTGCCCAGCAGTGGAACGTATATAGGCACTGTAACTTAAACTTTTTTTTACCATAATTGACACGCTTGGCGAGCGGGTTTGCAACCGCAAGTTTTATAATTTTGAGTTGTTTATCAGGAAGATGCTGCCGACCAAGTCCTGTTTCGGTTTCCCTCATTCACCTGTTAAGCACCCACGGGTTGATATGTGATAGTGAATATTCTTACGCCGTCACTACACGGTTTATTCGGACATTTTAAAATAATATATCGAATTAATTTACCAAATGATACAAATATTGTGCTAATAACATGAGTCAATATAAATATTAAATGCAGAAAAAGTAAATTTGTTTAAGTGTTCTCTCATTATTGTTTAATTAACTATGTGTCAAGCAAATACTAAAAACATGTTTCACATAAAATAACTTTGAAGTATGACCTTTTAACAATACACGAATGGTTTATATATTCGTGTAAAATTGCGTCATACACATGTTGCATTATTAAAATATGTAATCATCAAGCGACACTGAATAAATAACAGCTGTGACATTAAGATGTTTGCTAATAACGTAACATAGGTAATGAAATCATACAACTTGTTAGCACGTTAGCACCGTACAGGAATAATATTGCTTAGCGTCGCTTGCTTACATATTTGACCAATTGTGACCTTGTTATTTATAATCATAGATGTGTTTTCATGTTATTTATGTAAATTTTCTTACGTGATCGAGCCATGCTGCAGATATATTACTAGTATAGTTGTAGCACGAATGGGTCGGCTCTAACGGGGTAGGACCACGCTCTTACAGAATACCGGCGTGAAATAACAGTTTAACGCTGCTATGATTCGTATAGTGAGTGTACAGAACTGGAAACCCTTCTTAGAAAGGAGGCATTCCATCTTAATCCTCACGGATGACAACGCATTTTCATTTTGATTCCTAATCGAGGATAGATGTAGATGGCTATGGGGTACAGTAACCATTTACCAACAGGTGGACTGTGCGCTCGTTTGGCACCCTGTTAGTTTTATAGTTTAGCTCTAAAAAAGCTTAGAACAGGTGTATTCAGTCAAAGATTTATATTTATAGTAATTATGTCCTTTTGGTTATGTTAAAATAACTAAACTAAATTCACTAACCGAGTGGTGGCGGTGTAAGAATACCCACTAGCCCATATCGTACCGTGGGTGCCGTAGGAGGCGACAGAGGGAACTCAAGCAGGTGATGGGCAGCAGAATCATCACTCACTCTACAACTTGGTAACAGTATACCAACATGCATGGAGTAATCTCGGGCATTTAGAAGATTCCCTTCACAGTAGTTATATTGACCTTATATTTGCGATGAATAATTTTAGTGTGGCTGCCTGAATTGAACCCGAGCTATAGAACAACTTCCACGACTTTACCTTCTTATTTTTATTTTTAACTCTATATGAACTATAAAGGCTTTTGAACGGAGCTAAAGTGAATGTCATTCATATGGAATTGCCAAATAAATAACGGCTTTAAAGACTCGTGATCTGCAATAGTAATTTTGTGCTACATATTTACCATCGGCATGAGACCTGAATTCAAAAGCAAGACAAAAACGCACTCAGCCTTTGTTCTTGAAAGTTCAAAATTTAATGTTTAGTAAGAAACTTGGTTTTGAAAAGTTAAAACAACAATAGTTCTTTGTACTACTAAGGTATGTTGTCTTTAAGTATATTATTCTATTCATCATGCCTCTATACCGGGTTTTTCTACCGATACTGGAGAATATTCTTTACTTCATTCATCAGTGCATACTTCAGGATAAGAAATAGTGATGGGAGACGACGTTTCGTTCGATTTTGCCCCAAGCGTACTCGATAAGTTTTTTTATTTGAGCCATTTCTTATAAGTTAGTCCAGGCCTTTACGTCACAGCTGTAGTTCTATTCTCATTCTTGATATTTGACACGTTTTAAATAACAATAATCCACTTTGTCAGCTCTGTCTAACCACTGCTGGATGTAGGCTTCTTTAGTAATGCGCACACCAGTTTGAACTTCCACTATTATCTACAAATAATTCGAGATTTTTAAGAAGGATTTGCAGTGATCATTACCGAATACTGGGCGTTTTTAAATATTTGAAAAATAAGTCTCATACCATTGAAATATTATGTAGTACGTTTTATTAAAAACACCGAGACATGGTTGCTTGCATTACGAGATATATATAGCCCGCGGGCTTAAACTCTCTTAGTCTATGCCTTAAAAACTTACTCCGTGCCTCTTTCCACGCACACTGCACTGACTTACAGATTTTGTTCCTTGTGCATTTTCAATGTCTCATACTAACTAGTTATTTTGTTTCCTTTTTATAATTTTTTTTTTCAATTCAATTCAATTTATTTGCTATTCTTGTTGTACATTTGGTATTATATTTAAAAAAAAAATGTTCAAAACAAGAACCCTGCAAGGGCACTGCAAATATAGGCAATTATTAATATTATTACTACATTCACATTATAGTGTTATAAAATTATCATTTAATGAATATTTACAATTAACTTAAATATAAATTGGATCATATTATATTATTTATTTGTTTCAATTCCTATTTCCTACTCAATCACTAAAAAACTCCTGCAACGAGTAATAACAATTTTTCGTTAAATATGTATTAACTTCCTTTTTAAATTTTTTAATGCTTTTAAGAGGTTAGAGTAAGTCAGCTCAAATTCTAATTTCGCCCCCACTTCCCCGCGCGTCGTATGCTATGTACCGAAATATTTGTAATCACTAATACTGTAAGTAGAAAGGTCGTTAGACACTTATTTCATTAGGTTTATCATATTTATGCCTGTTTCTTAACGCCAAGCCAGCCGCTTCTTATTTTTATCACGGTTATTTCCCATTTTAATTTTACGTCGTACTGTTGCGTAATGTATATTCTGATCGTAAGCGACACAACTTCTCCCTTCAAAAGCCTAAGCGATACTAACGGATAACGGAACGACAGGAATCAAGCTCAAGACGCCGATAGTTTAGGTAATTTCTTTTTACAGTGTAAATAATGGTATTTTAAAAAAAGTAAATAACATAAGCACTGCTTTATAGTTAGTTCAGTTAGTATGCAAAGTTTCATGATCTTATTTAAAGTATTTTATGAATAACAGCGGTTTATTGTTTATTTTGGAGGTAACTTTGGATTTTTTTTCTATCGAGAAAATTTTACGAAATCGTGTTTTCGTCTAACATAATGACTAACATTAATCCTCAACTTTACCATATATTTATTTCAAAATTAATGCTGCAATATTTTCGGCATAACGAAGGATCTTGCTAAGCCATTTGACGTTATATTTCCCCTTAATGCTTCTGATTTGTTCTGGAATTTTGTTGTATATTTTTATTGACGTGGCATAGGGACCGGTGTTTACGATTTGTAATTTTGATGTAACTGTGGATAATTTTATTTTTGGTCTTAAATTTTTAAGGCGAAAATATTGAGGGAACCAGTCGATATTATTTCTAACTAGTGAGCATATCTCGGATATATATAGGGATGTTAATGTCAGGATATTATAATTGATAAAGTAATTTCTACAACTTGTTATGGAGTCGATATTTGCAAGTATGCGAATACATTTTTTCTGAATTAGAAATACTTTGTTAGCGTCTGTGCTGTTACCCCAAAGTACCACACCGTAGCGTATCCAGGCGTCTGCGTACGCGTAGTAGGCATAGGTTGCTGTTTTTAAGTCCGTGGTTTTTTTAAGTTCTATAAGAGCGTATGTAAAACTAGATAATTTTTTGACAACTTTATTAATGTGCTCCTTCCAATTTAAATGTGCATCTATATTTATACCCAGGAGACAGTGAGAGTCAACATACTCCAAGGGAATATTTAGGTATTGGTAGTTGATAAGTAAGGGGCGTTTTTGGTATGGTCTAAATTGCAAAAGTTTTGTCTTTTTGAAATTAATCTCGAGGTTGTGATCTTGGAGCCAGCAATTTATTACATTTAAATTAGAGGTAAGGAGATGGTGTAAGTCTGTGCTATTGGGACAAGGAAGAATTAATGAAATATCGTCAGCAAAAAGAACACAGGGGGCATTACATATATTCGGAAGGTCATTCACATATATTAAAAACAGTCATTCACATATTTTAAAACTTATGCGTTATAGTTCTCGTATTTTAAACCATTACTGCGGACTCACATAAGATACAAAATGTGTAATAAAACTAAAAAGTTATGGCACTATTCTTTGTGCGTAAAGCACAGAATAAATAATAGTACTACGTAAACTTATTACGTAGAGTACTACGTACTACAAGAACGCATTTGAACTCATTGTTTTCTTTCAAAAATTATGAGGATCGTATAACGTCTCCAAAACGTTCACTCCGTATTATTTCTATTTTTATTATTTAAATATTAATTATCTATAGCAAAAGGCTAATCTTGTGAAGAGTTAAAAATAACACATTTTTCACATCTATGACAATCTCGTTAGTTACTGGTTCAGTTGTTTATATTAATACATACCCGATGACGTGTGCTCATAATTATGCTAATACTTTTTTGGGATTTAGAAGTTGGCCATGAGCGTTGAATATTTCTCTATTTTAAAACGGTATTTAAACTGGTTACCGTGGGTGTGATACTGTTGTTTAAGTGTAATATGTTGATATACCTATTCGTATAATTTTTACTGTCATTAGCATACAAGTGATAGTGAGAGTGTGTCATACACTACATTTTTAATATCCGCTGTGTATAAGTCGAATAGTTTCGGATACAGGGATAAGTTTTCAATAACACTTTTAAAAATTGCTCAGAGGTCTGAAATATCAGCAATGTCTTCTGTGTTTTTTTCTTATCGTCCAAAAAATTCAAAATTTATTCTCTATGCCTATAAAAGTTGTTTACTTGGAATAATAAAGTATTCTAAGGTTGTATATTAAACCAAAACATGTTGCATCCGATTTTTTTCCGGACGGTAAAGGGAGTCATCCAGTATAAGTATGTGAAAAAATATTTTGAAACGGATTTAAAATCCAGAATCATATAACTACTTTATTGTAAAGGTGCTTATAACTAAGGATATGTTGTAATTTTTACCATGTTTGTTGAAGCTTACTCTTTTTTGAAAATGAAAATTATATTCTGTCTACAACTGCTAGTATATTTTTCTCTTTTTTGCAGTATTGCCAAAATGTTCAAATTTAAGTTGTGAACTTAGGTTAGTTGAGTATTTGTTTAAAATAAAATTCTCACTAATGTTATGTTTGTTGTTGCTGTATTAATGGATGACTTTTATAAGACTGTATAGCAACATTCCCGTGTAGTGGCAGGTAAGAATACCCACTACCCCATGTATTCCCGTGGGTGTTGTAAGAAGCGACAGAAGGAAACTAAGACAGAAGATGGGCATTAGCATCTTTTTGATAACAGCAAAAATCAATAAAAACTGCGGTTGCCAACCCGCTTGTCAAGAGTGGCAACTATGGCAATATACCCCCCCCCCCCCGTGAGAAACGACACAAAAATGGCCTCAGTATCCGGCGGCCCCGCAATTCCTGGTTACGGTGGCGACCATGGTAACGGCGGGGCAGGGGGTGCTAAGAATCTCCGGTGGAGGTTCGGCTGCCACCTAAGACGTTTCATCGTCCACAAGTCTCTCGTTAACAACGTTGTAAAGATTGGGAGTGTGTTGATGAGGGTTGCGTACCTTATACTCCGAATCACCAAACGGTATTCACTGAAGGTCATACAGGTTTACGCACCAACCTCGGCACATCCCGATGAGGAGGTAGAGAAAATGTATGAGGATATCTCTAGAGCCATACATTCCTCCAAATCTCACTATACTGTGTTAATGGGAGAGTTTAACGCAAAACTAGGCACAACAGAGAACGGTGAGCTGAAAGTAGGGGAATTCGGAATAGGGTAACGAAATCCTAGCGGCCAGCAGCTGGCCAATTTTATGGAGAAAAGGGGACTCTTTATGATGAACACTTTCTTCCAAAAGCGGCCCTTGTGTTTACCTTGGATACTTACTCCGACTAGGTAAGTCCAACTTCGACCGAGAGGTCAATCGACGGATTCAACTCGGCTGGGCAGCATTCGGGAGATTGCGACACATCTTCTCGGCAAATCTCAAAACTCGATTGTACAACCAGTGCGTGTTGCCAGTGATGACCTATGGATCTGAGACGTGCTCCTTCACTGCTGGCCGTATGAGGAGCTCAAAGTCGCTCAGCGAGTTATGAAGAGGTCTATGCTCGGGGTTTTTTTTAGGAGTGAGGTTATCCGCAGTAGAACCAGAGTAACCGACATAGCTCAACGGATTGGTAAGCTGAAGTGGCATGGGCCGGTCATATAGCTCGAAGAACCGATAACCGATGGGGAAAAAGTTTCTCGAGTGGTAGTCTCGTACCAGTAGGCGTAGTGAAAGGCGTCCCCCCACTAGATGGAGTGACGATCTGGTAAGACAAGCAGGAAGTCTATGAATGCATGTGGCTCAGGACCGTGCTTGGTGGCATTCCTTGGGGGAGGCCTATGTTCAGCAGTGGACTTGTGAAGGGCTGTAATAATGATGATGATGATGATGATATTAAACCAAAAAAAGTTATAGTGTCCCTTATCAACGGCGCTAAGCATATCATCCATCAGCTATAATATATCTGTAATAAAGCTATATCTCGTAACCGGCCAAATTTGCAGAGAAGGTTCAGAATATGTAATATAGGCAAATAGTGAAGAAAAGTAACATTCTGTCCTTTTTGTCCTTTAAATTCAAAATGCATGGTAATGCATTATTTTATAGTATGTGCCAAATCGATTGAAACAACGGATAATGACCTCAGATATGGGCCGAGTGTCAAAAGGCGTTACTAACAAAATCTCAATTTAGATGTGATAACAATATAGTATAAATATTGATATTATTGACACTTCTAGGTCGGCACATATGTTTTGTTTTTTGTTTCTCAAATAATATTGTCTGTGGTTCATATAAACATCGTAAAATCTTACGGTACATCGCGAAAAGTGTGTTATATTTTATATTTCAATTTATGGTAAGTAACGCAGCAATTCATTTACTAACAGTTTCTACTTAAAAAATATTTGAAGCAATATAATCAGCATATTGAGCTCTTTTGCAAAAGTTTTTGCAAATTCATTCCTTTAAAATAAACAAAACGCGTGTTACGTTAGTTCGTTCTAAAAGAAACGTGACAATGGCAGCCAGAGATGCGAGATGCGATTTTGGGCCGGTCCGCATGCACCGAATTAAAATACAGTTCTTATATAATGTTGAAAATAAAGTTTTATCTTTTGAATAAGTACGTACTTATTCGGTGTCGTTATCACTCGAATCTTTATATGTGTTATAAATTAATGCTTTTTGTTGTTAAATGAATAAAGTACTTTATAACAATAGATGATTTTTCTTCTACAGCGAGCTTTTACATAACTTTTTAATAATAGTTAATAAATAAATATTATATCAATCATTATAAAAAAAAAATAAAAAAAAATCATTATAAATAAAATGTGCCTATATATTGAAGGTTTGTAACCCCTGGTTAAACGACCGAAAGGTCATTGTCCGTTTTTCTCAATCGATTTGGCACATACTGTAACTGATTTTACTGCACACACACAAATTCGTAGGGGTCGATCGGTAGGCAAAAACGTTGTTGTCCATAAATCACATTCAGTTTGGGATAATTTTAAATAAAAGTAGAAGCCTTATTTACTCGTATTTTCAAAAACTGCAATAACGGTATATCATTACCTATTTATGTATTTGAACTTAAGTTTTAAATTTGGCTATTCTAACAACCCTGTATACATATTATATTTAGGTAAACTCATATATGTATTACATATATCCTGTATATTACTAGAGTGATAGTGATATGTGCAATAAAGCAATACCTATTCAAGTTAAATTTTATGCGATAACCAAATTCCTACAACCTGTATAACTCACAGCATGCTAGAAACGTACATACCTACTCGATATACGTTGTAGGTTGGCTTAAAAGAAATATATCAATATCCTACAAAATTTAAGTGAAATGAATATTCTTAAAAATCTTTGCGTAGCAAGGCCACACCTGCAGCGTATTTTGAATAGGTCGGATTGACTCTGCTTTGATCGTATGGTAAGCAATAAGAACCCTGACATTCATTATTCGCATACATCTTCCATTTACCATCAAATGGACTATGTTTTTTAAAATAAAATTGATGTGATTTTTAGACCACCTTCCACACCACTTCATACAAAGAAAGCTACAGATCCATTATACCTCTATAGACTAAGATGGGTTTTCCTCACAACCTGTTACTAAACTGACTATACCCTACATAATATAATATACACGGTATTTTATATTGGTGGTATTGGTGGTATTATAGGTGTCACTACACCCAGTAAAATGCTCTTTTGTCATTCTTTATTCTAAAAATGGCTTTGAAATACATGTATATCACTTCATTATAAATAATTTTATATTATTTACATTATTGAATAGCGAAAGTTCTAAATATCAATTTTTTCCCTTGTTACTCTTCAGAATACGTTAAAAACATAACTGTGAGTCACGCGGACGTCAAGTACCCTACGTTGGAGGATCTAACTGGTGCTGCGCAGGCACTTACAAGACTTCAAGACACCTACCATCTGGATATAAGCGAATTAGCCGAAGGACGACTTAATGGCGTTATTTATAGGTGAGAATGACTTTTGATACATTGATTTAAAAAATAAAGATCGGTCGCCGGAATGTTTGCCTGGTGGCACATTTTCTATATTAGAAAAACTAGCGCCATCTGTTAAAATTACTAATATTAGGTCTCTATTTACGTATGTAATTGCCGTTTTTATGAAATAAGTTAACGTATTTTTTTAATTAATCAAAGTAATGCAATCGATGTATCTTTGCCAACGCAGTGGCAGTTTATTGATGCCCTTCTTGAAAAAATTAGCTGGACGGAAGGCAACAAATTCTTCATAGACATTTTGTACTGCCTCTCGGTTATTGATTTGCCTCCGATGGACGCCACAGATGAAGGAATAAATAGTTCCATACCCTGAAGTACCACATCAGAATCCGCAACAACGTTGGGATCATTCGGCGAAAAGCAAACCCGCCACCAAGGGTAGGAAACAAATACAGACCGCATCCTATCCCAATCGGATGACCTATAATGCCAATCACGGCGGCAGCCTGCAGAATGCAACTGCGATTTCAGGGTGAGTCCGAGGAGCCTAAAGGGGCGTCGACGGAAATCTGATATCCGTCCGGGTGAGAGGTCAGCAAAGGGTCGAACAGGGAAGGTGTGTGATCCTCCACATCTGGAATCCGCGTAGGCGAAGTGACCAGTTGTGTCAGACCATATGCCAAGGCAAAATCATGAACAGATCTCCCCGCATGATCGGTTAAACGTGAACCAAGCCATTCGGCGTGATGGGCGTTAAAGTCGCCGAGGATCACGATCTCTGCGGAGGGGATCTGCTATAGCAACGAATCTGTAGCCATTTGGACGTGGTCGAAGAGTCGGTCTGTTTCGGCATTACCGCTATGGGACCTATAGAGGCACCCGTAGACGCGCGGATGGTCGTCGCTGCCTACGCGTAACCAAAGGATGATTTTTCGTCGCAGGTAACAATACTGTTTAAAATTCCTTCGTTTGTGTGCCTGTTGAGCAGTGCAAGGCATGTCTCGACGTGTACTTCGCGCTTGAGATCATTGAGTTCGTGGGGCACCCATTTGTCAAGCTTTTTTACCTTGCCAATTTAATGAAAATGACCCAATATAGTTTTGATGCTAACGTCGAAAGCTGCTGCTAATTCAGCCGTAGATTCAGTATCATCAGCTTCCACAATCGCTTTTAATTCGTCATTGTCAACCAAAGTGGGGTTCATTTTAGGTCGAAATTTCCAGAACGGAAGCGGGCAAACCAATAATAACAGGTGGTGCGTTCGTTTGTAGTATTATAGTAGATAGTTGGATAATGCGTGTCACTTCAAATGCGAAATCAATAAAGAAATGACAAATTTTGAAAAAAGAATTCCATGTTTTTAAAATAAAATTAATTTGAAATTAGAATTATTAGCTAAAGAAAAACAAAAATTATTTCGATTTGACGGCAAATTCGTTAGTAAAGACCTATTATTAACTACGATGTCACTGGCGTGATCGATGTAAGCTGTCTAAAAGACTGAATGAATATAAAGCTTATTGCATTTCTTAAAAATCATCTACAATCTAATGGTTTTGTTAATACTCGAAATGAGATGAATACGAAAAAGTTTGCTTTGAAGTGCGTGACACAAACATGTATCTATTTGATCCATACATCCAAAATGTTAAAATATGGTTTATCAGTTTATCACCTTCCTGTCTAATGACACGACTCCACGCTTAGTTTTACACGGGATCAAATTTTTGGGAATTCTGCAAATTAAAAAGTATTTGCATTGTAATTATAATTTTTTGAGGTAACAGCAGCGAATATACTGCATTCTTTTCGTCACGCGGGACTGTTTAACAGCCAGACAGTAGAAACAGAGCTGTTTAATTGTGAGGACGATCTACCACTGAGTGATTGGATTAAACAGTTCAGCATACAATCAATTCATTTCAGCGAAAATTTACAAACATACGAATATATAGATCAGGACCTGGCCACAACTGCTTCACTTCACTTGCTTGTCTTCACACAAGACATTATTGATTCAGTGTCAAAAGTAAAGAGGAACAAAATCAATATGATGAAGATAATCAAGTGGATGATTTTGAACCATCACCAACTGTTCAACAATCACTTGATGCCGCCAAAGTTGTAGAAGAATTCTTATTCTTTCATTCATTCCACCACATCCCAAGACATGCACAAAATACTTAAAAAATACAAAAAAAATATTGGCATAGCATAAAACGTCAGGCAAAGTTAACAGAATATATGTGTTTAGAATAATTTACCTATTGATAGTAATAACATTAGAAATTATTGTAATTGGTTAAATTTGGTTTATTTTTTCTCTTCTCTCCGTATAACGAACACTCTTTATAACGAAAAAAAATGCTCGGTCCCTTGAAATTCGTTATATAGAGTTTACACTGTAATTAAATCTTTTCACTTCATCGGCTTCCACCTTGACGTGCCCGCGAGACCGCGTTGCAAAGAAACTAATGCGCCGCCACAGTTGTAAAGGAGACAATTTCTTTTTGTATATGGACAATGGACCCACCACAAATTGTCGCGTAATTTAATGAAACACCTGACGAGTTATTCCTTATAATCTATAGATTACAAAAGTAATGTTAGTTTTAACGTATCTAACAGGAATACATAAAAAATTACATTATTAAAATATGATATGAATATGATCTCTGGATTATAAGTTAAAATAGTGCACCAATAATTAATAGTATAAAACAAAGTTGTAGATACACTTAGCATGTAGTACTTCGTTCTTTGCTACACGCATTTTTTTTCATAATATTACATTAGTTAGAACACGAATATCAAAACAACTCTTTTTTTTTTCAGAACTCATGATTCCGACTAGATTGTCATAAAATATTTAGCCCGGTACCATAATACATTTGTATATTTTTATGTGTAATAAAATTAATTTACGTTAAAATTTCTAGTGGGCTCAAAAACGATTGTCTCCTTTATGCTGCCTTGCAGCCTTACTTCGTCTTTACCGAACGTTGAGTCAGTACGGAAACAAAATAGTTTTAATAATGTAAGAACGTGTATTCAAATTTATTTAACGACATATTTTCGACTTACCGGTGATACGAAATGTTATTATTATTTTCTCTGTGCTTTTTACTTGTTGCAACCGGTAGACAGAGAAAACTATAGACTAATGATTAGCGTGGCCTCGAGTGAGAAAGAACCATAGAAATATTAAAAACAGGAGAAGTGGCAAAGGGGCGTGTCTGTGTCCGCTCGCTATGATCAAAATGCTCAGCTTCTATACAAATGGCCGTTTCTGCGAATTAGTGCGCTTGCGAGTTGCGACCGTCATCGTGAAATATTATCAGAATGCCATGTTGTTCAGTGGTTTCTTGTAAATACCGAGGCCAAAACAAAAACTTTGTTAAGCATGGAATCACATACCATACCTTAGTATTTCATTATATTTATCTTTAAAATAATACTAAACAACAAATAGTAAAATATTTCTTTCTCTTACTGCGTTATTTTTGTTTCCAAATATCACAGCCAGTGTAATATTTTTGCAGTAAATACATTGCTCCATAACCACTACCTAAGTATGACACCAAGTGACTCAACAAGCAATGTAAATATCACAAAACAATACTGTATCTTGTGACGAGCTAGTAATGTGCGTGTGCAGATCCACTATCGACAATAATGTGGATTGGCGAATTGCTATTATAGTTTATTCTCCAATTTGTCAACGGTTTCAACCCGATAGGAATACCGATGTGACATAATGTTTTTTACTTATTTTGATTATTTTACAGCAACTACTACGCTGAATGCGTAACCAACAGTCGTAAAGTAAGTTGATTAAATTTTAGGTTATTATTATATTTTTACCTACATATTAAATACTTGTATTACACTATTCTCTAAACATATGATATTTTATTTATTTTATATTCATAACCCAAAAAAATATTAGTAAAATGTTGGTATAAATGAAACAATCGTTAACTTTCCAATTTAGTTTTTTTACAGCACAACGATAGTGACCCGATATTTTTGTGTGAGTAAGTAGCACGGTGAATGGTAAATGCACGCTGTGCTTTCAAATATATGGTTTATAATTGATTGTGTAGTACGTTCTGATTTATAAAATGCGAGTGTATGCGCGACTGTGTATATACTGCTTTCACTGATCTGCAAGTGTAGTAGTTGGCGAATAGTAGAGGCCAACTGGAGACACCGGGTTCCGATACATTTTCAACTACTGAGCATATCTCCTTATTTCTTATATCTATGGAAAGGACAATAACGTAGTTTTAGGTTATACAATAATCTTTATGACTTTTAAACATATTTAGATAAAAAATTTAATTGTTCTAAGAACTGAACTGAACAAGATTCACCAATCTTAAGCTCACAAAATACTTTTTCTCATTTAAACCAACTTGTGAACTCCTTAGATCGCTACTAACTGTCAAAGTTGTTTAGCAAAGTGTAGTTTGCTAAACAAAAAACTGGCACGGAGAAAGGGACAAACAACACACCGCTCTGTCTCATTTCTATGCAAGACGTATGCATAAATCTATCTTTGCGTGCGAATGCGAAAGAAGGCGTCAATTTGTCTGTAGAGTTCTCTGTCTACGTTACAACCCTTCACGACGACGAACGACATAAGTTGAAATGTTTGCTAGTAACATTGACGAACGTTCCTCCGACGACCGTCCGCGCGACTAATGAGGGCTAATAATCTTGCGCTCATTAGATGTCGCTAGTTGACACTGAGCTGAAGTTTTTTTTTTACACAATGTCATTTAATTGAAAAGTATTATATTAATTATACAATAAACCGTGCCTCAGTGGTTTGCTTTTTAATCTTTGCCACATTTTAACACTTAATTTTTATACGTTTATGAATATTTGTGTTTTGGTTTATTTATTTTTAATGTAATTAATATAAAATATAACTAATAGTACAGAAAGAATAATTAACTTTTACAATTGTCGAATCGAATGCTCCGCTATTAAAATCTGTCAAATATTACATCTTCTTTTTTAAGTGGCGCCGCTATGGTGGCAAAAAATGGCGTGCATGCCATCGTTCGTTTCAGTTTAAAGAAGATGATTTTAGGACCACTTTAGTAGAGCCATTTTAACGTGTCCTGTTCTCAAGGTGGTACCCTGACCAAAACCTTGCAAAAGTGCGTTTTTCAGAGACTATTATCTCATTAGTTACGAGAAATAAGCTACATCTAAAAGCACATTATTAATGTTCGATATCCTATCATCACATTCCACGTTCTAATTTGTTTTTATGTGTTATGAATACATTTAAAATCTACTTTTAAAAAATGACTAAAATTATTGATTACATGCATCTACTGCTAAAGGAAACGCTCTAATCATTTGAGGATTACACTAATGGATAGATAATTTAAAAATCTATATTCTACACGTATTATTTAATTTCTGTTGGCTTATCTTTTTTAATTGAAATAATTACAAATATTCGGGCGTATTTTTACGCGATATATTGTAGCGAGAGCGTGTGGATTGTATAGGACCGAACGCTCAAGGTCTTTCACTAGGGGAAACGTCTTAAGCGGTAATACTGTCAATGGATATTTACAAGTTCTTTACCGTGTGGCGGTATGGGAAAATCCACGACCCCATTTCATCCCGTGGGAGTAAGGGTCGCTCGTTAGTCCTATAAAAATCTCACAAATCAAACGACTTCTGATAGACACCGATATAACCATTACGTTTACGCTAGATATTAAATAACCAGACCGGCGGCAGATAGCAGCGTCGAAGTGCGAGATGCCTGATCTTCAATCCGCCTGCCAAGTAGACGTGTCAATCGTGAATGATTCGTTTATTTGACCTGGGAAGACGAATCTATATTTGAATGATCGGGTTACTAGAACTGAATGAATGACTGATACATGTGTACTGCCAAGTCTGACGATTAAGGCAAATCCTCTTTATATCTATATCCAGCCGCAGAATTTCACGGGCTGATGAGGTAAGATATTGAGAGTACCTGACCACTAAACCACTCGGCTGATATAGGAGTCGACGCGAGTGGTGACGCAGCGAGTTTGCACAAATTCGCTATTTTAAGAAATATTTACTTCAAACTCGTAAGACGCTTGCACCAATCATCGACTACTGAACAAAGAATGAAGCCATATTTAAAAGTTTCTTGCGCATATTGGCAAGTGTAAAGAGGACAGCGCTCAAAACCCTTGCCACTTTAACTATATAGACTGTTTATGCATGAATCTAAGCTTAAGGGTTCTACTTTTCAGAGGAATCAAGTATCCACCTTTAATTACGTAAGTTTTTAGTTAAATTGATATATGTTTGGAATGGGTAAGCTTTGGTGGTTGGTCACGCAATACGACTTGTCCGCAAGTAAAAAAAAAAACAAATAATAATTATCCGTGTAACGAATAATATGTTATTTATAGAAATGAAGAAATAAATATTTGGTGGAGGGAAGTATTTTGTCAAGACTTGCTTTATTGTGTTCATGAAAAGTGTTACCCTAACGTTGTGTGAAAATTTGTGTTTGTGTATTGTATATTAAAAGTTTTTTTAACATTCGCTTCGCAATGAAAGCTCCCGAGTCACCGATGTAATGTAATGTAATGTTACAGCCTATATACGTCCCACTGCTGGGCACAGGCCTCCTCTCATTTTTGAGAGGGTTTTAGGGCAAGGAATAGTTTCTGGAATAGTTCTGTTTAGTTCCCGAACTAGTTTTTGAACTAATGCTTATTATACGTTAAAACCCTATAGCACTCCGATGACGGCTGGCGATTGCTATGAACTTGGACGCACGCTTTACAACGAGAAAGACTTTCAGAACTCGTTGAGGTGGATGATGGAGGCTCTGCGTAAGTACGAGGACGAAAAAGATGTTTACAACTTCACCAACGTTGATATCCTCGAGTACATTAGCTTCTCGTATTATTTGTTA
This sequence comes from Parnassius smintheus behrii, assembly GCA_036936625.1. Taxonomy (NCBI): domain Eukaryota; kingdom Metazoa; phylum Arthropoda; class Insecta; order Lepidoptera; family Papilionidae; genus Parnassius; species Parnassius smintheus. The sequence continues at coordinate 21,684,856 of JAUPFT010000008.1, forward strand.
GGTAAGTGAATGGTATCTTTACAAACGTAGAACTTTTTCGTTGTATATTATTTCTATTAACGCGTAGTTTGTAGCGCCGTACTGTCGAAAAAGCAATAAGGAACATCTGTAAATACATTAAGGTGAATATGACTCACAACACTAACAACAAGTTATTTTATTTTATTTATTAGGTTTACCAGTAATTGTAACAATGATACATCAATGAGTATTTAACAATAAAATGTACAGCCAAATGCACAATTAATTAAGGTAAACACCACATGCATAAAGTATTAAGGGTAGTAACATCCAATATTTATAAGTGACTTAATGTGTTCACAATAAATGAGAAAAAGAAAGAGAAAAAAGGAAACAATAACAGCACAGTATATAAATGAACATAAAAGTTACTTAATTATAACTCGACTATGGTTTTTTGCAAGTGTTTGCGAAACGTATACAGACTTGTAGCATGGATATCTATGTTTTTACCATAATAGTTTAGAAGTCTGCTTGCTCTAGGGACAAATGAACTTGAGCCCAAAACTGTTGTGCGCAATGGTGGAACTAATGGTTAAAGTTTAAGTTAGGGTTATTTTTGTACAATAATTGTGTTCTATGGCTTATGGGTGATGATGCGCCTCCATGTTGGTTTTTCATAATCAATTGTATATATAGATATCATACGAATCGATGTTTCTTCCAGGCGATGTCCGAAAAGCATTAGAATGGACGAATAAACTCTTGGAAGTGGATCCGACGCATCCAAGAGCACGAGGAAATGTGCCGCACTTCCAGAAGTCGATCGCCGAACAAGAGGAGAAGCTAAGGAAGAAAAGGAGAGGGGTCAGTTACCTTAACATCACGTTTATCAAAGTACCCATCGTACATTCTTCTAATCTTCCTGACTTGTCCACAACGATTTATTGCAAACTCGATTTAAATTGATGTAATAATTGATTAGGTGCGTTAAAATTAATTTTATAAGATTCGCAATAAATGTAAAATGTAAAACCTAGTTTTTAAAACACCTCTATGCACCCTACATCTGCTATGCATTTTTCACGCAATTTTGGGATGCATGTGGGTGTTTTAAAATAAAACCCTTTCTGCAGTCTACACAACTCTAACCTCTACGAAATACACACATTGTCGATAAAAGTAACGAAATATAGACTGCAATGACTAGCTAATTCCGACGCTCTTTTTACAAAATCGCCTACACATCCGCTCCCCTTACTAACGAATTATGACGTTATGCTATGTTAATCATGCAAATCACTTAACGTACATAGCCATTTGTTGGAAAATTAACAACAAACGCTAAGTATCTTCATACATAAACATTATAAAAGCTTCACACCTGTAATCACCAACGACGTACACGAGATATTTAGTTATGAAAGAAATTGTAGATGCTAGCCCATTGCCTACACAATCGTAAAACCAATGTCCCATTAGCCTTTACGACATGCTAGGCAAGTAATTTAATGTATATTATAATATTATTTTCTTCAAATACAATTTTATTGTTGATTAAAAATACAGCAAATACAAAAATATTTTAGATAAATGATTTCCTATGTACTTCGTACGTATTTTATCGCGTTTGTTAACTTTCTTTCCCGATAATCGACCAGTGACGAATACTGAAGTTAGCCCGTGGGTTAACTATGACATTCAGACGTCGAACACCTCAGTCCCGTGACCACGGGTGATGTAAAGTACCCGAAACGTCGGGAATATTAAATGAGTTAATAAACGCGATAAAATACCTAACAACTAGTTTTATATAAATGTTTTAGTTTATAAACTTATTTAGATTCAATTGAAATTATTGAAGGAGACTGGAGATGATGAAGATGATGAAAAGCCTAAAAAATTATCAAATCTTGCCAAGGAGCGAAAGGTTTACGAAGCACTGTGCCGCGGCGAAATGGATATACCCAGTGAAATTAGTAAGAAGTAAGTTCTTTTCAAGTTGTGATTTATATTTACATAGATGTTACAAATTATAACTTTGTTTATTATTATTGTCAGATTTTTTGTAAAGTTGCCCGTAATCATCATGCTTAGCTGCGCATGCGCGGTAAAGCGGTATAACCATTGCCAATTTCTAGGTTTAGTATTTTTGGATGGATATTTCACCACCACTTTTCTGTTGGGTTAGCATTTGGAGAAATAGTTCACATATTCCTCGTTACAATATTAACCCTTTCCCTGTCTTGGAATCATATACACCTGTTTTGGTCTCTTCAGAATTCTTTGGGTAGTGTTAGGTTAACATCAAGAGAAAACTGTCAAAACTAACTGTCGCATTTGTTTGATCAAAACTCAAGATTTGTACACCAACGAGATGATGTCACTACAGTCGAAGAAAATGACACATATATATTATAATTAAATGTAATTATACTTCGAAAAAAAATGTCTTGAATTCGTATCTAAAATGCGATAAAAACTTTTTTCGCGACCAATGATCAACATTTCGATTATTTAACTATTGTGTATATATCGCGGACGAAGAAACCGTTAATAATTATCAGCAAATTTCAAACGAATTGAGCGCATATTGGTAGTGTAAGAATATCTATTATCACATATCGTCCGGTAGCTGTCGTAAGAGGCGACACAGAGAACCGACCAGGAGGTGAGCGTCTTCCTGATAAGGATAAAAAAATTGCAGTTTCCAATTTAACTGTCAAGCGTGGCGAATATAGCAAATATAAAGATTAAATACGATAACATAGCCCGCCCCTACAAAATTCAAAACTTTCAAAGTATTGGTGATGTATGTATTTACAAATACTTTCAAAGATTTTGAATTTTGTAGAGGTGGGTCATATGGTAGTTAATCTAGACTTCATAAGGCTATCTGTGGGGAAGGCCTATGTTCAGCCGTGGACTTTTCAGGTAGTAATGGCAACGGTTCAAATAAAACTATTTGGTTACCTAATACATTTTAGCTGTTATTGTGGTGATGGGGAATTAGTGACAAAAGGATGTGATATTTTGTTCAGACTAAAATGCAGTTACTTGACGGAAAACCACCCCTTCCTGAAATTGGCGCCCATAAAAATGGAGCAAGTGTACATCGCGCCCGATGTGTTCCTGTTCCACCAGGTGATGAGCGACGAAGAGATCGAGCATATCAAGACCATGGCCAAGCCGAGGGTGAGCAATACTTTAATTATTCTACAATATTCTGTTTTATAATTCCTACAATAATGGTTTTACCTCATTTTTTTTTCACTTTTCATAACTTTAAATTTTCATAATGGCTCGGATCGCCTTAAGAATAATTTAAATTTTTCTTAGCTTTTGGAGATTTTTTGAGTCCGATTACACTGTTACTATAATGATGGTGTGTTCGTGTCTATGTATACGTTCGTTTCTAGTCAACTTTTTTGTTTCGCGTATCTCGAAATAGAATGGTGAAAATGAAAATGAAAAATTGTTAATTTCTTTTAAAAATGGTTGATGATTTATTGTTTATTAGGAACACCTAAGTCCAAGCGTAACCGCGGGAGCTGTTTATAGTACTCGATGCGTCGGGAATATAAAATAAGTAATAAAATGCGATAAGTTTGTAAAGCGATTGTTTCATTCAACGAAATGGTGATATTGTCTGTACTACTATGTGGGGTAAGGCGGGGCTAATAATTGCGAAATTTTTCATGATTTTGAACATTACTCTTAAACGAAATATTTAAAAAAGCCCAAAAGCTAATAAGATAAATGTCTTCATCGTAAATCTTAATAACGTTACACAAATAGATTTTATCCAGGCAAAGACGTGGCGGGTCGGTAAGAAAATATAAAATCAAATCATATTATAATGAGTTAACCGCACCCTGAGGACTGACGAGAAGATACTGGAGCTGGAAGAAGAGGTAGACAAGTTGCGCTGGCATATAATAGAATTATCCGAGGTCCGAAGAGAGGAGGAGCACACGGTAATCCTCGGATCCGGCAACTTGTTCTATCACCGGGAGGGCGACCATTTGTCCCAAGGAGGTGTCGCATTTATCGTCCACAAGTCTCTTGTCAACAACGTTGTAAAGATTGGTAGTTTGTCGACGAGGGTTGCGTACCTGATACTCAATCAACAAACGGTATTCGCTAAAGGTCATACAGGTTTACGCATCAACCTCGGCACATCCCGTTTATGAGGTGGAGGAAATGTATGAGGGTATCTCTAGAGCCATGCATTCCTCCAAAAACCACTATACGGTGTTGATGGGAGACTTCAACGCAAAACTAGGCACTAGAGAAAGCGGTGAGCTGAAGTTAGGGAAATTCGGAATAGGACAAAATCCCCCAAACCTTTCAGCTCGAGTTACAAAACTGTTTTCAGTGCCTAGAAGATTGCAATGCAGTGGATGATATGAATGACAAGCTCGTGGAAACTGTCCATGCGGTCAGAGCTGAGTTTTGCAAGACCCGCCGCAGAAGAACATAACTCTCCGATCACACTCTTAATCTCATGGCTGTTAGACGAGAAATAAAGCTGCAATCTTCAGCAGATTTGGCAGCATGCAGGTAACTGAACATACAGATCTCTAAATACATGCGACGGGACTTACGCAACTTCTGTACAGCACGTATTGAAGAAGCCATCGAGTGGAATCAGGGCTCCAAAGTCTTTGCCAGAGATCTGTCTGTCAGAAAGAGTCAACTGTCGAAGCTGAAGACCGAGTGTGGCAGCATCGTTTCCGGGACAGCTGAGATTTTGAGTGAGATTGAGAGGCTCATGGGCAGCTGTACACGTCATCCAAGAGCAAGTCTTATGCGACATTATTCCGATGATATCTCGGACATCAGTCTGAACGATATTAGAGTGGCTCTCCAGCACCTTAAAAACGGCAAGTCCTCAGGTGAGGATGGAATTACAGCGGAGATTCTGAAAGTGGGTAGAAAACCGGTACTTGAAGTCCTCCAGAAGCTCTTAAATCCGTCCTCTATGGTGGCACTACTCGTGAGGCGTAGAGCAGAAGTGCGGTGGTGTTATTCTTTAAGAAAAGCGACAACGCTCTCTTGAAAAACTACAGACCGATGTCCCTTCTGAGCCGCGTCTACGTGCTGTCCTCGAAAGTCATTACGAATCGTCTTGCACGCAGACTCGACGACTTCCAGCCTCCCGAACAAGCCGGTTTCCGAAAATCCCCTTCGGCAAATTGTACAAAAGTCCGAAGAGTACAATCTGCCACTTTGCCTGGAGTATGTGGACTATGAGAAAGCTTTTGATTCCGTCGAAATTTGGGCGGTGCTACAGACCCTTCAGCGGTGCCAAGTGGACTGTCGGTATATCGAAGTGCCGAAGTGTTTGTACAGTAGGGCTACCATAGTGTGAAACCTGTCCAGTTGCAGAGAGGTGTAGGACGTGTAGGGTGACGTTATATCTCCGAAACTCTTTACCGCTACATTGAAAGACGTTTTCAAGCTACTGGACTGAAAAGGATACGGTATTAACATCAATGGCGAGTACATCATTCACCTTCGATTTGCTTCGGACCTAAGCACTATGCTCAATGACCTCAATAGTGTCTCCTAACGGATAGGTCTTAAGATGAACATGGACAAAACAAAGATCGTGTTTAATGTCTATGTCACATCTATGCCGGTAGTTGTTGGGAGCGCTAAGCTCAAAGTTGTTGACGAGTACGTTTACCTGGGACAAATAGTCCGACTAGGTAAGTCCAACTTCGACCGAGAGTATTCAACTCGGCTGGGCAGCGTTCAGGAAATTACGACACATCATATCAGCTATACCTCAGAACCTGAAAACGGGACTATACAACCAGTGCGTGTTACCAGTGATAACCTATGGAACTGAGACGTAGTCCTTCACTGCTGGCCGTATGAGGACGCTCAGCTAGCTATGGAGAGGGCTATGCTCAGGGTTTCTTAACCGACAACCGTTGGGGAAAAAAGGTTCTCGAGTGTCAGCCTCGTACTGGTAGGCGAAGTGTAGGGCACGTGCAAGAAGTCGATGAATGCAGGTAGCTCAGGACCGTGCTTTGTGCATACCTTGAGGGAGGCCTATGTTCGGCAGTCGACTTGTGAAGGGCTGTAATGATGATGATGATGATATTTCGTCGAAAACTCAACACTGGCGATTCCCGTCAGTCCTTCCTTCAGTCAGCATCTAAATTATTTTTGGTCAGTCCGTTATTTCGTCAAAACTTAACAATGTTGATTCCGCTCCGTTCCTTATATCTTTATTTAGCTAAATATTATTTTGTGGCGGTTATTGCGTCAAAATTGGTCAGTCGGTTATTTTGGCAGAAATGGTGATTTATCGTTCGATTTGTGGGCAATATGCAGTTCAAACGCGCGGTGGTGCACGACCCCGCGACGGGCGAGCTTGTGGCGGCGCACTACCGCATCAGTAAGTCGGCGTGGCTGCGCGACGAGGAGTCCAGTGTAGTGGCGCGCGTGTCGCGCCGCGTGCACCACTTCACCGGCCTGTCCATGCGCTCGGCCGAGGAGCTGCAGGTCGTCAACTACGGCATCGGCGGCCACTACGAGCCGCACTTCGACTTCGCACGGGTACGTCGCACGGTACGGCAGGCGAGTCGGCTACAGCATGTGCATATGTTTACTGGTTGCGAACGTTTAGTTACACATAGTCACCGACGGATACTTCAAACTACACTTTGAATTCGCACGGATACGTTAAACGGTACGACAGCCAATTCGTCTAAAGTTGGATCGTCGAGCACGAAGAATTTCGTTCAATGACCTTTATGCCTACTGTCAGCGTTAAAAAACATTTAAAAATAAAGTGTCATCCTGTTAAATATTATAAAGTAGAAGAGAAAAGGAGAGAGAACAATCGATTAGTAATTTAAATATATTTATATTGATTGTTATTAACGTAATGTATATCTAATGTACGTTTATGCACCCACCGATTCTATAGAGAAACGGTCTTTGTATTTGACTTGGTCAGGTCTTATTTGAAATACAATTTCGTACCAATTCAGCATTTGGAAGTAAGTAAGACAAATTCTCTCTGCTGCTCTGCTCTTTTAAATAAATGATTAATTTAAATCAGTTCCTACTACTCTGTGTAAAAAGTATCGGGAATATGTCAATAAAAAGACCCGCGTAAAAGAGGTCGTTCTAATTTTTTTACTGCATGTTGGTAGCACTGTACTGATTTAGCGCGCAAAGTTTGAGCGGGATCTGTCATTTAACTTGTTTTAAACTACACTTTTTGTTGGTCGTAGTTTTGAGTTCTCGGCGATTTTTACAATGGAAAATATTGTTGAACAAAGAGTGTGCCTTGAATTTTGTGTTTCGAATGATATTTCATGTGGTGAATCACTAAAAATGTTGCGAAATACCTACGGCGAATCGTGTATATCGAAAACAAGGGCTTATGAATGGTATAAGGCTTTTAAAGAAGGCCGAGAAGTAGTAGTAAACTCGCCTCGTTCTGGTAGACCTTCAACCGCTACGACCAAAGAAAACATCGACAAAATCAAGAAGCTAGTGCTCGAAAATCGACGTATGAGTCTGAGAAAGTTGGCTAGTGAGGTGAACATATCATTTAAGTCCGTCCACAACATTCTCATTGACATTTTAGGCATGAAACGCGTCGCCGCTCGACTAGTTCCAAAAGAGCTCAATTTTGTTCAAAGAGCGCAGCGAAAGCATGTCGCTGAAGACGTGGTTTCCCAAGCTTCTACGGATCCGACCTTTATGAAACGTATAATAACTGACGACGAGACATGGGTTTATGAGTACGACATGCAAACAAGCCAACAGTCTTCAGAATGGCGTCTCGAAAACGAGCCGAAACCCAAAAAACCGCGGCAAAGTCGCTCCAAAATCAAGGTGATGCTGACAGTTTTTTTGACTACCGTGGTGTGGTTCACTCCGAATTCCTTCCAAAGGGAGAAACAGTGAATGAAGAATATTATTTAGGCGTCATGAAGCGTTTGCGTGAGAGTATCCGCCGAAAACGTCCAGATTTGTGGCAACACAACTCATGGATGCTGCACCATGATAATGCACCATCACACACAGCCATTATAGTGAAAGAGTTTTTAGCGAAAATTCAACAAAAGTTCTCGACCAAGCACCGTATTCACCTGATATGGCTCCGTCTGACTTTTTTTTATTTCCCAAGTTAAAATTACCACTTCGAGGAAAACGTTTTGAGTCAATAGAAGCCATAACAAAAAATTCGCTGAATGAGCTAAAGGCCATACCGCAAATAGCCTATGAAAAATGTATGGAAGACTGGGTGAAGCGTTGGAGATGTTGTATTGCAAGCGATGGGGCCTACTTTGAAGGCGATAAAATAAATTTAGATGAATAATTTGTATTTTTTGTTTTATTGACAAATTCCCGATATTTAGAACACAGAAGGTATTTCGGTGCATGCCAAATGTGTCGTCTGTTACATTTATATTGAATGAATAGATAATTTTATCTATTTGATAATCCAATATATCATAAAACAAACACACATTAAACCTAACCTAAAAATTATTTAACCGAGAAATAACTAATCTCAAGCACAACCCAATAATGACCAGTACGGAATGTTGTTAAAACTCTTTAAAAATGAATAAAAATGTTAAGACAAATCAATAAACACGTGCACAAAAACAATCCTTATATGTCTAAAAGGTTTGCAATATCTGATGATGACAATCACTGCATATTATATACTAGCGCAACACTAATTCGCATTTAATTATATTGCATACGTAAACATAAGCTTTCACGCCTGTCACCCAGAAGGGTAGGCAGAGACTATTCGGAACGATCCTGTCACACCTCTCTCGCTTCCTTTACATCCATATATCTAAGCATACACGCTCGTCGGTTAAGAGTACTTCTAATATAGCCCATTTACAAATTGTTGCCAATTTGGTCGATAAAACTTCGTCTAGGGCGTGCCTTCCCAACTCTGTCGTTCACATCTGCAATATAAATTTGTTTTGTCACTCTTTTCTCGTTCATTATTTCTACATGACCATATTGCATGTGCACGTAATTAATAATAATAATGTCCTCCAGACCGAATTTCGGCTACGGCGGCCTGCCTCAACGGAGACTAGCCATTTGCGCAGGACAGGGTTATAGTGCCCGAGTGTATGCGCAAGCACAGGTGCACTCTCTATTTCCTCACTTTCATAATCCCATGGGACGGTAAACCGATACGACCGGAGAGACATCAGGCGCAGGACCAACGGCTTTACGTGCTTTCCGAGGCACGGGGGTGAGACACCGCCAACTTCCTGACTCCGGGCAACTACTGAGAATTTCTTGACGGAAAAACTCAATAGTTAATTTTTTGGCCCGATCCGGGATTCGAAACCAGGACCTCATGATCAGCAGTCGCACTACTACAACCACTAGACCAACGAGGCAGGCACGTAATTATATTGGTTAGAAACGTATAATTTTATTATTCCCATATAATTCTGTACGTACTAAAAGGTGCATTTTTACTCCGCATAGTGCATGTGTATATTATGTCTACTGACTTCAGACATTTCATTTCATATTGTAATCATCGAGCACTATAAGCTGCATTTTGATTCTGCCGCCCATACATTACACGGTACGACTGGCAATTCATTTAGTGCATGTGTGCATAGACCTCTGATTACAAATGGTTGATTTCGCGTTAATAAGAGAAAAAGAATGCATCATAATTTTACATCCCGAGGGAATCGTAAAAGGCAATTATGAAAAATGCCAGGAAAGTCTTATGGCTTTCGACAGATAGTAGTATTATATAACCGTCTCGCGACGTCTACGCTACGTCTAGTGGTAAAAAAACACACACACAGGCTTCAAATGTGCGAGAAGTATGGTACTGTAATCGTCAATTCTGCCAAGCGTGATAATTAAGTTAAACCATTCCGACGATGGAAGAGGACCATGTTTAGCCGTCGAATTTTATGGACTGGTAACCACATAATCTAGTGATGAACCTTGCTTTATGAAGCAAAAGAATATTCTTAATTATTTAAACTAAATTAATTGCAGAAAGTAATTTTTTTCCAGAAAGAAGAAAACGCCTTCCAAAAAGCCAATGGAAACAGAATAGCTACGGTCTTATTCTATGTAAGTATATTTTTCTTATAATAAGTAATTTATATCAAATCAGTAACTAAGAAGCTAAGTGAATTTTACTATACCGTACCGTGTACGAGGCGTGATCCAAAAATAATGATAATGAATATTAAGCACGGTGATTTTAGTTAAAAAAATAACTTATCTTTCTATCTCCTCCTGTCTCCTAACAAGTGCATTTAGTCCGACTTATTCTAAACCCAGAATTCCCATAGTTTTTTAGGGTTCCGTAGTCAACTAGAAACCCTTATAGTTTCGCCATGTCTGTCTGTCCGTCTGTCCGTCCTCGCTTAATCTCTGTGACCGTTAGCACTAGAAATCTGAAGTTTGGTACCAATATGTGTATCAATCACGCCGACAAAGTGGTAAAATAAAAATTGGAAAATAATGTTTTATTAGGGTAGCCCCCCTATATGTAAAGTGGGAAGTGATTTTTTTTTAATTTCAACCCAAAATTTCAAAATGAATAGGGGTTAACCAAAATCATTTTTTGATAATGTCAATAATTTCGGAAATAATCGCTCCAAAAGTAAAAAACAATGTGTCCCCCCCCCCCCCTCTAACTTTTGAACCATAAGTTTAGAAAATATGAAAAAAATCTGAAAAGTAGAACTGTATAAGGAATTTCTAAGAAAATCATTTTGAACTTGGATGGAAACAACAGTACCCACTACCGGGAGCAGTTGCAGGAGCGCGGAGCGCTGCTGGAGCGCGAACATAATGGATACCCACCTTTAAACTCATAAGTGGGAACACTTATTGTGACGGACGGGAAACTACGGAACCCTACACTGAGCGTGGCCCGACACGCTCTTGGACGGTTTAAAATATTTACCCTCCAAAAAAGCCTTAACAGAAGCCTCGGAGGTGTTCCTTGCGCCGACGAAATAGATAGAAGTCACTGGAAACTAGATCTGGTGAATAGGGCGGGTGTTTGAGCAGTTCAAATTCCGTTTCTTGAATGGCAGCCATCGCAACTGCGGCTTTGTGAGCCGGTGCGTTGTCTTGGTGAAACAGCAGTCCAGCTCGCAGTTTGCCGCGTCTTTTTTCCTTAATAGCCTCCCACAATCTTCTTATTTGGCCTGCGAAATAATTCCTTCAGAGTCCCAAAAACCGGATGCTATTACCTTTCCCGCCGAACTCGACATAAATTTTTTTCGGAATTCCACAACATTGATTGTAGTTGGGTTTCAGAATCAAAATGGTAGATCCCGGTTTTGTCTATGGTCACGAAACGTGACAAAATTTTGTCCTAATTTACTTGGAATCTTCGGAAACTCATTCTCGAAATGTCGATTCGTTTTTTCTTTTGATTGTCGATTAATATTTTCGGTACCCAACGCGCATAAACCTTTTTCATATGCAATTCGTTTGAAAGGGTTTTTTGAACACTGCCATATGAGATTCCTGTGACTTCAGTTCGATGGTCACTCTTCGTTTTGCTAATACGACTTCTTTGACTTTTTTCACGTTACTTTAGTGAGGGATGTGGATGGGCGTCCTTCGCGATGTTCATCTTCCGTGGATGTCCTTCCCAGCTTAAACTCCTTGTTCCTGCGTGAAACTTTAAAATAGGGGAGCGGAGTCCCCCAATGTTTCCACCAAATCGCCGTATATGTGTTTTTTGACAGAGATACTTGATGACAGCTCTAATTAAATTTTTGTCTATATTGATGTTATCTCTTCGATGATTCGTATGCAAATGAATGTGCTTCCCGGGAATCGTAGCCTATTTATATGTTTTTTATGCTGATCTAGTGGGTACATAAGCAAGCATTTTGGATTTTTATACGCACTAGATATAACCGAATTGTATAATATTTGGATCAATATTTGGATCACCTTCCGTGCATTTTACTTTAAAACGAGGGTTTTCGAGGGCCTAAACAGTGATCATCGACGATTTTTTGCTTAAGCAAAAAATCGGTACCGCTACTTAAAAATTACGTGTAAAATTTGATAGATATCATAGTGTATAAGTTAATTTGTTCGAAAAAAGTAAAGGTTAATGCTTTTTCCTGCACGATTAGTTTAGTTTAATTAGATAATATGTTTGAATATTAATTCTGATAAAGCAATTAATGGGATTCACTGGGTTTCTGTTTCATGATGAATAACATAAAAGTCATAAATACATATTACACACGTACATTATGTATAATGTATGTATAGGCGTTAATATGTGTGTACGCGTGTGCAGATGTCGGAGGTGGCGCAGGGCGGCGCGACGGTGTTCACGGAGCTGGGGCTGAGCGTGTTCCCGGTGAAGAACGCGGCCGTGTTCTGGATGAACCTGCACCCGTCGGGCGAAGGCGACCTCGCCACGCGCCACGCCGCCTGCCCCGTGCTGCGCGGCTCCAAGTGGGGTGAGCCTCATCTACTGTTTGAGCATGAACATGCTCCCAATCCCCTGGGACCCGCCCTGGTGGACGGTGACTAAATTACGTTGAACACCATCTGTTTATCGATGGCTAAATTACGCTGAACATCTACTAAATCTACTGGCGGGAACTTAACATCCGGTGGATTGTTGCTACTATATTATTGTTTAACAGTTTCTCTGTCCGCGAAATAGACATTATAGTTAAACAATCGAAGTGTTTTTATATGATTCATGCGTCAGGGAAAGCGTGAAATAATGATTTGAAGTGGATTTTAATACATAGAATTTTTTAAATTCATTATGAAAGTTAAGGATTTTTCTTAGTGAATTATGGTGGCCAAAACACGATTGAGACATTTTGGCTCGATAGGAAAAGATCGCAGTTTCCTCAAAATCTACAATTTTAGGTACGTCCTCTAAGTGAAAAAGCAGTTTCATTATCATCATCATCATCATCATTACAGCCCTTCACAAGTCCACTGCTGAACATAGGCCTCCCCCAAGTAATGCCACAAAGCACGGTCCTGAGCCACCTGCATCCATCGACTTACTGCATGTCTTACCAGGTCGTCACTCCATCTAGTGGGGGGTCGCCCTACACTACGCCTACCGGTACGAGGCTGCCACTCGAGAACCTTTCCTCCCCATCGGTTATCGGTTCTTCGAGCTATATGGCCGGCCCATTGCCACTTCAGCTTACTAATCCGTTGGGCTATGTCGGTCACTCTGGTTTTACTGCGGATATCCTCATTTCTGAGTCTATCACGCAGAGAAACTCCGAGCATAGCCCTTTCCATAGCTCGCTGAGCGACCTTGAGCGTCCTCATACGGCCAGCAGTGAAGCACCACGTCTCAGATCCGTAAGTCATCACTGGCAACACGCACTGGTTGTACAATCTAGTTTTTAGAGATTGAGGTATACCTGACGAGAAGATATGTCGTAATTTCCCGAACGCTGCCCAGCCGAGTTGAAAAGGGGGTGCTAAGAATCTCCGGTGGAGGTTCGGTTGCCACCTACGACGACTCGACCTGGCAACATTTAAGTTTCATTAAAATGTAATGAAATCAATTTCAATTAAATTTAGGCTATGTGTTCACCAGTAATTACGTGAGTGAATTTTGGGTTTATTTTTCAATAAAATCATTTTAAAAAGAAATATCAAATAAATATTGTGCGATTAAAGAGCGCGCGGGCCGACCGAAGAGTCAATATAAAGCGTGTGAAATCTGCTTTTGGCGCTCACTTCACCTTAAGGTACTATGTTTAGACTCCTTCAGACATTATTACCTTCAACTGTTAGCTGATTTAAGCTGCTGCCAATATCTCCTAAAAACTCGACAATGTGATACATCAACACATTAAGAAGAAATGTTTACTGTAAATATAATCTCTTATCACTTGATAACTAGCACAAGTATAATCTAACGAGTCCATTACCAAAGAGAGAAAGAAAGACTAACGTTGCCAAACCGTCTGCCAGACGTGACAAACACTGAGCACAGTCCTCTTCTGTAAAACCAAAAGGCAATCTATAGGAGAGACATGTGTTCAGTACTTACTGGAATTTTGTAGGCTGTCATGGTAATAAATACAAGGTTGGTGTTTATACGTGGTAGAGCCATGCTGCAGTTATATAGTAGTGTAGTTGTAGCACAAATGGGTCGGCTCGACTGGGGAAAGACCACGCTCTCACAGAATACCAGCGTAAAATAGTAGCTTAATGCTGCTGTATTTCGTATGGTGAGTGTAGAGAACCGGAGACTCTTTTTACTGGAAACGAGGCATTCCATCTTAGTCCTCACGGGTGACAACGCATCTGCATTTTGATTTTTAATCGGAGATAGATGTAGATGTCTATGCTACGATTCTAGCTACAACTCAATAAAATGCTATTCAATTCCCACAGCGCTTAATGATCAATATTGTATTAACCTATAATATATTCTCTCCTTATATCAAGTAACTTGTTATCTCTTCTTGCGCGGCACGTGCAACATTAAGGTTATCGTCTTGTAAAAATAGAATAACACAGGCTACGAAGCGGTATAGTTCATTTTTGAAATAGGATGGCAGGATTCCACTTGAAACTTAGCAATTACAGCTGTAATGTTAATCTATTGTTGTGTGATTATTTTATTGCTTTAACACTTGAAGTTAAGCATCTGTTGATAATACTGAACCAGTATAGCTGGAATGACGAATTTTGGTACTTGAACATTAAAACAAATTAAATTGTAGATAAAAAACCTTTATTACTTTTAACTTAACTATTTTAAATACTTATAACAACTTGTTAATATTTTGTTTAATCAATCACTCTGAAGAACTTTCATCGGTATTCTGTGTCCTCACACGTATTTATTATAAATGGTTGTATCCGATCCCTCGAAAATTCGTTTTCCACTCTTATGACATGGTCACAAACATTCTTCCAAAAAATGGGATTTGTAGAATTTATTACGTTTCGTACACTTTGGATTACATTTTCTCCTATTGTAGGCGTAACGTTTGACTTACGGACAGTTTTTTTTATTTGACTCCACATTAACTCAATTGGGTTCAATATACAATTGGGTTCAATATACAATAATGAGGTGGGAGTCTCATTATCTCATGACCAGCCTCTTGTGCTAATTTATCGACCACATATTTTTTTTTCAAAATAATAGTTTTTGACGACTTCCACGGACTTTTAATTGTTGATTTCTCTGGCACAGAAATGTTATGACTTCTTAAAAAACTTATTATGTCACTTTTTTATCAAAATTTATTTTATTAATTTATTTAACAAAAGCATCAAAACTTGTTTGCTGCCACAAAAATACCACGTCAGGATAAGGTCTTCCCAGGTATCGGTTGTAAATACTTCTTTTGTTATCGCCTAATGACCGCTTCAAGTACAATCCTGCCATGCTATTTGAAATGAACTATACGTGAATAGTCTGCTTTCGTACATTAAAGACGGGAGGGACAACCCACTGAACGGACCCCCCAAAGCTCGGCTGAAGATCGATGAAGTTGTAGCTTCATGCAGAGTGCTCATGGTTCGGTTCGAAAAGTGCAAAGAAGGAAGTTATATTGAGAGAATAGTGAGGAATCTTACGCTCCCAAGCGATGGCACATCCGTAGACCTCTTTGTTAGAAGTTCGTATCCATTTAGAATCAGGTAGAGGTGGACTGATAGCTCTTTTGTCAATCGAATGGTATAAAACTTGCTCATTGTAAATAAATATGTACTACTAACTCCAGTAATTGATACAGCGCTACATTTCTAATTGGAATACATTTAAAAAAGCGCTAAAACTTGTAGAAATAAGGGTTCTATCAGACAGGAAGCGGTCACACGTTCAAGCGTTCCGCGTTCGCTTTTTGCGTTCGAGCGTTCAGTTGCTGACCAATCACGAACGCCTACGTTCTGGTTGACCGACGCGGTCAGAATGCCTGCTGTCTGGGTATGTCTTGTCTATGTAACGTTATACAACACCAAGAACGCAGAACGCGAACGCGGAACGCTTGAACGCCTGAACGCCTTCTGTCTGATAAATCCCTAAGGTAAAATATTTCACAATAGGAATATTTTTTTATTCTTTACTTTACTCTTACAGAGAAACATTTGTGATAATGAAAATACCGTACTTTTTATGTTGTTACAGTGTCAAATAAGTGGATACATCAGGGAGGTCAAGAACTTCTTAAGCCATGTAACCTCGAATACCAGCGAGAAGACGTTATGCGCAAAATTCCGAAGCCGGTGCCAAGAACGTCAAGATAGAACAAACTTTTAGTTTTTATCAAAATATTAATCGATGGACGTCAGTAATATTTGAAATAGTTCATCTTATAAAGCTTATAAGAAGCTATATCAAACCAGTGCAGCAGTTTATTATTATAATATTATATTCTTTAATTATTAAAGTTTAGTGGTTCATATCAGGCTCGAAGGACTGAAATTGAAAGACTGTAGCAACCCTTACCAATAATAAAGCAATAAAGTAATAAAGCTTTTTTGGGCAGTCAATGGGTTATTTAAAACTATTCAAATTAAAATAAATATATATTTTGTAACATATTAAGTTACTACCTATTATTAGTACAAAAGTAATGTAAGCCATAAATTCTTTATTTTATAATAGGTGCTTATTGATATTTTACATTCATGAAGTTGTTTTATGTTTGGTAAGTTTTTCTTTTTCTTTAAATATATATCTTTTTATTTTAACCTAAAAAGGCTAGAAAAATTGTCATTGATGAATCTCCATATAAGACTAAGTTAATGAGGCCAAACGTATTGTGATGTCACTAGATTTACGATTACTTTCATATGGTCCCCGAAACTATTGACATTCTCATTGTTTACGTCATGGAGTATAGAGGTAAGGAAAACAAACTTTATAAAGAAGTGTCTGTAGAAAAGCGCTAAATAAGAGTGGCGCCGCTATAGCTAGAGTGTAAATTTTAAACAACTTTTTATAATTTTTATTGCACGGTCTTTCACCATAATTCTTTTTAAAATAATTATTTTATTGTTTTCAAAATTTTTATTTTCAAAATCGGTCTCAACGTGTTTTAAGGCGACTATATCTAGGTTATATTTACTAAATTATTTAAGACATAGTAAGTAGTTGAGGTTTTAAATACTGCAGTTTCATCAACTACTCTAGTCACCACAAATAATAAATTTCTCAACTCAGCACACTTTACTCCGTCGACAACTGCTAAGTTCATTTCATTCCCTTTAGCTACTCCAGCGCTGTAGTAGAGAGTTTTTGAACTGTTATTTACTGCTTACAGATGGACACATTTTGAACTATTCTCCTATAGGAGATTGTCCTCCTTACCTATATACTCCATGGTTTACGTGATAAAAGGTTTCTAATGTATGTAATATTGAAAATTTTTTTATAACTGCATAAAGTAAGCGATCATTGTTAGCATCGATGAATGTCATTCAAGTAGATAGATATTTATAATCGCAATTGACCATTTCGGAACCCTTACCATAAATTAAGGTTGTCGCTATATGTCGAACACAATTTAATTGACGTACCTAACATAAATACCATATAAAAAAGACATTTTGTATTCATTGAGTTTTAATACTTTATTTGGTACTGCTTTTGTGTATATTTTACATGATTTTATTAATACTAATAATATGAAACTTTAAATCCTTGTCACTTTTAACATACTGATAAGATTCTAACACCTGTGTTTATCATATTTGTTCAAGGTAATTCAACAAATAGATTTGTCAAAATTCTCGAAGGAAAACTGAATCCTTGTATTATCACAGACTCTTACTTGAATTAAACTCATAAGCTTTCATTTTCCACTCAATACGTCATTGGCGAATTTTATCAAACCGACACAAAAGAAAGAAGAAGAAGAATACTTTATTTGCACGGATATTTTTTATCTTAGAATATGGCTCATATTGTGTATGCGAACATATTTTCGTAATAACCGAAACATGGATTTTTAAACGACCTTTCCTTTTAATATGACATTTTACCTATGTGTAAAAAATAGACGTAATTCTATTGAAAAGCCATTATCGTGTGCATTTATTTGTTTTTAGTTATGTTAAACTTTTAATACTTCTATCGATGTTTTAATCATAATTGTTTTAATAATAAAAACAATAGAGTACAAGTTAATATTATTATAACAATTTAGCTTTAACAATGAAGTAAGTACCTACCTAATTTAATTGAAAGAAATTTTTACTTATTTGTCAAATACATTTTTTACACACATTTACATATTTGTGAAATGATTTAATAACTGCACATATTTATGCAAAATTACAATATGATGTTAATTAATATATTTTTGGACTCTATTTTGTTTATGTTACATACTAGCAGTTTCCTTATTTTATGCTATATATTATATTATTATGTGCAATTACTTACAAAAATAAAATATCTTATTATAAGGACATATTGTTTTCTTTTTCCTTTAAAAGTAAATAAATACCTGATTAAAGATAAGCCACTAATTTTACTCAGATATTTCTGTTTGAATTTTTCCATTTCTTATTTTATAGATGGCTCATAATCTAGTAAATCACACATTGTCTTTCTTGCTTCATAAGGTCACAAGTCAAGTAAACTGAAAAATTATAAAAATACACCTAATTTTGTTATTTTAGTCAGTGGCGGAGTGAGGGTTCCAACCGCCAGGAGCCGCTGGACTATGGAGTGTACCTCTATACTCCATGCGCTAGACCGAAAGTTTGAATCCATCTTTTTTAAATATATCAAAAATATAATAATATATATGACTAAAATACATACAAAAAATTATTTAATATTTCTTGTATTTTTTTTAATTTCCACACTTAATAATATTGTTAGGTCATCGATGGTACATATTTAAAAATTTTGAAAACATTTTATGTATTTTTTGGTATTTTGACATTTCTCCTAACCTTGGTGTCTCTGTTTGCCTAATATCTCAAATATTTCATGAAATTTCAGTGCTACTGTGTTTGCGTTGTAATGCATGTTGTGTATAAACACATTGACACGGTATATTTTAAATAACATTGCCATTCCATTACAGCCTATAAAAATCCACTGCTGAACATGGGCCTCCTCCACAGATTGCTTCAATACAGGGGGTATTTTACTATAGTTGACACGCATGGCGAGCGGGTTGCCAACCGCAGTTTTTTATTATTTTGAATTGCTATGAGGAAGATACTCCTGCCCATCAGCTGCTTGAGTTCCCTCTGTCGCCTCTCACGACACCCACGGTACGATATGGGCTAGTGGGTATTCTTACACCGCCACCACAGATTCTGTGGTTTAGTAACATTGACCAACTAAAAAAGTACCCACTGGACACTAAATGTTTTTAAAAAATTATTTGTCATCTATTCCTAAGAATGATTCCAAACTTAAATTAAAAAAAATTGCCGTTAAAATTTAGTTATTTAGTTATTTTTTTTAGTTTATTTTATCTTATTAATTAGTTGAACCAGAGAGAGAATTGTGTACTCAGAGTGATTGTAATTTTTTCGTTGTACTTTGTAATTTTTTTGTTGTAAACCGCTATTTAAATTTTAGACATCTTTTCGATTCAAGGTTGATTGTGATAATTTTACATTTTATTGCAATACAACGTCGACATTTCACTGGAGAAGAGATACTAAGAGCAGTAAGAATGCTGCAGGCTGGTGCTTCTCAACGTGACGTCGCTGCGCCAACAGCCACCTAGCAAAACGTGATTTCGAGGTTTCTGTCACGCCATCATGCCACGGGGGAGGTGACGGAGAGGCATTCAGGGCCAAGCCGCATTACTACATCTCGACAAGACCAATTTTTGCAAATTCCTGCAAGAAAACAAACCAAATGTTAGCGATGCAATTGATCCTAAGGCTACAGTCTAAAACCCAGGTACTCGTGATTGTCGCGACCAAACTGTAAGGAGGAGGCTGCACCTTCCAACCAACTGCCAACCTTCATGCTCGTAGACCACTTTGAGTTTCAGCTCTAAGAAGAGGAAATTAAGGACGAAGACTGCAATGGGCTAGAGAACATGTGAACTGGGAACCTCATCAATGGTCGTTGGTGCTTTTCTCCGATGAATACAGATTTGGTTTCAATCCTGATTAGAAGAGGGAACGTGTTCAGAGAGTTCCTGGTCTTACAGGCCGGATTCAACACCCTCGAGAAGTTCATACATATCAAGGTGGTACAATTATGGTGTGGTCAGGAATTGGTTTTGGTGGAAGAACGTTCATTATTTTCTTTAAAAATTGAACTTAGTTTTTTTTTTTACTTCTTACGGCTTTCTATTGCAATAGGTATGAATAGAACCGAAAAAGTGATTGAATTCGTGAAACTGGATGAAGTTTTCCGTTGTCTTTACAATCATTAATTATGTGAATATTTAAGGAAAGATGTAACGCATAAAGCTTGGGCAGAAATATCGTTAAAAATAAACGACTAGACTGGAATGGAGTAAGTAATATAATATTTTTTTTTTTGGAAGAATTACGATTTGTTTGTAGAACACTGCAGGTCTCTCTTCACGTAGCTTTATAAATAATATCGAAAATTCGCCTTTGATCGCTCTTTCAGCAAGAATGGGGTGAATGTGCTATCTTTTCCTACGTAAACACAGTTCATTATCAGAAATCCACTTAGCAGATGTCTGTACCGTAGAGCGTTCGGTATCGCACTGTATACACAGCAATCTATGGTATCCACTATGGTATTTTATTACTCGCTGACGAACGCGACCGACCGGACTTTACGCAACCGACGTCAGCGTAGGAGGAATTCGGGCCTGTATGAACATAGTAAAACACAACAATATGTAGATTATCAATTAATAAATTTATTTTAATATAAATTTTAAAGATTTAGAAGTATACCGTGCCCGTTAGCGCAGAAAAGAAAATTTTTGAAAATAGAATAGCTAGCGTGTAAGTACATCTCGTATATACAGTGATCCGTGAAGTACATAAACATATTTTATCACAAAAAAGAAAGCAAAATCTATTGAACGAATACGCAATCTTCAAGGCGATAATTTTCACATAGTACACGAGTACTATTAGATAGGACGCCTTTCTTGCCTAGGTGTCCGTCTGGGTGGATAGCACTTTCTTGACTGCTTCTGGCGCAAAGTAACAGTGCTTGAATTGCTGTGTTCCAGATGGCTACAGGTCACGCCCACTCAAATCGCCTCATTCGCGAGGCAGCTGCCTATGCAGCCCCTCTTCACACTCGTTATATTGTGCGCAGGCCGGGAAACTCTTTCTCGGACCCCTCCGACAAGCTTTCGGCTGACCTGAACTGCCTCCTGGCGGCTCAGGCCGAGCCTACTTAACACATCTCGTAATCTGCCTTAGTTAGGCACACTTCTAAGCGGCTACTCGCTGCTTGCGCCCTCCTTTCTCCCAAGGAGGGTCGCGTCCGTTTACGGCTTAAAGATCTTTCGTTAGATCGTTAAGCCAATCCCAAAAGGTGGAGTTAAGTGGGTAAAAGTCTCCACATAACCACGCAGCTGGCTACGTGGTATGCTATGAGCATTCACCACCTCCCTCCCCCGTTACCGGAGGGTTGCCCTTATTTGCTTCGGGCGCAAAAAAAAACTACAGTAGCTACTTACGTTAAGTGGATTGTGTGTTCGGTCGTCAATTTGGTTTTATTAAAGATGAGCATCTCAAGTCTAAACCCCATCAGCACCAATGGAACTTTTTATTGCTTTATATGTGTTCGGCGGTGAAGTAGTGAAGTCATTCGTAAACTTGCTCGTGTGAATCCGCCTATCCTAATCCCCCTTTCTGTCGAGGGTTAATGATTTCTTTTTTTATAGAAGAGTACGCACGCGAGCATGCGGCCCACCTGATGGAAAGTGATTACCGCTGCGTATGAACAACTGCAACACCAGAGCAATTGCGGGTGCGTTGCCGGCCTTTTAGAAAGGAGTAAGCTCTTTTCTGGAAGGTCCCTAAGTCGTTTCGGTCCAGATAAATCGCCTGAGGGTAAATGATTCCACAGAAGGGTTGTACGAGGAAGAAAACTCAACCTCAGGTAAAAGTTTTAGACTTAAATAAGTATACGTTCCTCATTTACATTTGCAGATCAATAACTTCAAATATGTTTTTCACTATAGCAACGTAAGTAGCGCTCTGGCTCTACGACAGGGGTGTCTAACTCGATTTTCTATATGGCAAAATTAATGTTATTATGCTAGCGGGCAAGACACAAAATATGATAACGCAAAACGAAATGGGTAAAATAAATCTTTAAGGGGTCAGCCAGCGTGATTGAAACGGGGTGCAGATAAAAATGTTTGTTGTATTAACTAAATTATGGTTGCACGAGCGGCTCGGCTCCATCAAGGAAGAACAAAGATCTCACAGAACACCAGCTTAGTAGCTGCTACGTACGGTGAGTGTAGAAAATCGAAGAACCTTTTTACTGGTTACGAGGCATTCCATCTGGGCCTCATAGGTGACAATTCTTCTACATTTTGATTCATAATCCAAGATAGATGTAAATGTCTATGGGCTACAGCCATACACTTACCAGCTGCGCTGTGTGCTCGTTTTTCACATTTATTCTAATATATAAAATTAATTCGATTGCTAATAAACGTTATTTATTATTATTATTATTTAATGATTTCTTAAATGTACGCGAACACTACACATTGAATAAAACTATTATTTACGGATTTTATCGCGTTTAATTACATTAATTTATTTTTATTATTATCCCGACGTTTCGGGTGCTTTACAGCGCCCATGGTCACGGGGGGGACTGAGATGTTTGACGTCCCAATGTCATAGTTAGTCCGGCTACCTTCAGTTTTTTAATATTAATTTTTGGTCCGATTTACGCAAAACGAGCTTATAGTATCATGAAGTCTTGCAGTGGTATGCTTGGGTTTGGGTTTAATTTTGTTAATTATAGGATCCCAAGCAGATGGTAGCACCCAACCATCTTCTCTATTGAAATTTGGATGTTTTTTAATTTCAATAGCCTCGCGTATCATCCTTGTTAGGAATCGGTGTTCTTTTGCGAGAATTTGTGGTTTATCAAATCTAATGTAATGGTGGGGACGATCTTGAACATGTTCGCACATGAACATGATCGTCTCGAACATGAAGTCTGCAGTCTGCGAACATCCAAATTTCTATAGAGAAGATGGATGGGTGCTACCATCTGCTTGGGATCCTATAATTAACAAAATTAAACCCAAACCCAAGCATACCACTGCAAGACTTCATGATACTATAAGCTCGTTTTGCGTAAATCGGACCAAAAATTAATATTAAAAAACTGAAGGTAGCCGGACTAACTATGACATTGGGACGTCAAACATCTCAGTCCCCCCCGTGACCATGGGCGCTTTAAAGTACCCGAAACGTTGGTATAATAATAAAAATAAATTAATGTAATTAAACGCGATAAAATCCGTAAATAATAGTTTTATTCAATTATTATTATTCTTTTAAAAAATATATTTAGATCTAATCGCGGACCGGGCTGGCAACACTGCTCTAAGAGGCTTACTTTTTTTATAGAATAAGGTGACAAACGAGCACACAGTCCACCTGATAGTAAGTAGATGCTGTGGCCCATAGACATCAACATTTATCCTCAATTAAGAATCAAAACACAGATGCGTTGTCACCCCTGAGGACTAAGATGGAATGCCTCGTTTTCAATAAAAAAGGGTCTCCGGATCTCTACACTCACCATACGAAACACAACAGTATTAAGCTGCTATTTTACGCTGGTATTCTGTGAGAGAGTGGTCCTTTAGCTGAGAACAAATTATCGGACGCGTCCGTCAGCCGCGGCTGACAGTCGCGGCTTAGCGGTGTGCACGGTAGCTGAGACGGCGTCCTCGGACGCCTCGCTTCGGTCATTCCAGAAAGGTTTTGTCAATCGAGAAACATGAGAAACAGTGACAGCGAGGACGAATTTATAAAGTTAGCGGCAGCTGCTTTATGTCGTCCTCCAAAAAATAGGGGACCCAAACACTCCTTGTCCATGATATTAATGTAAAACGACTCGAGTATGATGAATTTCATACATTGTATCCAGACTTACAAAAAGATGATAAACGTTAAAAAATTTACTTATGAATGTACTAATATGTACTTATAAATATAGGCACTCGTGGCCATGAACACATTCAATTAATTTTTTTTTTCATTACACGTCATGTCGCGAGAGCAGTTGGTTCGCTTGTGACATTCGAAACGTCCGCGGACGCGTCCCGTGCCCCGTTCACACTGTCCGCGGACGCACCAAACATCCAGCCGGCCAGATTCTGTTCGGACGTCCGAACGCTGAAGAGCGACGCAAGGTCATGTCCGCGTCTTACGGCCGATAGTTTGCAAGGTGTAGTATTAAATGTACTGGCTAGATCTCAATAAGCCGCGGCTGTTAGCCGCGTCCGTCAGCCGCGTCCGATAATTTGTTCTCAGCTTTTCCCGCACGAGCCGACCCATTCGTGCTACAACCATAATATAGCTGCAGCGTGGTGTACCACGTACTGTATTCTCCGCGTGTATATTTATTTAGTCATTGGAACTAAAGTAGAGCTTTATTGTTTAAAGATATTCATCTCAATCAAGTTTAGTTTTCATAATAAACGTTGTTTATTTTAAACGTTCAGCAAAAAATAAATACAAATTCTGATTACATATATATGTATCTACTTATATTTTTATTCTTTACAATTAAACTTATCTAACTAGTCCAAGTTATCCGTGTAGTGGTAACGTAATAATATTCACTGCCCCACAATATTATCCCACGGGTGTGGTAGGTGTCGAGAGAGGGATTAGAAACAGGAATAGTTCGCATTTTCCTTATGACAATATAAAAAATTCTGCGACTGTCGACTTGCCTGCCAAGCGTGGCAACTATGGCGGATATCCAACTGATGAGGCAACTTATGGAGGCTTTTGTTTAGCAGTGGACTTTTGAAAGATTTAATTAATGATAATGATGTACAAGTTCAAGTTGTTGAAAGATAGGCCTAGTGAATGAAAATCCCCTGTATGAGACAACCTTTGGGGCCGGCCTATGTTTAGCAGGCTGTGGATCTTTCAATTTCCTTGCTCTTTCAGAGATTATTGTTATTATTTCTTATTCTTTCAGAGTTTTTAGGGCCAAAAATTGATAGGGGCGTACTCCAATGGTTTGGGCACGTGGAACGAATGAGTGAAGACCGAATGGTGAAGAAAATATATAGAGCGAAAGTAAATATTAAAAGGTGTCGAGGTAGACCGAGACTAACTTTCGAAGACCATGTGAGCAAATTGCTCGAAGAGGGGAGGGTCAAGAGTACTCGGATACCTAGACGTGCATGTATGAAGAAGTTAATGAACCTGAAAGAAGCGAAAGAGGTATGTAAGGATCGTGACACTTGGCGATCTGTTCTCTCTGGCTACCCCGTTAGGGATTGTGCGTGACGATAAGTAAGTAAGTAAGTAATTCTTTCAGAGTTAACAAAATGTAGGGGCGGTAAAGTAATTTTATTTTTATAGTATCAAACAAATGGATCCATCAAGTTGGGTAAGATTTTCTTAAGCTATGTAATTTAGAATACCAAAAGGAGCATTATGTGAAAATATCCAAAACCTAAGCTCCTTAAAAGAAACTAAGATCATATACAACAGTGTAGGTGTAACAAATTATTGATCTTGTTTAGGTATTACTGAAATAAAGTTATAATAAGCAACTAATGCCAAATTTTATTGATTGTAAAAGAATGATAATATTGGGCCCTTACATATGAAATTAGTGTTTTATCGTACTGACCATTTTGATCCGAAATGTCTCCTCTTTGGCTAAGAATTCCAATTTCAAATTTATAAATTCATTTAGCTGGTACATTTGAGTTTTGAAAACAGTCATTTTTATTTGTTTTTTCCTCATTATTTTTTTCTTTGGCGTGGCTTATTACCGCACAATGGAAAACATGAAATATCGGTCGGTATATTACGAATACGAGTTCTACCGTGGCACCAGTGCTGCAGAAACAGTTCGAAGGATTAGTGATGTGTACGGCGCTGGTGTCGCAAAAGAAAGCACAGTATGTTTTTGGTTTCAACGTTTTCGTTCTGGAAATGTCGACCTTCAGAACCAACCCCGTGGACGGCCGGAGACCAAAGGGGAAAATGAAGAATTATAGGCTATTGTGGAAGCGGATCCATCACAAAGCACTTGATAAAATTGTATTAATCCACTTGAAGCAAAGCGGGAAAGTAAAAAAAAACTTGAACGATGAGTACCTCATGAATTGAGTGATCGAACTTGCAAACACGCTTCGACTGCAGTGTTACTTTGCTCAACCGACAAAAAAAATGAAGGGATTTTAAATCGAATCATTACTTGTGATGAAAAGTGGATACTGTACGATATTCAGAAGCGCTCGTCGCAATGGCTGAACCCTGGAGACTCAGCCAAATCCTGCCCTAAACAAAAATTGACTCAGAAAAAGCTACTTGTGGGTGTTTGGTGGACTAGCGCCGGTGTCATTCCCTACAGCTTTCTAAAATCTGGCCAAACGATTACGGCAGATATCTATTGTCAGCAACTGCAAACCATGAATCACTGCTGCTTCACGACAACACAAGACCACACACTGCACAACAAACAACCACTAAGTTAGATGAGCAACAATTGGAATGTCTGCGACATCCACCGTACTCCCCGGACCTTGCTCCAACAGATTACCATTGTTTCCGGAATTCGGATAACTTCTTACAAGGAAAATTCTACTTCGATGCGGCAGTCCAAACCGCCTCCAAAGAGTTTATTGATTCTCTGTTTTTTTTTAGTAAAGGGATCAATAAACTACCTATGAGATGGCAAAAGTGCATGGATACCAACAGTGCATACTTTAATTAATTAAATATATTTTACAAAAAAAAATTATTTTATATTCCTCCCGTACAAAACGCCAATTTCACTACGCCACTAACCTAACCTAACCTAACCTATTAATATGCTAATCGATCTTAATATTGGTAAAAAGTTCAATTAACACCGCAATACAATTTTTTTATAGATAAATGTGATAAACGAGCGCACAGCCCACCTGATGGTAAGACGATGCTGTGAAAAGGTTCTCCGGGTCTCCACACTAACCATACGAAACACTGCAGTATTACGCTGGTATTCTGTGAGATGAGGTCGCTCCCCGGTGGAGCAGAGCTATTCGTGCTAGAACCATAATATAGGTGTAGCGTGGCTCTACCGCGTATAAAATTAAAGTATAGCAAGTTTACGCGATAATATGAAAAACTTCAGACACGCATATCCTTATCTTCCATTAAAAAGTTTCTGCATAGAAGAATGTTTGATGCAATGTCAGACATACGGAGATAACTATTATAATATCAGACACAAAATCCAATAAATTGCTTTTGTTGGATTGACCGAGGAAGGATCAGTCTCAAAGATACGAGCGTATAATTATAAACGAAAAGCGGAGGCCCTTTTAATTTGAAGAGACAGCCAAGGTCTCCCCATAATAATTGAAAAAATAAAAACTGGGAAAAAGCTTCACCTTAGTTCTCAGGGGTGGCAATGCATTTTGAGTTTTTACTAAGTAGACGTCCCTTTTTACTGGAAAAGAGGCATTATATCTTAGTCCTCAGGGGTGACGACACATCTGCATTTTGATTCGTAATCGAGGATAGTTGTAAATGTCTATGCGACACAGCAAACACCATCAGGTGCGCTCGTTTATCACCCTATCCCGGGCTGTAGTATTGTTGCCCTATCCTATAAAAATGCAGGTACCCTAGAACACCAAAGTTTATCAAAGGGCTTTAGAAGGTAAAAAGAAATTAAAAACATCTCAATGTACATTTATTCAATCACAAATATTCAATCACAGTATTTAATACATTATGCAAGAAACAAAAATGTCATTTAACTGTATTAAAATATTATAATAAAAACCGGCCAAGAGCGTGTCGGGCCACGCTCAGTGTAGGGTTCCGTAGTTTCCCGTCCGTTATAATAAGTGTTCCCACTTATGAGTTTGTACAAAAACTGTTGTTTCCATCCAAGTTCAAAATGATTTTCCTAGAAAGTCCTTATAAAGTTCTACTTTTCAGATTTTTTTCATATTTTCTAAACTTATGGTTCAAAAGTTAGTTGGGGGGGGGGGGGGACACATTGTTTTTTACTTTTGGAGCGATTATTTCCGAAATTATTAACATTATCAAAAAATGATTTGAGTAAACCCGTATTCATTTTTAAATACCTTTTCAACAATATATCACACGTTAGGGTTGAAATTAAAAAAAAAATCACTTCCCACTTTACATATAGGGGGGCTACCCTAATAAAACATTTTTTTCCAATTTTTATTTTACCACTTTGTCGGCGTGATTGATACACATATTGGTACCAAATTTCAGCTTTCTAGTGCTAACGGTCACAGAGATTAAGCGAGGACGGACAGACAGACATGGCGAAACTATAAGGGTTCCTAGTTGACTACGGAACCCTAAAAACGTGCGCTCGTGTCTTATATATACCCTTATGTTAAAGATGGAACTGGCCAAAGCATCCACTTATTAGCATTTAGACTGTGTGTTCATTTTGTTATCCTTGCTTGTATTTTTACGAAACGGGAGTATACGAGCATGAACATCATCTGATTGTAAGTAATCGTCGCTATTTATGAACATCTCCTGCACCGGAGGAATCGCAGATGCGTTGCCG
This sequence comes from Parnassius smintheus behrii, assembly GCA_036936625.1. Classification (NCBI taxonomy): domain Eukaryota; kingdom Metazoa; phylum Arthropoda; class Insecta; order Lepidoptera; family Papilionidae; genus Parnassius; species Parnassius smintheus. Next base: position 21,713,552 of record JAUPFT010000008.1, read on the forward strand.
AATTTACATAAAAATACTAAATAACTCCAATATGCATTGGATATGACGACTCCTAAGCCACATGCCGCCACTTTAATAGAATTGATCGACTTCGAATTTATTTGTTAAAGTTACTTACAGGGATTATGTTTTATCAATTTAAGTACGACAGTTTACTACTTTTCGATTAAATTTAATTAAATAACAACATTTAAAATGTCGTATCAGCAATGGAGTTGTAGTTGCATATTAAAACGATTATTTACAATATAACGTTACATATCACACACTAAAAACATTCTCACATAAGAAATTATAAGTAATTTACTAACGTTGTATTTGTTTGTTGTTGTATGTTTAGGTAACTTATTCGCACTTACAACTCTTTAAAATTTGATCGATTAGGGTAGACATCTTTATCTTTACACGTTTTCTTTGATGTTAGCGCTGTTAGCCTCTGCGGCTCTTACAGCTTCACCTGACTCGGGGTATCAGTACCTGGCATCTGATTAGGATAGACAGTAGTAGTTAACACGCATAACTCCGAGGTCTCTGAAGCATCATTGTACTCCTTGCTCGCGACCACTTGCGCCCTTCTGCCCGTGGGTCTGTTTCAGCGAATCTGTAAAAATCATAGTACCAGCAGTAAAACACTTCAAAAAGACCTGTTTTTTTATAGGGTATGATGACAAACGAGCACACAGTCTTCACCTGATAGTAAGTGGTTGATGTGGCCCATAGACATCTACATCTATCCTCGATTACGAATCAAAATGCAGATACGTTGTCACCCGTGAGGACTAAGATGTAATGCCCCGTTTCCAGTAAAAAGAGTCTCAGGTTCTCTACACTCATCATACGAAACCCAGCACGCTGGTATTATGTGAGAGCGTGGTCCTTCCCCGGTCGAGCCGACTTATTAGTGCTACAACTATACTACTAATATAACTGGAGCATGGCTATCAATCTCTATTAAATAGTATAGATCAATATGCAGATTGAGTTAATATAAATGTTCGTTACACAGTCAATCTATGATAATATCGTAATAAAATCGTAAATTGTTTTAGATTATCGCATATTTGTTAATTGCATATTAATTTTTAAATTAATATCAATCTGTTCATCAAACTTTTCATTAATCGGTAAAGTTTACTGGATATGTTTCTTTTTAAAAAGGGGTTATTTGAATACTCGCTACCGCTCAGCAGGCAAATTGGCGACAGCACGACTAATACCTATTATATCTTTCACCATTGTTGCTGTTCTCCGTCGTTGATCTACCAAATGTATCTGGTAGACAGGTAGTAGGTCATTTTCAATTGGTCATTGTAAGAATATCCATTACCCCATAATCACGTGGGTGTCGTGAGATGCCACCGAGGCAAAGAAATCAGACGGGCAGTAGCGTCTTCACATTGACTAAAAAAAACCGCGATTGCCAACTCACTTGCCAAGCGTGGTAACTATGGCAAATATCCCTCCTATGGGGCAATCTATAAGGCCTATGTTTATCTGTGGCCTTTAGTAGGCTGTAAGGGTAACGATGTTTGATGGTGTAGAGGCGGTGTAAGAATACTACTCCGTATCGTTCCGTGGAGGTGAAGGTAAACAAACCAGGAGATGAGTAGCAGCGTCACCAGATTCTTCCTAATAATAATATTGAGAAAATAAAAAATACTACCGCCAGCAACCCGTCTGCTAAATGGCAACTATGCTTTCACCCCAGGAGCCATCTATGGGCAAGGCCTATGTTCAGTCGTGGACCTTTGATGGACTGTAGTGATGATGATGATGTTATCCACTATAGTCGACTCTTACGATACCGATTAGATCAATTCAATCTCTATTAAATAGTATAGATCAATATGCAGATTAATATAAATGTTCGTTACACAGACAATCTATGATTATATCGTAATAAAATCGTAAATTGTTTTAGATTTGCGTTAATTCTATTCAAATACAGAGAAAACATTTTTAAAATTAATTTACTTAAAGTTTTTTAATTTCTTGTTTTATTTTTTCACTCTTCCATGTTTGATGAGAGGAGAGCAATTTAAGACAACAAAAACGTTACATATAGAATTAAACGTATACTGTACATAACATTCCTGTTGTTTACACATTACCCTAAGTCTTCTCACTCTTCACAAATCGCGATTTATTGTTGATCTTGCTAGTGATGGGATAAAGAGTATTTCAGAACAAACAAAGTAAGTACATGCATGTTAGAGCGTAGCATTGCACACTACTGTGTTTGCTGTGAAACACTCCGACGACTTCCTTAACTTTTGCAGAGTTGATAAGTACAACATGTTGTCTCTAAATATAAATAATCAACTATTTTACCTTACCTTATATTGGTATCTGTTTTAAGACATGTGAATTATAGTTTTTGTAATATATCCAGACACAGTCTTCGATGTCGCAATGTATTGTCGAAGCTAATGATTCTTTGTTTTAAGGTCAATGGTGCGATTGATGTCGTATTTGACACTCCGGTTGCTTCGACGAATTCAATATATACATACCAAGGAAATTTTTACTTTGTTCAATTCGTAGCATGTTACTTCTAAAATACACGCATCTTCATAAGTTCATTACCTAAAAGTTTTTGCAGTCTGAAATCAATAATATATAAATTGTGATTTCGGAAAAGACGACGTTTAGGGATCCTGTAGAGTTATTCCTAGATTAGATAACAATAAAATAATGTCAAGATGAAGAAAATCATCAAGATTGTAAAACTATCACAATATATTCTGATCAAAAAATATCTGAGATTAACATTGTTCTAAATCAGTTAAATTTGAAATATCAGAAAATATTTGTGACTCTAATTATACATCAAACTATTCTTCGGGTTACAAGGAAAGTTATAAAAAAATATAAGTAAAGTTAATTAACGGCTGCTGCATTAGCATTTTCGTAATAATAATTAAATAAGAAATGAAAAAACTCCCGCTGCTAACGCGCCAGTACAGCGTAGCAGCTTATTTAAGGAGGGGATCCTTTTTTTTGAAGAGGGGGTAAACGACCATGCGGCTCATAGTGTCGACTGCCGCCCATGAAAATCAGCAACACCATGCGAATTGCAGCTGCGTCTCTACGAGATAATCTGTGAAATTTTAATAGGCAAAATAAATGAACAAAAAATAAGAGAATAATGATTTCTTATATTTACGCGAACACTACACATGATTAAAACTACTTTTACGGATTTTATCGCGTTTATTTTTACATATATATATATATAAAGAACATATAGCTGATGTGAAGCATCAACGTTCCGGGAAGTCTGCAGTTTGTGATCATATCCTAGACGGCCCCAACCATTACATCAGATTTGATAGACCACAAATCCTCGCGAAAGAACACCGATTCCTACCAAGGATGATACGTGAGGCTATTGAAATTAAAAAACATCCTAATTTCAATAGAGAAGGAGGCTGGGTACTACCACCTGCTTGGGATCCTATAATTAATAAAATTAAAACTAAACCCAAGCATACCACTGCAAGACCTCAAGACAGAGTCAGTTCATTTTGCATAGATCGGACCATAAACAATAATTAAAAAAGCTGAAGGTACTCCGGGTTTAACAATGACATCGGGACGTCAGTCATCTCAGTCCCCCGTGACCATGGGTGCTGGAAAGCGCCCGAAACGTCGGGAATTAAAAATAAAAAGTAAAAATAAACGCGATAAAATCCGTAAAAGTAGTTTTAATCAAAAAATAAGAGCTTATAAACGTCCTCATGGTGAGCACACCTACTTTAACATAACTGAGAAGGATTATTACGTGGTAGATCCACGCTACAGCTATATTATGGTTACAGCACGAATGGGTCGGCTCGACGGGGTTAGGGCCACGTTCTCGCAGAATACCAGAGTAAAATAGCAGCTTAATGATACTGTGTTTCGTATTGTTAGGAACCGGAGATCCTTTTTTACTGGAAACGTATCAATCCATCTTAGTCCTCAAGGATGGCAATGCATCTGTACTTTTAAATGTAGATGTTATTCGATTAAATGATTCTTAATCGACAATGGATGTAGATGTCTACGGGCCACTGCATCCACTTACCAGCAGATGGCTTGTGTGCTCGTTGATCACGCTTGATCTATACAAAAGGATCATGGAGGGATTAAGAGTCAACAGCGCTTCTCTATTGCCCGGGTGCACACCGGATACAATTCTACCGGATTTTTATATTTCTGTTTTTCATATTTCCTCGCGATATTTTTCTTCACCGTCATTAGAAAGTACCTACATTTTGCATTTTATTACACCTTGATATGTTAACACTATATTTTTATTATCAGTAACAGCTTTAATAAAAGATGCGTTCTCGGCTTAAGGATCTCTCGTCAGATCGTTAAGCCAATCCCCAAAAGGTGGTGTTTAGTGGGTAAAAGTCTCCACATAATCACACAGCCGGCTGCGTGGTATGCTATGAGCATTCACCACCTCCCTCCCCCGTTACCCGAGGGTTGCCCTTATTTGCTTCGGGTGCAAAAAAAAGTCACGCCGCCCGCACCTAGTACCTAGCAGAAAATGTTGTGGAAAGAGTTGCTCGCACAAAACTCGCCGAATATCTAATCTCTGCACATAATATAATCCTACCACATAAGTAAATAAAACTTTTGAAATACTTTTTACACAATCCATGTAGTTGCCATTACATAAACTAGTAGTTTAATATAAGTTTTACTTTTAGTGAAATTTATTATGCTACTAGTGAATTAAACTTTAACTAATTTGTATTAATAGATTCAGTTACAAAGAACTATTCAAAATGGATTTTTTAGAGTTAAGCCGTGAACACAGATTTAACCCCAACCAAAATACCTACTAATTAGTTAAATAGTACTTATTTTAAAACGCACCTATATTACTCTTAACATGTACCAATACATTAAATAACAAAAATATGAGATGATAAATATCAGAACACGTTTTTGTTGCTTTTAACGCCTTATTAAGACACTTAATACGAATATATATTCACTCCAAATCACTTTCACGTAGGACAAATGCTGGTAAGTGACTGCTAGTAGTTGAGACCATGACGGCTAACGATGAAACCGGAGCTCTGGATTGTAAACATCCACTGATCGGAATCCTCTGACTGTCGCCTGCAATTGAATGACGTATGTGCTTCTCTTTCATGTGCTATGTGCTTTTTTTATATATTTTACGATCTTAGGATCATTCTACACAAAAGTAATTCATATGAAATTAAATAAAAATTTAAAAATAAAAGCTGACTTCAGGGAACTAATATAAATAAATTAATTTCCACGCAACGGTTTCAGAAGTCGGTGCCAAATGCCAAGACATAATATAATAGAAGTATTAAAGCCTCGACCAGATAATATGTGGAAATTATTTAATTTTATTTCGTTCTTTGTAGTTGACTCTCACTTTTTCTGCAAACTTTAATTTTGTGACCTTTTTGAGTGGCTTAACGAATATCACAAGCTCAAAGTAACAACTAGAATGTCATCTAAATAATTATTATAATATATTTTATTGGACCCTCGGGGTGAATTATTATTTACTCTATGTATGAGACCAGAGCCTGAAGTATGACCTATTTATATTAAAATAATAAAAATTGAAATTGGTTCACAAATGACAAAGATATCGTGTAACATAGACGTACACAAAAGGAACATGCAGTCGAATTGAGAACCCCTCTTTTTGAAGAAATATACCTACTTAATACAATCGTAACAACTGCTTTGCTTTAGTTAAAAACAACTAATAAAGAGTTTTATTGTTACAAAGGAGTCGGAAATTGGGGTTATTTCAGAACGGGTTTCAACATTAATAATAAAAAAGATAGTTTTTAATTACGCGTCAAAGCTACGTCACGAATTACAGCCATCTATCGACACGATTCAAAATATTTTATTGTCAACGTAAGTAAATGTAATAATAGTAAAGTAAAATGACAGCCTATGTGCGTCCCACTGCTGGGCACAGGCCTGCCCTCGTTTCTGAGAGGGTTTAATAGTAACAAAGATATAAATAATTATTTCTCCTCACTAACTACTAGTTTATGTAATGGCAACTACATGGATCCTCACTAACTACCTGTATCTAACTAAAATTTTACATGTTCTTACTCATAGCCTAGAATATGTGAGGAGCTGGGGTCCTATTAATATATATATAATTAGGCCATATACTACACCCCACAGAGCATTATTAATAATTGAGTGTTACTGGTATCTTAGAACAATCACCAACCCTGGCACCACCACAAGAGCCCACGCAAGAGGATATGGCGAGGTCGAGTTATCCACCTACAATTGCGGAGTCCCTACCCAACTGGATCAAGCATTTTGACACGCTGGCCAGATTAATGGGACATTCCAAAAATGCGCGACGCTCTGAAAAAGGGGTCAGATTCACTCCACAATCACCCAAAGATTATAGTGTAATACAACGATATTTAATTGATGCATCGCAGAAAATACAAGCAACTTCGTGGTTTTACTACACGCCAGAGAACGAGAAGCACACCAAAATGGAGATCCTAAATCTTCTTCTGGCCACTGAAACCGTTCAAATTGAAAGCGTTCCCTATCAAGTATGTAAGGAACATATCGCTGCGAAACATAGACCCTGTACTACGCCCAGCTACTGCACCTAAATGCGGTAGAGCTAAACCGACTCTACACAGTGGACCAGACTCTACATTCCAGGCATTACAATAGAAGCCTGGTAACGCAGAGTTCAACCGGCTCAATTCTATAGATGCCAAGCGTTCGACCCCTCGCCGGTTAACTGCTTTAAGCAGTTGAAGTGTGTCCAGTGCGCTGGAGAACATGTAACCACAGAATATCCTGAACTGAGAAATAACTCTCCCAAATATGCCAACTGTGCATAGGAGCATACAGACAATGACATTATATAATATATAATAAGATGATGCCTTGTATTACTAAGGGTCACCAGGAAGCAGGGCATCAAGCAACCCGCCCCACTACCGGGACCGCCGCCAGGAAGAAGACGACTAGACTACGGTGGCTAAGGGCAGGCGTCAACAAGTACCAACCTATCAACTCGTAGCAACAACGTAATAACGGGAGCAACATTAGTCCCGCCTGCTGACAAATCGACTGAAACGGGAGCGTAAGCGCGCAAGGAAAGGAAGCACAATTGCAAACTAAAGAAAGCACAAACCCAAATACCGGCTTCGACACCAACTCTATATAGAGCGAGAAGTACCAGAAACCCAACCAACGCAAGTTGAAGTTAAAAGCAACTAACATTAGACGAATTACGTCGAAAACCAATGCTCACGTTAAGCGAGAGACGGGTGTACATCTGACAGTTATCCAAAACCAATTTTGGCTGGAATGAGGGACTTGATGACTCTACTGGCTGACCACTACAGGCTATAAAAACGAACTAAGAATAATCTACTGGAACCCAGGCGGCATAAAACCTAGAGTTGACGAGCTTCTTAAGCTAGTCGAACTATATAACATCCACATAGAACTACTGGGAGAAACAAAACTGAGACCAGAGCAGTACTTCTAAATCCTAAACAACTTCGAGACCGCGGCTCTTGTGCGGCGTAACCTAGTACACGAAGAGTTAGAGAAATCAACATACCAGTTAATGAGTAACAGGAGTAAAGATAAGTATTGTCGGGAGAGAAATCAGAGTGTACGCCGCATACAGACCTCCAAGACAGAACCTGTGCCGTGGAAGATAGAAAATCCTGCACTTACAGCGGGAGACCTAAATGCTTTACATCCAGCGTGGGGATCAAGGACTTTAAACTCCGCCGGTAGAGGCACGTATGGAGACGCGGACAGGGGAAACTACGAAGTGCTGGGACCATAATAACACAACAACACGACAACACACACACACACACACACACACACACACACACACACACACACACACACACACACTCATCCCCACAAACGCTCTACATAGTCCGGATGTACTGGATATTGCCATCCCTATATTAATAACACTTCAACTAGCAGCTGAGGCAATAGCGCCCAAAGCTCAAGGAAGAAGCTACTGGAGAGCGCTAGAACATCTCACGCTCAACGATAATCTAAGCCCGACGAAGGACGTAGAATCAACATTTTGCAATAAAATCGCTCAAATAATATCAAATGCACTCAACGAAGCAGCTGCTCTAAGGCCAACGAAGAGCAGTAAGGAGACTCTACCACCTAAATTGAGCGAAATGTTCATGGAGAAAAGCGCACTTTGAAAGCTCTGGGAGTGCGACACGATGTCCAAGATGTACACGAGTCAAGCGCAACCCGAATTATCTATCGTAAGAGCTGTCGGACATAATGAAGACATAGGAGAGAGCATGGGAGCGACGCATCAATGAAGCAGGAGATCGAGACCAGTCGCTTCACCAGCTAAACCGGCAGCTCAGAGGAAGGCAGTCGAACTTACGAGGCCATCAAGATAGTAGAGATTCTGGCTAAGGCAATTCTGGAGGGGCAGTTCACCTGCTCACACGGCAGTTCCTAACTCTAAATCACGCCACAAAGAAATAGGAGATCAAATACGGGAATTTCTGTCGCCGCCCTTACCAGCGCTAGACGCCGTCATATCACCCTCAGAAACGAAAAGAGTCATAGCGCGCCTTCAGGTCAAGAAAGTACTGGAGCATGACAGTTTTTTACGTGGTAGAGCCACGCTGCAACTATATTATAGTTGTAGCACGAATGGGGTTGACTCGACCGGGGTAGGACCACGCTCTCACAGAATTCCGGCGTAAAATAGCAACTCAATGCTGCTGTGTTTCGTATGGTTAGTGTAGAAAACCGGAAACCCTTTTTACTAGAAACGAGGCGATGTTAGTCCTCACATGTGACAATGTACCTACATTTTGATTCTTAATCGAGAATAAATGTAGATGTCCATGGGCCATATCATCCACTTACCATCAGGTTGACTGTATGCTCGTTTGTTATCCTATATTCTATTTTTTTTAAAACGACGGTACTCGAATGCCGCCCTAAGACAGCTACCCTGAACGTCTGTAGTCAGCCTAACGCGGCTCTTTCATGAAAACTCGAGAGAATTATCGTGTTGTCAAATCCAGGAAAAGACCAGCTATCGTCCCATCACACTGTTGTCGCCCATAGCGATACTATTTGAGCGGCTGGTACTACGAAGAATCCGCCCACATTATAGAGTTAAGGGCGGAACAACATGGATTTGCAGCGGCTACTCTACAACCACTCAGCTGACCAGCGTGCCTGCGGCAGAGTGTAATATAATAGAGGCCACATAGCATTGGGCGTCACACACCACGGCAGCTGTGTATCGCCACTTTTATACGCGATATACATGTCAGACATTCCCACGGTGACTGGTGGCCTACAAGAGTGGGTCCAACTTGCGCTATGGCTGACGACTTATAGCTGCAATGCAGATGCAACGACTACTAGACTTGTTGCCAATGGTGGTTACCGATGCCGATGACTGAATCAGTGGGGAAGACGGCCGCTCTACTGACCAGCCGTCTAAGAAAGAACAAACCACCACCGCTCCAACTGGATGTCACACCGACTGCTCGCTGCGCGCCTCTAGCCAGGTAGAGTATGCGATCCACCAGGCGAGAGCAGTGCGGGCACTACTTAGACTAACACTGACAAATAAGTTGCCGCTAAGGACGAAATTGACTTTGAATCTGCAAGACCTACATCCGATCGAGGCTAACGTACGCAGCGCCAGCATGGTATGCGCTTACCCGTGCTGCAATCCCAGCAGAATCAAGGTCTCTTGACTATCGTAGGAGCTGACCGATATGTCTGGAGCCTAGATAGTAACCTCGAGATAGAAGACCTGGAAGAGTTTGTGACCCGACTGTCACACGCACTATACAGGCCACACTTGCACCTCAATCAGATGGCTCCACTACACGCCCGACTACCGGATGGTCGGCCGCTCCCAAAAGAGGTCATCAGGTCTCCTATTTTACTAAAAGATCGGAACCAACCAACTAGTAAGAGACCAGCGAAAAAAACCAACCTACGTGGACACCAACGAAATGGACGTGGCAAAGTGGAAAAAAAATAAAAATATCTACTTGTCACTTCCCGTATCAACGTGGCACTTCAAGCACCAACGACCGGAGAAGCAGTGACTCCTCTGTGAGGATGTCCGGGTCATGTGGCATATCCCGATACCCAGAAAAAGTACATAGTGGAACTACCCTCCAGATGAGACTGGCTGAATGGACAGGTTATCTGTAAGATTAGCCTTATATGGTATACCGATGGGTCAAAAATGGTTCTCGACGCCTTTGGAATTTATGGGGAACGCCCCAAATTCAAACTTAGTATGAATTTGGGTAGGTTCCCCTCTATATACCAGGCAATATTTCTCCATACTTCAGTGTGTGGAAATCTATCAGCAAAAACACTACGTCAACCAAATAATCTATATAAATTCTGATAGTCAGGTAGCACTGCTAGCGCTGAGATCAAACTGAGTCAACTCGAAGCTAGTTGGTGACTGCTTGAACCATCTAAACGTCCTGGGATATAACAACAGGGTCGTGTTAAAATGGGTTCCGGGTCACGCGGGAATTGTAGGAATTAATTTGCTGTCAAGCTCGCACGGGAGGGCTAAGAATACACAATTTGGACCCGGACCATTTTGAGGAATCTCAAAAAGCCTAGCCCGATTGACCCACGAAACTCTTTATCACAATAAATTACCTAAGATCTGATCTGATACACCAAGCTTAAAACATTATAAAACCTTAATTCGGGCTTCAGAAGCCCTGGGATTAGGTAAAAATAAATTGCGCATTCTGGCAAGAGTCCCGACTGGACACTGTTGTCTTAAAAAGCACATGTCCATTCTGGGTATAAGCAACTCAAGGATGTGCTGGTTTTATTCCCTAACGGAAGAAACACCTCTGCACTTACGAACTGATTGTCGACCCTTAATGCGCAAACTGGGAAATTATGTACTCGGCCCAGAAGAAGTAAAATTGCTCACAGCTAAGGAAGTCCTTCTATTTATTGAAGACATAGGGCTTAGCAGAGAACTATAGCCATAGCAGCGATCACAATAGATCTTTTAGGTCGTAGTGCTTACTGATCTCTCGCTCTAGACCTGCATAGCTGCTCGCACAAAAAACTTGATTTTTATTTGCAACATTTTCCCAGTGGCAAAATCAGCGCCAAAATCTGGGTACATCATTGTTTATGGGGTGGTGCTTGCCAGCGAAAAGCTTGAAGAAATAAGATACAAATAAATAGAATTCGGCGATTAATAGAAAATGATATCATCACTGGGACAACGGTAACGGTAACTAATGGTATGATATGTTAATAAATGGTACTAGTATGATAAAACAAATTGGCATATTCCTGTCATCCTACCAGCTAAAGTGTATTGCTCATGTACTTTAGCTTTAGAAAGAGTGCTTTCAATCAGGCTGCTAAATTCTACAAAAAAGATTGACGAAAAGCCAGTTTCGTCCATATCAAACATAACAGCGCAAAGCTGTTATGTTTGATATGGACGAACAACCGGCAGTGAGTCTTATGATTTCTCGCAAAAGCGGTTAAAACCTACATGTAGATTGTGGGTGCAGTTATCAACTACGTCACAACCGTTAATTATGTACAAGTAATTTATACAATTCATTCATTCAAGTCTAACAGAGTCCACAGCTGAACGTAGCCTCCACAGATTTCCATATCTGCCACGCTTGGCGAGCGGGTCTTTTTAGTTGTTATCACGGAGATGTTACAGCCCATCTCTTGTTTCGTCTCGCTTTATTTATTCCTCTCTTCAACGGGACAGTGGATACCATTATAACGCGTAAGATTAATTTTAATATAACTGCAATATAGTTATTAGGGTCAAATCTTGCAACTGAATTTTATAACGACTTTTAAAATTTACGCTACACATTTTATCGCGTTTAAATTAACATCATGTTTAATTTAACATGTTGTTAATTAGATTTAACATCAGCCATATCTTGCACATGTTCACAGACTGCAGACTTTCGTCCCCACTATTACATCAGATTTGATAAACCACCTCATTTGATCAAACCATCCTCGCAAAAGAATTGATTCCTACCAAGGATGATACGCCAGGCTAATGAAATTAAAAAAACATCCTAATTTCAATAGAGAAGATGGATGGGTACTGCCATCTGCTTGGGATCCTATAATTAACAAAATTAAACCCAAACCCAAGCGTACCACTGCCAGACTACAAGAAAGTTCAAGTAAGTTCGTGCTGCGTAGATCGGACCAAAAATTTATATTCAAAAACTGAAGGAAGCCAGGCTAACTAGGACATTGGGACGTCAAACATCTCAGTCCCCCCCGTAACCATGAGTGCTGTAAAGCACCCGCAACGTAGGGAATTAAAAATAAAAATAAGTTAAAATAGTTAATTAAACGCGATAAAATCCGTAAATATAGTTTTATTCAACAGAATTTTATAGCAGTTATCCTCAACCGATTGAGCTGAAGTTTTGAATACATGTTTAATTTGAATGACAATGCATGGTTAGCTAAGTGACTTCATACTAAATCTACATACTAAATCCAATATGGTGGACAGCCAAAGATAGCGGACTATATTTTTATGCACCCCATGCTATGGATATATCACATGAAAGGAATGCTGAGAAGAATACAAAAATAAAAGGAGGTCACTCTAATCACAATACGGTGGATTTTCTACGATAGTGGGCTGTTTTCTTTCCACCCCCACGTTTTGGATATTAAATGTAAGGGTTCGCCGAAAACAACGCGAATAAAATAATGTCCGCGTTCGGCTCTTCGAGGAGGTGGTGTACTACCACCCGACTATACTATACTTACCGACTTAGCGGAGTTGCCTCTTAATTAATATCAGCAAACAAATGGCAAATTATGTTGGTGGTTAATTTTAAAAATGGTAAAAATATGGCCACCGTACTGACTTTAAAGATTCGGCAAGTAGGAAAGAAAGACTCGTCAAAGGTTAAGGATAGTTTGATGATGTTCCAACAGATGTTGTAGGGATAAGGGTCAACTGCTGGCGGTAAAAAAATTCAAGATGGTGTATGCAAGATGGCAATCAAAAACCAACAATGACGCATTAAATTATGTTAATAGATTTAAAACATGTCCGGCAATAACTTAAAAAAAATTAATAGTAAAAAAAACATTTTTAAAAACAAGCTTTATTGAAATGCTCTAGAAAGGAGAAAATAAACTTCAAATTAAATCAAGCCCATAAATTTATTACATTGCATAATTTACATGTATGATATAAAAGCTTATCGCGAGATTTATCTGTTTTATAAAAGCTTTATTTTTTCTTAGAATTACTCACTTATGTAAATATCAAGTTACTTTGTTTACTTGTTTATGTACGCAGAAACAGGTATTCCTTATTTCCTCGGGAGCAAGCGGCACGCGCTGACATTGTTTTTGCATTTAACAATCCTTGGAATTCATAAACAGGACGGATGAAGACGCCGATGATTCTTCAAAAGTACGCAAATAGTTCCATATGTAGTGTTCGGATGCCATAGCACGAGGCTTGTTTACATAACATTTTCTCTGAAAAACGTACGTACTATTACACCCCGTAGCAAAAAATGGGACTACATAATTTTATTATCTAACAGGTAAATTAAACTGCTAACAAGATACACAAAATGTCAAACAATCCATTGTCATCTAATTTTAATGTTGTTAATCTATCCATCCTATCTACCTTCTGCGTATATTTTCTAGGGGCTGTTGTTAGCGTCATACATAACCCAATCTATTATATTATAGTTCAGTGACGTAGTTTGAGTAAAGTACGTTTTTCTTATAGGATAGGGTAACAAATGAGCACACAGTCCACGTGATGGTAAGTGGTTGCTTTGGCCCATAGACATCTACATCTCCATCTAAGTTTCCAGTAAAAATCAAATCAAATCAAATCAAATCAAATAATTTATTTGTAAAACATAGGTAAAAAGTTACAAACTTGGTGGAAAAGGTATGATAAGTAACACTACCACTTACCACGCGTATGTAGCCTCCATTCTACGTTATGGTGTGATGATATGGGGCAATAGTACTGAGAGACAAAGGGTATTTATAGCGCAAAAAAAATGCATCAGAGCCATATGTGGGATTCCACCGGGCGAGTCCTGTAGAGCAGCGTTTTGGAGGCTGGGCTTACTTCCTTTGCCAGCACTGTACATCTTTGAAATGAGTTGTTTTGTAAAACGCCATACTGAGCTCTTTCAGAAGGCCAGAGATATAAACTCTCGATGGAAAAGAAATCCGGAGCGATTAGTATTAAGCGTCATTCCAAGATCTGCTAAATTCAGAAAAAGTTGTTTAGCAATGTGTGTTAAGGTGTATAATAAGATCCCCAATGACATCAAAAACCTTAAAATGAATTTATTCAAATCGAGACTCTATAAGTGGCTTATTGAACTTAAAGTGTATGACATTGAAGAATTTATTGACATTAAGCTTTAATAATTATTGATTTGTTGACATTGCTTTAATGAATATATTTTATCCCTTTGAAATAAATGTTACCTGAATATAATCTTAAATTTGCATGCTAATTATAAGCAAAACATGTGAACTTATTTTACTGTACCACCTACAAACACCATGTTTTAAGCAAATAAAGAAATTATTATTATTATTATTATTATTATTATTATTATTATTATGTTTCGCCTACAAAGGCACACAAATATTTGTTTATCACTATCACCTGGTGTTGGCGACGCGCCTATAAGAATATTTCAATTTATTAGTTAACCGATTACGAATAGCTTCTAAAAAGCAAATTATCAAGCAACAATATTCCGATAAGAAAATGCTTAGTTGAATCTTAAAGAAATATCGAATTAATGATATGAAGGTCTTGGGTTCGACACCCAGGCTGGAATAGTTTATCGTTTTCTTAGTAATATCTCTTAATAAATTCATATAGGGAATTTTTAAGATATAAATTATGTTACCGGATTTGTTCCCCGGTCAACCGGGGAACAAATTCCTCCATTCCATTCCTGCACGACTCCATCCCTGGACGGCTCACCTCGGTAGGCCCCGTTCAGGATTGATAGGGCTGATAGGGCTGTTAGGGTGGTAGATTTCAAAATCATCCTTCCAATAATGTTAATTTAAAGAAATATTAAAATAAAGTTAGAGACCAGGATTTGTTCCCCGGTCGAGATGATTGCTATGCATAAGTAGAATTAATGGAAATTGATTGCATAAGTATTGTCTTATATGAGTTTGATATGTTTTGTATGAAAACAAATGCCTATTTTTTACGATTGATTTATGAAAACATTCACTTATATTGTTTGATAAGAAACATGATAACTGATAAGAATCTGATTAGAAATAGTTTTCAACGTTTGAGAATTGTGTAGAATCATTTATTCACCTAGTATTGTTGATATTAGTGTATACTAAACTTTCCATTTTTACTGATAGTCGATAGCCGTGCAAAGTTAGTTGTTCAAATAGTGTGAATTCATAGACGCACGCTAGCCACGTACTTAGGAGGCCAAATATGTAGAAATTTAAATATTTGCAATGTAAAAATTACTTGTAAAACATTCCAGATTGATTGTACGTGTAAAAGAGGTGAATTCTGTGTTATTTTTATGTGAAAATTCCTGTGAATAAGTGAAATAATGATAGATTTGTATAAGAAATTTAAAAGTGTTTTAAATGAAAAATGTATAGGAAAAATGTAAATTAAACTATTGTATTAGTTAAGATATGTATAATTTCAAGTGGAAAACATTGTTTTAACTTTCTATGTTAATTATTTAAGAAATTCCAACTTTGAACATGTGAGTAAAATAAGCATATTTTGTTAAATAAATAAAAGGTTTTTTGTGATATGAAAATGTAATGTATATCGTAGTATAGATATTTTTTTGTGCTATCTTTATAAGTAAATTGTATAAATGTATGTCTTATACAAATAAAGTTATTGAGTAAACCGTGAGAGAGTGATAGTACAAATTGATGTAATTGAGTTGCGCAAACGCACAAATGGCGCGGCTCACTTTCGCGTATAGCTCTGGGGTAGCTCAGTAAACGAGTTTTCTTGCAATTCGTTCGACTCCATTTTGCTCCTCAGACGTCCGGACGGTAATGGAAGGCGAAACACCGACCATCATCGCCGAGGACCTAAACGCCAAACACCCGGTGTGGGGATCTAGACTGATCAACCCGCCGGGTCATGCACTTTTTGAAGACGCCGAAAGACACGGCTATGACGTTTTAGGTCCCGAAGAACCTACACATGTTCCGACGGATCCACGAAGTCGTCCGGATGTATTGCACATCGTGCTCGCTAGGAACATCAACTACCCGATAGTGGTAGAGGTGCTGTACAACCTGGACTCACAGCACCTCCCGATCTTAATTACCCTTGGCTTAAAGGCGGTGACTACGCCGCCCAGAACAGTGAAGACACGTGTCGACCGGAGGCTCTTCCACAAACACCTGCAAGAGAGTACTCCAGCACACCACCCCTTAAACACAGCGGACGACGTAGAGGCCGCAGCCACTAATAAGACAAAGGCGATACAAGAGGCCCTCAACGCTGCCTCTACGATCGTCCCGATGACTACAAGGAGGGACGATCTGCCGCGACACATCAGCGTGCAGATCAAGAGAAAAAGGGCGTTAAGGAGACTCTGGGCGCGTACTCGCTGCCCGAGAATCAAGACGCAACTGAACACCTTGTCGGAGGAACTGTCGGTTGCAGTCCAGGCACACAGAGGAGATGCCTGGGAGCGGCGCATATGGAAGGCGGAAGAGCATGATGAGTCGCTCTACAAACTGAACCGACAGTTAACTAAAGCCAAACCTCCCGTTTGCCCGCTGACCAACAACGCGGGCGAACGTCGTTACGATGCCAAGGGTAGAGCGGATATCCTAGTAGAGCACTTCGAGGAGCAATTGCCGAACCCAGCAAGTGCGGAGTTCTTGGAGCTTCATGCCCAAAAGGAGAGTCGTGTACAGGAGTTCCTGTCGTCGCCCGCGCCGCTTCTTGCAGGAGAGTGGTTCATCTCCCCCGCTGAACTGCGGTGGACAGCAACCCGCCTGCAACCGAGGAAGGCGCCGGGGCACGACGGGATTACCAACGCTGCACTCCGACAGCTGCCCCATAGAGTCCTAGTAGAGCTTGGTCGACTCTACAATGGGATATTGCGGACATCCCACTTCCCGGAGGACTGGAAGAAAGGCAAAGTAATCGTCTTGCCGAAACCCGGGAAGGACAGGCGTAGAGCTGCCAGCTACAGGCCGATCATGCTGCTACCACACATAGCTAAACTGCTTGAAAGATTGTTGCTAAGACGCCTCCGCCCGTGCATCCAACTTCGGGCGGAGCAGCACGGATTCAGGAGGGGTCACTCCACAGCAACACAGCTGACCAGAGTGCTGCACCTGCTTGCGGCCGAATACAACCGTGGCCGCACTACGTTGGGCGTCTTTCTCGATATCGAGAAGGCGTTCGACAGGGTGTGGCATTCTGGACTACTTTATAAACTAGAAGAACAGACCAGTGTCCCTCCTGCTATGTTGCGGCTAGTGGCGTCTTTCCTGGCAGACAGGAAGTTCTACGTCTGCGTAGAGGGCGCCGAGTCCGCAACCAGAACCATCAGAGCCGGCGTTCCTCAGGGCAGCTGTTTGTCTCCAGTCCTGTACGCGGCTTATACCAACGACATCCCTACCCTGGCAGGAAGGCTGCAAGAGTGGGAGGATGACGTGGAATTGGCGTTATACGCGGACGATAGCGTTTATTTCACCTCGTCCAGAAGAGCCCACATTGCCACTGCCAGGATGCAACGTCTCCTGGACCTGCTGCCACCATGGCTAAATGAGTGGAGGATGGTCGTCAACGTTGGTAAGACGACCGCTCTGCTCACTCGCCGCCTCAGGAACCTACCACCTCAGCTAACCCTCAATGGCCAGAAGATCGCGTACGAGAAGGCCGTGACCTACCTTGGGTGCCGGATCGACCGGGCGCTGCGCATGACTTCGCACGTCGACCTCGTCGTCCGTAGAGCACGATGTGCGCGGGCGATGCTCCGTCCGGTCCTGGCATCCAAGCCACCACTTAACACCAAAGTGCGAGTTTATAAAACATATATAAGATCCATCATCACGTATGCTGCTCCGGCCTGGTACGCGCTTCTGAGCGAGCCTCTGAGGCGGCGACTGCAGGCCCAGCAAAATCTGGCATTAAGAACCATCGTCGGTGCGGGTCGCTACATCCGGAATGACGTCATAGCGGCCAACCTGAAAATTGATACCATCCAGGAGTTTGTGGCCCGGTTGGCGCGCGTATTGTTCGACCGTGCAGACAACGGGCCGCACATACATCTTAACAACCTAGCGCCGCTACTACACACGTGCCCTCCGGACGGGCGACCCTATCCAAGAGAACTCCTCTCTATATCGATTAGAGAGTCTTAGAGAACTTCGACTTCACCGGATAACCTCTCTTTTTTCGTAGTCTAACCGACTACGAAAAAATCAACCAATTACGGACAAATCCGTGAATGACACTTACAATGCCATTAGAAGGCTTCCAGGACCGGTCCATAGTGGTGGACCGCGAGGATAACGCGGGTAATGGGGGCATACCCCGAGGCCCGAAACCTGCAGGACACTAGTCTTAGCGGAAGACATCAACGTTGCAATTCGTTAGTCTCGTCCGGACCGCACTAGCGAGCGGTCACGTCCGCCGGTCGTCGACTCCCGCCCGGGTGGGAGAAGTACAGCGCGTCGCTTCGCAGTGGGTGCGCGCGCTGTGGGGCAAACTCGGCTTGCGTCGAGCCTTGAGAACGCCCCTGACCACACCCGGGATGAAGATTACCCAACACTGCGCTTAACCTACACGCTGGGAAGTGAACTCCAAAGGCCCGGCGCACCCAAGTGCGCGCGCCTGTTGGTGACTTCGGCTCCGCGTCGAGATGCTTCTCCGCGGAACCTTGAGGTTGCTGACCCTTCGGCAGATTCCCTTCCCAGAGGCGCGAGACACGCCAATTCCAGCCTAGGGATACCAGGCCATTAGCTAGAACCAGGAAGGAGCACTGGAGGCCCGGAGCAGCTGCTGTTGGAGCGCCCTCCTGTCGGCAAGATTGGCCCTGCGTCGACTCCCATCCTCAGGACTCCGCAGGGCTTCGAGACGGCCGACCCTCCGGTAGCACCGACCTGGTGGCGCGCAATACGCCAACCAAGATAACCAACAATGTCGTCTTGTACGGCTCCCAAGACCGGCTCATTGTTATGAGCTGTGAGGATTACCCGGGTAATGGGGGACTCCCCGAGGCCCGAATCCTGCATGGGATAAAGAAAAGTAGTCCCATAGCAGACGACAATCAACAATGCAATTCGTTCGGGAATCGTTCGGGGAAGTTCGGAGAAACTTCGGGAAAAGTGCAAGACCAGCAGTCAATAAGAAGAAGAAAGAAAAAGTGTAGGGAAGTGATAGGGAAAAGTACTTACTCTCTCACGGAACGGTTTGAAGATAATTGCTGTTTTATTCCCAAGGAATTCTTCAATTAAGGCGTTGGGACCGGGACGACTTCGGAAGATCCGTAATCCCCGCCTGAACCTATTTTCTGAAAAGGAAGAGGTTATCGCCCTTGTGTGTTACTCCGTTGCGGAGATCACATACGTTGTTCCCGACCCCAACGTAGGCGTTATAGGAGGCCGGATCGAGAGAAGCCTCGATTCCCCCCTTCTGTTTCTTAGTTTAACGTTTGTCTGGTTCCTTTTCACCTGGCAATATGAAAATTAATTTTTAATAAAATAACAATTTCAATTATAATTAGCATGTTTAGAAATAACATTAATTATTATCTTGATTATCAATTACATAAATATAAACATATAATAAATAAATCGTCCATTAATTATTGCAGGTACTAAAAACCATTCATTTTATCTTCAAAGTATTCGTTGATAGAGTAGTATTCTTTATATATTAAAAAACTCGAAAGCAATTTCTTAAATTTGTCTATATTTTCAGTTTCTTTGATGTTTTTTTGGGAGTTTATTAAACATTTTAGGAGCCATACCCAGGAAACTTTTTGAAAAAGGGTCTCCAGTTCTTTACACTCACCATACGAAACACAGCAGCATTAAGCTACTATTTCACGCTGGTATTCTGTGAGAGCGTGGTCCTTCCCCGGTCGAGCCGATCCATTCATGCTATAACTATACTACTAATATAACTGCAGCATGGCTCTACCACGTATAAACGTGAGGATAATATGATCATCCGGTTAATATGGTCACTTTCTTATAACTCAAAACCTACAGACTTGTTTGCATAGATGGCTTGGTGTTACGATACCTCTTCATCGGCAAATCAAATAATAAAGGGTTAAAAGAGTATCGACGCAAATTTGACAGTTAACATTATGTATAGTAAATATTTTAGTCGATTTTAATGTGATGTAGTGCAGTTAGTTTTTTAAAGTAGATTTTTCGAAGTGTTATTTCTTTCTTAATTTATTAGTTATAGTATAAGACTTTGTGTTTTTATCTCCGTCCTTTTCCTAGTTTTGGTTTTATAGGGCGGAAAAGCTTCAGGTGAACATATTACCTTCAAGTAGCTTAGCAGCCGCTCTGTGCCGCTGGTCAAAAATGCTCCTCCCCCCTTATTTTCGAAGTATTTAAAATAATATTAAAATCGGTAAAAGTATTCTACGGTCTATTTAAATTGAATAAAACTATATAATTTATTTCTGTAAATGAATGAATTTTTATACCTATCTTTTTTGAGAATGCAATACTTGCAATGCTAGTGTGCCTTAGAGTGTAGAGAACCGGAGACCTTTTTTTACGAGAAACGAATCATTCCATCTTAGTCCTTAGGGGTGGCAACACATTTGCATTTTGATTCCTAATCGAGAATAAATGTAGATGTCTGTGGGCCATAGATTACTGCGTATATACTAGAGACTGTGGGCCACAGCATCCATTTAGCAACAGGTGGACTGTGTGCTCTTTGTCACTCTTATTCTCTATAACAAAGATAACGTCGACGTATTTTGCTGTAAGGTATGATCATTGAGCTAATATGTATGTACTACGTACTAGAGGCGACACTGCTTTCAGCTACTATGTTCCATTCAACTGCGGTCCATACACCGCACTTTAATCAGTCACTCGCTAGGCGCTTGTAGAGTTGACACGTGTTGTGTTGATTTAAAAAAAATCTCTTGATAAAAATATGCCGACGTGCGTACTTAGATATTGCACAAATAATTCAAGAAATGTCAGTAAAAACCAAGGAATTACTTTTCATTGGTTAATAAGATACTTAATCAATAAAAAAGTATTATAAATTAGTAATAAAACAAATTATTCTTAAGACGCCATCTTGTGTCACGTAATATAGATTATGAAATTAATTTGTTCAGATGCGACATTTCTGTGGGTACTTAAATATAGGACAAATATATTATTATACACATTTTTTTTCTAGAAACATATATGAGTTATCATAATTAGGCCAATTGTTTTATTGCTAATTATTATTATATTTTATTTTTAGGTTTCCACATCAAAGTCAAAGTGGAATAAATTCGTCAATTTTTAACTCTCGCGTGCCCATATTTATGAACGGCTCTTATTCGGACGGTAGACATTCTCTGTGTGCTCCGCAGGATTTAAATCCTTAAATTATGTTTCATAGTTATGTCAATCGATAGAAGTTAAATATCAAGTCTCTCTATTCTGATTATCAAGTGATAGTGTTTTCTAAAAGTGTATTTATCTAAATCATAACTTTTTAATCGGCATAAAAAAGTCAGTGTAAATATAAAACACTCATAAACTTATTCAATAACAGTGTGTAAACCAAGTTACCATAGATGTGTTGTGTTGATCGTTAATAGAAAATAAGTGAAAAGAAAAATTGTTGTTAAAAATCAGTTAACGTTTGAATATCTAAAACTTTCCATGATCGATAACACTACGTTAACCAATCAGCTGAGCGCTAATCATAAATTTAAAATATAGTAATGACATTTTTGAATCGTGGTGAGTGCCAATAAATTGGTCTAATGGTCTAATGCGCTTGCACGAACGCCGTATGTCGTGAGATCGAATCTAATCCGATTGTGAAAATTACGTTTTTTCTTAGAGTAAACAAATTTTGGTTTTACAACAAAAGTTAAAACATTTACAATTTATAATATAAATCTGAATCTGACTATACCTACTATTAGAACAAAAAAAAATATTTGTGTGGATTATAGCAGAACAACTTAAGACACGACAAAACGACTTTATAAACTGTCTGAACTTTTAAATAACTTTTAAAATCGCACTCCAAATGTCATAGATAATTATTATACGACGCATGACAAAAAAAAACTATATGATAAGGCCCTCAACACACTATGATTTATTTTGTGATTATTTAAGATATATAATATTAAGGATTAGATATAACTATTTCGAAAAATGAATACCGGAAATTCATTACAACAAGAAAATGTGACTATAAGAAGACCTACTAAGTGTAACTCGGAGAATGACTTAACGAAACTAGAGATCGATATGACATCATCGTCGACAATGTTATTTGAGAATACTATGGACAGTTTACCGAATTTATCAACAATTGAGAATCCTATAGTAGTTGAGTTAAAAGTAAATAATAATAATTTAGCCTTAAAATTACAGTCAGCCCATAAAGAAATTGAAAATCTAATAACAGAAAATTTTAAACTTAAACGTGAGTTGGAAAATTGTCAAATGGTAATTAAATCACTAAAACAATTAAATTCAACTCAAAATAACGAAGCACGATCTACAAACTCAACACCGCGAAGAAAGGGAACTAAACAAAATAAACTTAAACCACTACAAGATATCCTGTCACCATTGCTTAATAATATAAAATCTACAAATCAAGATTCTACGGCTGATAGTAGTATACTGACAGTTACTGGTGATATATTAACTAAAGACAAAAAAACGGAAACTGCAACAGACATTTATACATACTCTGACAGTAACATGCACAAAAAAGAAAACAGTAATATGCGGATCACTAAAAGAAATAATAGCTTTAGTAACAAATCTGAAATAGCGTTAAATGTCCAGCAGCAAGATGTTGTAAATAAAGTTATTGACAAGGATAACATATCTACTAATATTACTAATAAACGGTCAATATTGGTGGATCGTATATCTGCAAAAAAGAAAATCATAATTATTGCTGATCAGTATGGGAAAAATGTCAGACATTCATTGGAAAAACTTCTGGGTCCGGAATATCAAGTTTACTGCTTTATTAAACCTGGTGCCGAGTCAAGTGAAATGTTAAATGTTTGGAAACATGAAATATCTTCATTAACTTTAAATGATTGTGTGGTTGTACTTACAGGATCTAATGATCGTAATCCTTTTAAATTAAAATGTAACTTGATGAGTTGGGTCACCTCATGCCAAAATACAAATGTAATAATATCGGAGGTTCCACATAACAATTACCTAAACTTATTTAAGCTAAATTACGAACTAAAGTTCTTATGTAGCAATTTTAAGCGAGCGGTGTTTTTGGATATGGATTATTGCAAATCTGTCCCGCGAGGAAAGCTGTTTGCTTTGAACTTATCGAGGTCATTACTGAAAGAAATTTTAAGTATTAGTTACAGACAAAATTATTTAAATTATATAAAGAACGCTGCTTGTGTAACAGGGAACTCAAAATTGTATTCAAAATGTGATAAATCATGTCAAACAGAGGTTTGTAATGTAGCGATGGAAGGATCAGCGAGTAATGAAACCGATGATTCTTCAGAGTTTTTTCGTGGTCCAAAATAATCTGTATCTCTTGCATCAAAACATAAACGGAATTATTAACAAATCCGACTTACTTGCTGTGTGTTTATCGGAATTAAAAGATGAAAATAAAATAATTAGGATTATTTGTATAACCGAGCATAATATGGTTGAAGATGACATTAAACATCTATGTATACCAAATTTCAAATTAGCTACAAGTTATTTGCGAAAAAATAGACAAGGTGGAGCTTGTATTTTAGTAGACTATAATATTAAGTATAACACAATTTACGAAGTTCAAGCTCTATCCATTAGTAACGAAGTTGAATGTTGTGCAATTGAGCTTGTTGAATTTGGAATAATTATAATATGCATGTACCGAGTGCCTAAAAATTCTGCGAAGGATATTGATACATTTTTAAATATATTGCAAAATATATTACACAAGTACTGTTTTAAATCAAAAAAACTTATCATTGTTGGTGATTTCAATGTTGACATATTAAAGCCAAATATCTTGACAAATAGCATAACACAAATTTTGAGTAGTTACAATTTAAAAATTGAATTTAATGAACCAACAAGGTTATGTAGTGGTACCTGCATAGATAATGCATTCCATAATTTCACAAAACTAAATACCGAAATACGAGATTTTGCACTCTCAGATCACACAGCCCAGCTGCTGAAAATTCCAGTAATGAAGCATCATGCAATGACATATTGGTATGTTTTTAAAAGCGATTTTTGCAAAAGAAATTTAAAAAAGTTTGTAGATTGCCTAAAATCTTTCACATTCAATGAACTATTTTCTTTAGATAATCCTAATGACGCCTTTGATTATTTCTTTGACATTTATAAATTATGTTATGATTTATGCTTTCCGAAAATAAAGATAAGAATGTCTTTAAAAACAAAACCGAAATGGATTACAAAAGGAATTAAGTTGTGTAGCCGGAACAAAAGGAATCAGTTATGGAAATTTCGCCTTAATCCTAATAAAGACTCAAAAGATAAATTTAAAAGGTACACTAAAAAATTAAAGAAAATTATTGAACTCACAAAACGATCGCAGAATAACTATTACATAGCAAATGCAAAAAATAAATGTTTAGCTACGTGGAAGGTTATTAAGAATAACCAAACAAATGCCCCTATAAAACAAATCGACAAAATTATATATAATAATCGAATAATAACGAACCCGAAAGAAATAGCTCAAACTTTTAACGATCACTTTATACAAATGGAGCATAAGAAACAGGTTAATGAAGAGAACGCAGGTAACTATTGTATACAATTTAATAAGTCTTCGTCAATGTTTATGGCCCCTGTCACTCCTGTTGAAATATATGAAACTATAAAGTCACTTAAAAATACCCAAAGCACAGGGTATGACGGAATAACTACTAAAGTAGTCAAAGAGACAGCATTTTTGATTGCGGGTATTTTATGTCATTTAATAAACTTATGTATAGAGCAAGGCAAATTCCCTAAGTCTCTAAAGCTGTCAATAGTAAATCCATTATTTAAAAAAACCGACAGATGTGATGTTGGATGTTATCGCCCTGTTGCTTTGATTACTGTATTTGCGAAAGTTTTTGAAAAAGTTTTATATAAACGTTTAAATAAATATCTCGAAGATAATAAGATACTCGTAAATGAGCAAAAAGGATTTCGTAAAAATAAATCTGTAAACGCGGCAATTTATGACCTGCTCAACAAAATTATAACATGTATAGACAAAAAAATACCTGTGGCCGCGCTATATATGGATATGACTAAGGCTTTTGACTTTGTGGATCACAAAATATTAATAAGAAAATTACATCAATATGGATTGCGAGGGACAGTTTTAGATCTTTTTGAGTCATATCTTACACACAGGACGCAGATTACTGAAATAAGGAGAATATGTCCTATAAAGTTGACAGAAAAGGTTTATCGATCGACACCCCGAGCTGTATACTACGGCGTTCCACAAGGAAGCGTTTTGGGTCCACTCCTGTTTCTTTTGTACATTAATGACCTTCCATCGGTGATACAACAATCTATGGTCCTTTTTGCGGATGATTGTACGGTCGTTTATGAAGGCAATAATACCCAAAGCTATGAAATTGAGATTAACAATTCCATTGGTCTTATAATTGATTGGCTCGTAAAAAATAACTTAAATATAAATTTAGAGAAAACTAAAATTATGAAATTTAATTGGCAAAAAGATAGTTTACCAAGTTTTAATATTAATTATAAAGGTTCACCAATCTATGAAACGATAGAAACTAAATTTTTAGGAATTATCATAGATAACCAACTGAACTGGAAGGCACAAGTCGATAGTGTTTGCAGTAAATTATATAAATTTTCATATGCCTTGTATAAGTTAAATAAAAGAGCAAATACGCAAACACTTCGTATAGCATATTTTGGATATGTTGAGTCAACACTTAGGTATGGTGTAATGTTTTGGGGAAACTCAGTGGATCGGGAAAAGGTATTCAAAGCTCAAAAAAGGTGTATTCGAGCAATCAAAAATCTACACTGGACAGACAGCTGTAAAACACATTTTAAAGAGCTGCAAATTCTAACTTTTCCCTGTCTTTTTATCTATGAGACGGCTGTGTTTGTCCATAGAAACCTGCCATTGTTTGAAAATTTAAATAATAGAAGGTATCCTCTGAGATTAAAAGTTCGACAATCAAAGTCAGCAAAAATGCGAAAAAGTATATTTTGCCTATCCATACCTATATATAATAAAATACCTAACGACATAAAGAAAATAAATAATATACAAAGCTTCAAAAAATCATTAAAAACATTATTAATTAATAAATCTTACTATTCTATTAATGAATACCTTAATGACATAGAAATTAAATGATTGTTTTGGTATACATAATATTATAATATCTATATTTGATTTGACATACCATATATTATACATTTGACATGATATTATGATAACCCGATGACCTCAGACAAAATATTTATTTTGTCTGAGCCGATGACATCGACATTTTTGATTTTCTTTTTTTTTATATATATATAGTTTACTTACATGACATTAGCTTAAGATGCAGTATCTATTGTTGACTCGTATATTTAATAATAGTAATAATAATTTGAAAAGATGACATTTTTATATACTTCACATTTTTCTTTTTTTTTCAATATAGACGTAAAGGCGCCATTACGAAATGTGTTATTTGTCATGGGTATCATTGCAAGACGCTTTTCACTTATAATATATAACATTTCTGTGAATATTTAATACCAACTACAAATATGATTATTCTATTTTTATAATTTGCAATCAATTTTAAAAGTATTCCATTTTGCTGTTATTGGCTATAACGTGAAGAAATATATTTGTACACCACACTGTGGTAGAATACACGGTACCTACTGTAAATTTTTATAACACCTAATTTACTGTATTCACAAATAAATAAATGAATTTGAATTTGAATTTGAAAAAAAAACAGCGGTTTATTGTTCAGTTAAGTTACCTCCAAATTTGGATTTTTTCTCAATCGTGAAAATTTTACGGAATCATGTTTTCGTCTAACATAGTACTTAACATTAATCCTCAACTTTACAATTTATTTATTTCAAAATTAGTACTGCAATATTTTCGGTATAACGGAGGATCTTGCTAAGCCATTTGAGGTTATATTCCCCCTTAAGAATCTCCACTACTCCATATCACCCCGTGGATCTCGTAAGAGGCGACAGAGGAATACAAACAAGAGACGGGCAGCTGCAATTTTATGCAAATTTTCAGATCCATTAAGATATCCATAAGACTAACAAAAAAGATACGCGTGGGAGGGGTTTGCCCTTAATTACTTATTTAAATGCCGACTTCTATTTGCAAAATGTCGTGTGACCACACAAATCGTAATAATATTGTCTTATTATTACTATTTCTGTGCGTGTGACAGACACTTGAATTTCCTGTCGACCGATTATGACGGAACCTATAGGTACTGTCGGTCGCTGAGGTGGTCACCCTGTTCTAGGTACGTCATATCTCATAAGGCATAACTGGCCCGCTTCCAGGATTTGGACAAAAGTAATCATCACAAGCGAAATGTCACAAGATCTCATGATTTAGTATACGTAGATGGCGCTATATACGAGTACATCTTTCTTAGGTATACAGACGCAAAATGTCCGCACTCTCCTCAGTGGGGATAAGGCGAGAAAATATTTTGTACTACAATCGCTAATTGCTTATCAGAATTGTAATTACAACGAAAATTATGTTACGTTTTGAATTTTTTTTTCTCTGGCTGCGCATACGGCACACCAATCAACTTTTCCACAGTATCAGCTAATCTACCAAGAAATGTCAGTTAGCGTATTCTTGGAAAGACCAGTGTTACTGGTTATGTGAAAAAATACTTGTGCTCGCCTTCCGTGTTTTTATTTTTTTGTCACACATTTTTTTTAAATATGATTTTTAAAGAGTAGTTTTGAAGTTTAAGAAAAGGAGTTATACATATAATATTATACACCTAAGTATTATTTCCTATTAAAATAAAGTAAATATCGCAATGGACACAATCTTATTTTTAACTTAAGCAAGAACAGTGCATTTTTTATTCGTCACACATTTTCATTGTCTTTTCTATTTGAAATTTGCTCTCCTTCTTCTACAAAAAGCATAATTATTTTAAACAATTATTTCGAAGTTTATCCAAGTAATCAAACTTCAGTTATGTTATTTATGCATATAATAAAATTAGTAGGTAGTTTAAGAGTAGTATAATGTAATGAATATAATATACATGGTAGAGCCATGCTGCAGCTGTATTACTGATATAGTTGTAGCACGAATGGATCAGCTCGACCGGGGAAGGACCACGCTCTCATGGAATACCAGCGTTAAGCTTGATTGATTGATTGAGCGTGATTCGTATGATGAGTGTAGAGAACTGGAGACTGGAAACAAGGCATTCCATCTTAGTCCTCACAGGTGACAACGCATCTGCATTTTCATTCGTAATCGAGGATGGATGTAGATGTCTATGGGCCGCAGTAATCACTTACCATCAGCTGGACTGTGTGCTCGTTTGTCACCCTAATCTTATAAAAATATGTATTATTAAAGTTACTATAACCATGGGAACAAATGTCATTCCCGAAAGGTCAAAGTGTTTCCTTACGAAGTTTTCCTTTAGCACCGAGTAAATATCTAAATCTGGCTCATCGTGCCGGCAAGGTTTCTCTAAATTTGGTTGGTCGAATGTCATGAAATTTAAGATGAATTTCCAGCCACTAGGTAGCATGATAGGCTAGGCGTCCTGGCTTCGTTCGGTAGACGGCGTAATGGAAAAAAAGTAGTTGCCGCAATAAGAAAACACGCTCTGTTCCGTTGCATCAGGGTGTGCTTGTTATTGTCGATGTCACTCAAAGCGCATCGAAACTGCAAACTGAAAGCTCCGATTGCAAGCCTATTAATGCTGGTGTTCCACAGGGCTGCGTGCTATCGCCAACGCTGTTTCTTCTGCATATCAATGATATGTTGCATACCCGTAACATTCATTGCTATGCAGATGACAGCACTGGTGATGCTCTTTACACCGGCCGAGCCAATATTTCTCGGGAAAACGTCTCCGAGTGCCGGGACAAACTTGTGTCTGAAGTCGAGTCTTTGCTGAACAGAGTCTCGGATTGGGGACGACTAAATCTAGTCCAGTTTAACCCCCAGAAGACACAAGTTTGCGCGTTAACCGCTAAAAAGAACCCCTTTGTCGTATCCCCTCAGTTTCAAGGCACTCCCCTTGTTGCCTCAGCCAGTATCGGAATCCTCGGCGTCGACATATCGAGTGACGTGCAGTTTCGTGGTCACTTGGAAGGGAAGGCCAAATTGGCCTCTAAAAAGCTTGGCGTGCTCAGCAGAGCGGGACAGTATTTCATGCCGGCACACCGCCTGCAACTTTACAAGGCGCAGGTTCGGCCGCACATGCAATACTGTTCCCATCTCTGGGCTGGGGCTCCCCAGTACCAGCTCCTTCCACTTGACCGCATCCAGCGCAGAGCGGCTCGAATCGTCGACGACCGAGTGCTTTCCGATCGGCTCGATTCACTGGCGTTGCGAAGAGATTGCATGATTGCATCTCTTTGCGTATTTTATCGCATCTATCACGGGGAGTGCTCTGAGGAATTGTTCGGATTAATCCCAGCCGCCAAATTTCGTGAACGCACGACACGGCAAACGTCCCGATACCATCCACACCATCTGGATGCTTGGCGGTCCACCACTGTACGTTTCACAAGGAGTTTTCTTCCACGTACAACCTCTCTGTGGAATAGTTTATCACCGGCGATTTTTCCGGACCGATACGACCTGGGGACCTTCAAGAAAAGAGCTTACTCCTTTCTAAAGGGCCGGCAACGCACCCGCAATTCTCCTGGTGTTGCGGTTGATCATGGGCGGCGGTAGTCACTTAACATCAGGTGAGCCGCATGCTCGTTTGCCACCTCTTCTATAAAAAAAAAAAAAACTGTAGTGTTACTATGATCAGTAGAAGAGATATTATAGCAAAAATTGTGTACTTGATATATTACTTATCATTCGTCCATCTTATATGTTTGTGTTCATAGTTGTGGAATATTATTATTATTATATAGCCTATATAAGTCCTCTTCTGAACACAAGCCTCTCCCAAAAATTGCTTTATAACGATTTTGCTGCAGTTTCTACACTAGACAACGAAACAAAGAAAAATATAGCAGCTTCTAACCCACATGGCTGGCAACCGCAATTTTAAGTGTTTTTTTTTAATTTTTAGAATTTTTTTTAAACCTACCTGCAACCATATAATTGTAACACGAATGAATCGGATTGACCGGTGAAGGACCATGCTTTCACAGAATACCATTGTAAAGCAGCAACTTAATGCTGCTGTGTTTCGACCGTTTTTACTGGAAACGAGGCATTCTGTCTTTGTTCTCAGGTGTGACAACGCATCTGCATTTTTATTATTAATCAGCGATGGATGTAGATGTCTACAAGCCACAGCATCCACTTACCATCAGGTGGACTTCGTGCTCGTTTGTCACTTTTCATTCTATAAAAAAAGTTTTGAGCTGTTATTAGGAAGTGAAACAGGAGATGGTCCTGTTCCAGTTACCCTCTGACGCAGGTTACGACACCCACGGGGTGATATGAGGCTGTAGTAGATACCGCCAGCACACGGTTTATATTACATAAACTTTTACTTTTCAATTTATAAACTACGGACTACTGTTGATTATCGAAGACTTTCTTATTATAAATATATTACACCACTGTTAAGTATTACCTAACTTTCAAAACTATTGCACTGTACAAAGAAGCTTTTCCCAATAAGTTTTTATACCGAAATGCAACTTTTTTAGAGGCGGTATAATAACAATCCAAAGGATTGTGAAAAAATTCTAGTAAGAAATTAGCAAAGTGAAACAGCAAACAAGTACCTGTATTAATCTTTTAGAGCCATTACAAGATTTAGCGACATTTATTGCATCTCATTATATCTATGAAATCTACACATCTAATCAAATGGGGTCGTTACCTAAACTATATATTGTACTAAGAGTGTTTAAAATTTATTCAGTGTAATAATAAATTATTAAAAAATATTTAGTAGTAGTAATAAATTATTAAAAAATAATCCAAAGCTACGACGACACACACGGTCACTTCAACTAATCATTCCAACTGACCAGTTCAAACTAGGACTGTTGATATTTTTTAAAAATTACGGATACTAGATGTATCGATTATTATAAATATATCACTATCGAAGTTTTATATATGTTTAAGATATGTCGAAAATCCGGTATTTAAAAAAAATATCAACAGTCGGTTTGAACTGATCAGTTGAACTGACCGTGTGTCGTCCATCAGACTTCTGGTATTTTCCTCGATAGTCAAACTGCCTACCAAGGCAAATCAAAAAAATAAAAGGGGAAGAGATCCCAAAAGCTTTCAGTTCGAATTATGTATAGTTTTCAGTGCCTAGAAGAATGCAATACATACAGTGGACGATATAAATGACGAGCTTACGATAACGGTCGGTGCTAAGTTTTGCATGAGCTGTCGCAAAAGAGCCCAAAACTCGCCGATCACACTTTTAATCTTATTTCTGCTACAATGGCTGTAAGTGTATATGCTACTGAATAGACATGCTCTATATACACTTAGGTACTTGACAGACTTACGAAATTACCGTATTTTATTTTAATATTTATTTATTTATTCGAGAGACAGTGACATAATAAAAAGTTTAATTTTCGGTGTACACAAATCATTATTATTAAATGCACAAAAATACAAGTAGGCTTTGCTTTTAGCAGTTCCAAGCTTGTGAAAGATAAGGCCCAGCGGGAACAAGTGGGCAATATAGCAAAGTATCGAGCATGAGCTCAGATCAGGCCAGACTGTGTTGTGGAATGAAATATCGTAGGTTCATGTGATTTTGAGAATTTTATTTCCTAAATTGTTAACCTAAGATTTTCCTGCAGGTAAGCAACTTCTAAAATGAAATACACTAAAGTTACCTTAACAACACAATCTAAGTCAGTTTTAAATTCTTGGTAAAAGTAATAAGTACTTCAAGCGCAGATTAAATGTTAGGTTCAAGGTGAGTGGGGAGTCACAGAAATTTAATAAACGACACTACAAACATGTTTAATTCAAAAGTTCAAGGAAACGCCATTATGAACTGTTTGTAGCCAATTAAATCACAAAAACCACATTTTAAAGTAAATAAAAAAATATATATATTTGCAACGTAAACTTTATTGTTTTCAAATACATCTAATTATTACAACATCAAAATTAAATTTTAACTTTACCTTTGTGATTTTAAGACAACACATACATGTAATGTAGCTAATCCATCAATATAACATCTATAGTTCATAAAAACATTGAAGTTCAATGAATACTGATAAAATACTTAACACATAAATAATGTAATTAACTTTACTTACATCTAAAGACTTGGAAAACACACTAACATTAAATATAATAATATAATATAAAAGGTACAAAAAATCATATAGTGAACAAATTCATTGGGAATTAAGAGATGTCAGGTTAATTTCATAAAACAATAAATTAATAAACCTGTCTTTCAACAATACCCTGTATATTAACTCACAATTCTGGTATAAACTCTTTCTCTCTCTGCATAAACTGTAGGAAAATGTAATACTAACATTAGATAAATATAATAAACAGGATCAAAAATATAACTCTTCAAAATATTGAGATTCTTATAGACTCTTAACACATTACATCCTATAGCAGAAATTTTCAGTAATATCAGACTCACAAGTTGGACAGTAGGAATGTGCACAGCTTAAAGCTAAGGATAGGTAACATTAAGTGTTTAACACTAATGGGTTTACATCAATTTTGGATTCCCTAACACCAAGATTAGATCTACGCAATACTAACATATAAGACAGACATTTAACATCAAATTACCATTTATTTTTGAGCTACATTCGAGAACCTTTTGTTACCGAGCTGACCTGACGAATAATATTCTATCAAATGGAAGGACAGCACATCCTAATGATTACTTATTTTAAAATTTTTAATTAATAATTTAATTGTTAAATGACAGTTAATCTTAAACTAAATTGTGCAAAAATCATGTTTTTATGTTTGGAGCACAAAAACTTTTAGTGTTTTTAAATAAAATTAACTAAAGGGAATAAAACAGATTAAAAAATATCACAATTGTCAACATAAACGATGGCATATATTTTGCAAATTTAAATTTCGTAATTACGGAATTTTGATATCACTTCAGAAGGTGGCTCTTGGTTACCACCACCCCAGCGTCCCCAAAGAGCAGCTCCACCTTCAGAAGCTCTACGAGCTGCTGCATTACTAGGACCCAAGCTGGAAGGTCCAGATGAACGGCCAAAATCACCCTCTAACATACGGTCTTTAGTATTAGGTTTGGACCAATGCATAGATTGCTGTACATGTTCTTTCATACCGAGCCATTGCTTGTAGCCCATGGCTATTCCACTCTGCCTCCACTTGTCATAAAGAGCCCTTTTAGCTGGATCACAAAGAGTCTCTTTGGCTTCCTATAAAATATTTAAAAAAAAATTAACCAGGAAATATACCCAACTGAAAACAAATATTTTTATCACATATAAGTTTTGTTACTGACTCTGCTTATAATACACAACCAATAAAGGTATTTACCTTTAGTTGTTGAAACTTAGCTTCAGCATCTTTATCACCATCATTCTTATCAGGATGGTGCTGCAGAGCCAACAACTTGTACTCTGCAGTTATCTGCTCAACCTGAGGTAAGCAATACGCAGAGAACGGTTATTCATAATGCATGAAACAAATTATAATAAAGACACAATTACTAAAAGCCAACGAGTTCTTTCCAGTACCTATTTTATACAAAATTTTCTTTATAATCAAAACCTAAGAACGTCAGATAGTTGTTTTGTATTATGCAAATTGTTATAGAATGTAGGTCACCTTTCCGAGGCCCCAGCTAAAATAAGGTCATTGAAATTGAATAGAACATAGAAATCAATACTTTTTATACGGAAATTATTACAGCTACATAATCTATATAACAACGATTTAATAACATGAATTTTATCTCAAGATTATCTTAAACTCACCGAGGAATTTTCGTCGCACCCAAGCAAAGCGTAATAATCGTCCTCGGGATTTCTTTTATAATTTAATATCTCATCCACCCCAGTCATTTTTACAGCCTATCCTCCCTCCCTTAGAATATCCAATTAAACACCCATAGACACAACACCACTGCCACTGCCTGTGCCTGGCCGCCACAGACACAGACTTAGGGATGCAACCGATACATCGATGTATCGTTCATAAACATCGATGTTTTAACGTCAATGTTGAAACACAAAACATCGATAAACATCGTGAGCGATGTTTTATGAACGATATCTTTGCTTGTCGTTAAAAATTCAAAACCATGAGCTTCCGAAATAACCGAATAATCGAAATTATAAAATTTCATATGTTAAAAATTGCAAACGATGATTATAACAAATTTTCAGACGCCGAAAATAAATATTCGAAAAACAAAACGTCGAAGTTAAGTAAGTTTTACGTGGTAGGGCCATGCTGCAGTTATATTATTAGTATAGTTGTAGCACGAATGGGTCGGCTCGACCGCGGAAGGACCACGTTCGCACAGAATATCAGCGTGAAATAGTAGCTTAATGGTGCTGTATTTCGTATGGTGAGTGTGGAGAACCGGAGACCCCTTTTACTGAAAACGAGGCATTCCATCTTAGTCCTCATGGGTCAGAGGCGGCGTAAGGCGTGGGCAACGTGGGCCACCGTCTACGACCTCGCGATCCAGGGGCCCCGCCCCCTGGATGCCATAAACCTTATGCATTACTGAAAACCGTAAACGCGCCGAAAAAAATTCATTGTCATGAATCGATATTATTGACGTAAATAAATATTTTTTATTCAGTCTAGCAAAATTAATTTGCGTTGCTTTTGCGGGGAATCCCCGCTGCGGGGCGACCAGTATTGGTGGATTTGGCGTGTGACTTCAACCACCAACCTGCTGGTTCAAATGTATTAAACGTGCGGCTATTAATTTAAATAGAATAGTGGACTGTATATGAGCGCGGTGCGAGCGGTGAATGGAATTTAATTTATTCGTGATACTGCAGATCCCTAAACTCGGGATATAGGAAGGACGTGAAGGAATGCATGTGCACCCACCTGGACTTCCGCTGATCTGCCTCGTGTCTCGATGGCTGCCGGCTTTCTTCACACTTATCAACTTCACAGATAATCACGAAATATAGCGTTATTGCAAATGTCTATACTTTTTACTATATGCTTGTATAATTCAATATCCAAATTACACAAGGGCGGGAGCGATGATACGAGATATAAGCGGTGCGGTTGATTGCGTGTCTTCTCAACTTGTGTGAGCCCGTTAACACACGAATGCACATGCTGGGCATAAAGCGGTAGATAGGAAACCGAAAATGAGCTTTGCAGTAATCTTATTGGATAATAATTAACGAATCCCTTATAAGCGTTAAGCGATAGTGCAAAGTGGCGCGAACACCCCCCCCCCCCCGGTCTTGAGGTATCCTCAACTAGCAAGTAAAGTATAAATATATATATATATATATATATATATATATATATATATATATATATATGTATATATAGATAAATACTTATATAGTAGCGAAATGAAGCGACGTTATGACCTAAGAATTAAACTAAATATATAAACGATAATGCAAAATTAATTATATTTATCACTGTGTTGGTAAAGGACACAGTTTGATAAGAGGGCGTTTTAAAGTGGAATTCTTAAGTTTAACTTGCGCAACGCGTACCACACCATCCTTACAACTTGTGACAACGCCTAGAGGCCACTGAAGCGGTGGAGTATTATCCACGTCTATTAGAACAATCGTCCCTACAGAAATGGTAGTAGAGTTCTTATTCCACTTCACTCTACTCTGTAATGTATGTAAGTTTTCGAATCTGAAGCGTTTCCAAAAGGACTGAACTAAAGAATCTATTAAAGAAAAGCGTGATAACAGATTAATACGTTCCTTGCTTAAATCTGCAGCTGGTAAGCATTCAAGTGGTTTTAAATTTAGAAAATGTGCGGGTGTACGTGCGGTAGGTTGCGATGGATCACTGCTTAATACATAAAGCGGGCGAGAATTTAAGATACACTCGATCTGACAAAGAGTAGTAAGCATTTCTTCATACGTGAGGATTTGCTTACCTATTACGCGAAACAAATGGGTTTTTACAACCTTAATATTGGACTCCCACTAACCCCCGAAATGTGGAGCGCTTGGAGGGTTGAGTTTCCAAACAATGCGATTATCAGTGAGCATCTGACTGAATGCCTTATAATATTCTTCTGATTTTAAAAATCCATGTAATTCATGTAAATATGAACGCGAGGTGACAAAATTAGTATCGTTATCGCTGTATATAAATCGACACGGACCTCTACGAGATAAATCTCTTAAAAGCGTCTAAAAAACCCGCCGAACTTAGATCAGACGCTAATTCTAAATGCACTGCCTTAGTAACGAGGCATATAAATAAACATAAATAAGCCTTCTGGCTTCGTATACCACGTTTACGCGTCAATGTGATATAAAGTGGGCCCGAAAAGTCCACACCTGTGTGTGTAAGCGCATTACACTGCTCTAGGCGGCAAGCAGGCAAGGCAGACATCATGGGGTAAATAGGTTTGGGTTTATGTCGAAAACAAATGTTACACCTATGAATGCGGTATCTCACTACACGGCGAGCTGATAATATCCAATATTTCTCCCGTAATGCAGCAAGTAAATACTGAGGACCAGCGTGGAAATGTTTATAGTGATAATAATCAATTATAAGTTCAACAATATGCCCCTTTTTTGGTAGCAATATTGGATGCTTTTGGGAATCAGATGAAGACGAATAATCTAACCGACCACCTACTCGAAGTACATCGTCCGTGATAAATGGCGATAACCTTCGTAATGTTGATGAACATAGTTGTCCCAGTGGCGAAGCTAGGGCTCCAAACTAGGGCAAGCCCGAGATATGGTTTTGTTGTTTTTAGCAGTTTAATAAAAATACACCAATCTTGAGCTGTCTCCACTCTTTACTTTCACATTCAGTGCTGACAAGGACGTGTTTAACAAAGCACACAGAAAGCATACTACCGCTAGATAGATTGTATGTCATAATATGCAATTGCACACCTTCGGTGGTTTTGAAAAGAGCCGTTTGGGTTTGCTTGAGATATTTACAAACAATACAATACATGAACAAAATAAAAGCATGAACAAAGTACAAACAAACTATGCAAAGTTAAAAAAGGGACGCCTGGCAGATGTGAAACCTCGAAATTATATTTTGTTTAAGTTATATGCATAAAAGAACAGATTACGACAGGAATGAGATAGTTATAATGAGAAGATAAAGCTTTGCTATTTTTTTACCATAAAATAATGACTATTTATTATAATTATAATTATTCATTTTCAATTCATTATAAACCGTACAAAATGATATTTTTAAACTCATATATCACTATTAATATAAATATTGAGTTATTAAACCTTTAAATACGCCTAACCTAATTAAACTTTAATACTAGAGTCCTGTACCTATATTTAAAGTATGAAGAAATGTTTATTGAATATTAAATTTCATTTTTAAAGATTTTTACCTTTTCCTTGCCGATTAGCACTTCAACACACTTATATTCATCACAATGAACACTATTATCCTCCCATTTTCACTAAAAATCTTCGAAAAAGCATAAATTTTTAACAAACACAACAAAAACAAACATAAACATTGTAATGTGAAGTGAACTTGCATACGAGGGGCCCGCAACCACTTCGCTAGTCGCTAACGCACTCCTAAACAACTTCATGGCAATGCCAGGCTTGTTGGCTAATAGTAATTGCTATATAAACATTTCGTAGTTATACTTCATTATAGAACATTTTGCCATAGGTTAGAAAGAGAGCGATCGTCTTCTCGAAAGCCCCGTAAAAAGCCCACGCGAGCGAGGGAGACAAGTAATCGCTCTATTAAAACTCACTTTATGACAGCAGCAGTATCGCCACAGAGTACCTTTGTATAAACGTATCGCTAAGCTAGCTTGCTACATATTTATTTATCTATGATCGCTAAGGCAATACGAGGTCATCGGTCGACATGTGTCGAACAGTGGAGTGCGCGGGAAAATTGAAATAATTTGAAACAGTTTACGAGTTATTTTATTAGTTGATATTATTGATTGATTCAGTTTAATAAGGCAAGCTGGGCTTTTCGGCTTTAATGGTAGCTTCGCCACTGAGTTGTCCTTTTTTAATATTTTTTATATCTTCGGCGAAAGCGATGCCTTGCACAATTTTAATAACTGTGATTTCAGAAATCTCTATGTCGGATGCGGTTATAATTTTATTTATGCGCGGTAATTTGTTTAAAAACCTTAAAACGTAAACAACGGATCGTAAATACTTATTCCAATTAGAAAATTTTAAGCTTCACGAGATAAATGGGTTTTCTTCCATGTCACTGACTCCAAGCGACACAGTCTTTTCTTCTGGTAAACTGATATGAGTTGATGCGAACCTTTGTACAGGCCATTCTTTACACGGCAAGGAAACCCACGAAGGCCCATGTAACCAAAGGTCACAATTTAAAATTTGTGAGGGTAACAGTCCACGCGAAATATGATCTGCAGGATTTTCCGAGCCGGCGATGTGGTAAAAGTTATCCGGTAATAAATAGGACTGTATTTGCAAAATACGGTTAGCAACAAAGGTTTTGAACTTATGCGGTGAAGAACACGCCCAACAGAGCGCGACTTCCGAATCTGAAAACGCATAAATGTTGTCGATCGGATGCTTCAATGACAACGAATCGTAAACGGTGCGTACTTACTTAGCGAGCAAAACCAAGGCACACAACTCAAGCCTGGCTAAAGTTATAACCTTTAATGGGGACACCCGAGATTTAGAACATAGGAGCGTTATAATTGGAGGATTATTTCCGTTAACAACATGCGAATAGATGACACACCCGTAAGCTTTTTCACTAGCGTCGGCGAAGGCTAGTAGCGACACATGGGATTTTTCATTTACGCCGATGTGACGTGGAATCTGTAAATGTGAGATTAAAGGTAACTCTGATATATATCGCTGCCATGTATTGACAATATTAGTGGGTGGAGTCTCATCCCAGTTAAGTTTAAGAACCCACAAGGCTTTAATTAATAATTTGGCGTAAAGTATTACTGGACCGACAAGTCCTAAAACATCGTACAAGCGAGCGGTTGCGGAGAGGATAGCGCGTTTGGTACAAGTGACTAGTGGCGGCGAAACAAGAAAGGAAAACTTATCGGTAGCGGGATACCAACGAAGGCCTAAAATTTTAAAAATGTCATTATTATCAAATGATATCGAGTCTTGTTGACGATGTGATGCTGGTATATGTTGTAAAAGCTCCTTGCAGTTACTTGTCCACTTAACCAAATCGAATCCACCTCGGCGAAACATTTGGATAAGTTGAGTGGCGGTGTTGACTGCGTTGTTGACGCAAGGCGCGGAGGAAACGAGGTCATCCATATAAATATCCCTTTCCACTACAGAAGCAGCAAGGGGATAGGACTCCCTTTCGTCAGCGGCTAACTGGCGTAAAGTGCGAAGTGCGAGGAAAGGGGAAGAGCGTAATCCGAATGTGACGCGATTAAATTCATATGTTCGTATAGTTTCTTCTGTAGAAAACCGATATAAAATGCGTTGAAAAGCGCGATGGGATTTTTGGACTTCGATACACAAGTACATTTGCCTAACATCTGCAAAGAAAGCGATGCGATAAACTCTAACGTTTAATAAAATATTAAAAATGTCTGTTTGTAAATTTTGCCAGGTGTGCAAAATGTCATTCAAAGAAATATCGTTATCCGACTTAGCACTAGCGTCTAAAACGATGCGCAACCTCGTTGTACCTTTATCATTCCGTACGACAGGGTGATGCGGCAAATAAAAAGAAGGCTGTATACAATCATTATCAGAAACAGCGGATAAAATACCCATATTAATGTATTCCCGTATAACAACATTGTATTGATCGCGAAGATCGGGATATTTGTTAAAGCGTTTTTCCAAAAGTAAGAGGCGTTTTTTTGCATTCATTAAAGAGTCACCCAATATGTCAGGCCTTTTCTTAAATGGCAGGGCGACCACATACCGTCCGTCGTTTTGGCGGTAAGTAGTAGAAGTATAAATGTCTTCACATTCCTGCTCATCACGGCTCAAATATATTTTTTGCGAAAGTTCTTCAATTTTCCAAAATTTTTCCATTATATCATTAAGACAATTTTGATTTAAATTTGTATCGTAAGAACAGGAAACAAATGAACGCGGGGAATGATGTGATATAGCGACTTCAGCATCACCCATAATAATATATCCGAGTGATGTTTCTATGGCACTAGGCCATTGCGAATGAATTAAGTTTTCAGGCGACAAAAGTTTTATGTAGGTATTAACCCCCAATAAAATATCTATAGACCCAGGTTGATAAAACTGATCATCTGCTAAGCGTATTTTATCTAAATAGCGAATTTTTGAAACATCTACTATCGAATCTGGCAACTGACCCGTGATGATCGGAACAACTAATGGTTCAATATGATAAAATTTGTTATCATTAAAACGAGACGTGAACTGCAGTGAAGTGACTCCTAAAATCTTTTGGGACACACCATCGATCCCGTGTACTTCGGTAAAACGATTTTTATTCGAAACGGAAAGAAATAAGCGTTTACAACAATCCTTCGTAATATAGTCGCTTTGGGATCCGGGGACAACTAAACACCGAATAAAATGTTCACTGTCGTATTTATCTACGACCTTTATTTTTGCAGTCTCAAATAAAGTAGTATAGCGTGGGAGAGTACTATAATCGCGAGAAATATTACACGAAGAGTGTTTTTTCATTTTCCTCCGTATTCAAATTGTGAGTGACAGACGAATTTACCTTATCGTTAACTGCGCGGTAATTAATCGAATGCGCGCTGCATGCATTAGCGTTACGCGTCTGCACAACCTCTGAGTGTAACGTATTGCTACTACGAAAAGCAGTCTTAGAGCCATTCTGATTCGGGTCAGAATGAATTAAAGAATGGTGGCGCCGCGCGCAGTATATACACTTACGCTTCGATTTACAAAAAGAAGTCGAGTGTTTATTACTTAAACAATTAATACAACAATTGTTTTGTTTAATAATATCGTAACATTGTTGTGTATTTAATTTTAAAAAGCGTGGACAAACATACAAGTGTTCATGATCATTTGATTTACAAAAGGTACATGAATGTGAAGGATCTGTATTAATAAATGTTTTACTAAATTTATTTGAAAGCGATTTGTTTCGATTATTATTGGATGTAGATAAAGTATGCGAATTATTAAATGTATGGCATATAGCCCTATTCTGTTCGTATAAAAATTGTACTAAAGAGGCGTAGTTTGGTATGCTAATTGTGCGACAAGACATTTCAAATGACTTAAGGCTGAATACGACGCCAATGACCTTGCTCGTTTCGCAGCAAACCACGCGCCGCCAGTACCTACGCTTTGTTTATATAGACATGTATAATACCTATAATCAAAGCCGTACGGGCTTTGATTGTAATTGACTAAGCTAGCTCAGATGCAGAGTAATGAACAACACAGAGAGCATTGCTTACTTCTTAAATAAATTTTTCTTATTTATAATATTAGTTCCTATAGATTATAAATTCTGTACTTTATTCGTTATAAAATAATGTTCGAAAAGTTATTGAATTGATAACGATTTTTTTTTCTTAATTGGTGCATCGTACGTAAAGAACCTCATATAACTGAAAATGTTTGTTCTTGTGAGTCTTACAAGATGCCGTAATGCAAATTGCATAAATAATAAAGAAAAAAAAAACTAAAAAGTCGGTGATTGCCCCATAGTGGGGATAGGTACTGTGTATGTAAATTCTCACAAGACTACTCCGACTGGTCAATCACTTCACATCCGAAGTATTTCGGTTTTTCTTAATTATGTACTTACCCCATGCTTTCGGACAATACATTGACTGACATTATTTGCGGTCTCTGTGCTTGCACTACTCTGTACATTCTTTTCCAACTGGGTCTTGATATTTTACATTTTTAGTGTTTC
Organism: Parnassius smintheus behrii; assembly: GCA_036936625.1. NCBI lineage: Eukaryota > Metazoa > Arthropoda > Insecta > Lepidoptera > Papilionidae > Parnassius > Parnassius smintheus. The sequence continues at coordinate 21,756,120 of JAUPFT010000008.1, forward strand.
TCACTTGAAACCAGAAAAGTATAAATGATCGGTTTGGCTAATGTAAATGAGTAAAAATGCAACCTATTAGGCAGCCTCAAACAAAAAATTACCTTACAAAAATATAAGTATTAACCTCAAAATACAACATTCGAGCGGCATTCATGCGATAAACTCTCTTTGTTTTACCACTTAGGTAACATTTATTTCTTTTCCTACCCATATTTACATTTATAGACACTTAAACGCGTATAAAACACTAAATTAACGATTTTCGCTACAGACACATCGACTGTTGTTGCCTTACGTCACACGTCGAAGCGCCTGGTAACTTATTACGGCAAACTTTTATCTGGCAATATACGATATTATTATTAGGTGTTTTAATTAAAACGAATTATGTTAATAAATAATATTTTGTATCGAAAATAAAGATAGCAGGTACCTTCGGAATCACAATACAAACATTTTTACGTAAAAGAATTTTTCCTAAATTAAAATTCACAGAGTTTTGGAAGAACAATAATTTTATATATCATTTCTTAACATTTTTTTTATTTGTTGGTATATTCATTTATTTTAAAATTTTAAAATGACGGTGACATTGTGAAGGACCCGAACAAACCTACAAAAATGTTTTAAAGCTTAGAATTACTTCAGGTCAAAGTTCTAGTCAAGAGAAATACATTAATTTTCGCCAGTTCTCTTCGTATTCGGCCTTAACAGTGTCATGATCTAATTTTCTAAGTGCAATATTTAAAAACAAAAAATCAGCTAAGTCCTCAATTTTTAATTGCTTTAGAGCATTAATTGAAGCATCAAATTTGTCCATAAATTTATGATAACCTCCTTTTGTGTTTGCGTTCACCTGTGTTAAATTCAATAGTTGGTTAATATACGTAGATGCGAGTGTGCGTTCGTCATTATATCTTCTTATAAGCGCATTCCAAATAATGTAATAATTTTCTGCGGTAGGGGTTAACCCGGCACAAACTGATAACGCCCTGTCACTCAATTTGTTAACCAAATAATAAACACGTTCGTCATCAGTTAATTGTAAATTGTCGTGAATTAATGTCTTAAATTGTTGATAAAACATGAACCACTGGCGTATGTCTCCGTTAAATGACATTAATTCAATTGGCGGAAGTGAAGTTTTTAATTTAGTAGGAAATCTATTTTCTAACGTAACAGTGGAAGGCGATGTGGATATTTTCGTAATTTGGCACTTAATACGACTATATAAATCTTCAAATGAGTTCCAAGCCTCGTAATCAACGTCTGCATTAGGGTTTAATTTTAAATGTTTAGTATTATAGTTATCTAGAACTTCTTGAAACTCACTACGTAATTGTTCTATATTCGAAGCGATGCTAAGAAATAAATTCTGCTCGTCCAAGGAATTAAATGCGCCCTTTGAGGTCTCGTAAATTTTTTGTAATCGTTCGTAAATATAAATACGTTTAGCGATAATAATTTTTAAACTAACTTCTTCATCCGAAACCAGTTTAGATTCTTTGCTTCTCGTCGTCATTTTCAACAAACAAATGCGGACTAAAATTATTGCGATAAGTGACGGTAGAATTAGTTAACTGGGGAACGAAGCAATCTCGCGTTACTAGAAAGATGGCGGTTAATCAACAAGAAAAATATCATTAATGGAATAATGAAGCGGTGTGGTATGCGTTACAAAGGTATTATAATACGTGTAATAAGCGATGTGGGACAAATAAATATTGTAGTTAGTATAATTAGAACTACAATTTATTATGATTTAATAATATATACGTATATAATTTTTTGTAATATATAAAAAAAAATGAATTTACTTCTCCGGGCCTAAAGGTTAATTTAATCCCGACCGAAGTGACCAAAAAATATATGGTGGATTTGGCGTGTGGCTTCAACCACCAAACTGCTGGCTCAAATGTATTAAACGTGCGGCTATTAATTTAAATAGAATAGTGGACTGTATATGAGCGCGGTGCGAGCGGTGAATGGAATTTAATTTATTCGTGATACTGCAAATCCCTAAACTCGGGATATAGGAATGACGTGAAGGAATGCATGTGCACCCACTACCGGCTTTCTTCACACTTATCAACTTCACAGATAATCACGAAATATAGCGTTATTGCAAATGCCTATACTTTTTACTATATGCTTGTATAATACAATATCCAAATTACACAAGGGCGGGAGCGATGATGCGAGATATAAGCGGTGCGGTTGATTGCGTGTCTTCTCAACTTGTGTGAGCCCGTTAACACACGAATGCACATGCTGGGCATAAAGCGGTAGATAGGAAACCGGAAATGGGCTTTGCAGTAATCTTATTGGATAATAATTAACGAATCCCTTATAAGCGTTAAGCGATAGTGCAAAGTGGCGCGAACAAGAATATATAGTAATCTATGGAGCTACAAAGGCTGGGGATTCCCCGTTCTGTTTGTAAGACATAGAATGCTGACTTTATTTAATTGTGGGCGCGTGGCAATCGAGTATAGAGTGCGGTACAGCAGCCCACGTGGTTGCTGTCCGTATATTTTCGCGCTTTACGCACATGAATAGATAAACGGAACAGACACAAAGCTTCTTAAGAACTTGCAAAATTGTTACCTATTTTGGTAGGGTCACTATAGGTGAAGACAAATTAAATCTCTAGAACGTTTACGTACATTTTGTGACTGGATTAAAGAATATCGACAAACTTGTTTCGAAAAATGCTTGTTTGGTATTTAACAATTTATTGAAAAAAAAAAAACTGTTATGATCTGCCAAAAGACTTTAAAATAAAAGAGTAGCCAAAAGGAAAAAGATGTTGGATTATGAAGGCAAGGATTAACCTACACAGTTTCCTAAAAGTCGGAATTAAACAGATTTTTTCAACACCACGTTTGTTCAGTTATAACAAATATGGATTTGAGATTTATGGCTTTAAACCCACCTTATGAAAATTTTGGTTTCCTTTATGATTTGAACAAGTTAAAAAATATTCCAAACCGTCAAATATTATGATAACTGTCAAGATTTATACACAGCCCTGCGAGTGGGTGAAAGCAGTGACTTTCAACCTTACGAATTATGTGAAGAATAACTGTTAATTAATGATCCCAGCGTTTTCAGCGTTGAAAGTTTTATCTATCGAGGCAGATATATACTCCAAGCTGGATTATGAGGCTATAATTAAACAATTCAGCAGGATAAAAAGCCAGAATATCTATTTCTTCATTTTTCTTTGAAATTGTTTCGTGTTGAAAAATTCATGATGTCAAGTGTTTTGTTTTTCATTTTATCTGTCTTCTTGCGCGGGCAGAGGGCCTCGCAAAATGTATCTTGTCCACATAAAATTTAGGTCTTGCGCCGCCGCTGTCACGGGTGACAACGCATCTGCATTTTGATTTGTAATAGATGATAGATATAGATGTCTATGGGCCGAGGCAACCATTTACCATCAGGTGGACTGTGTGCTCGTTTATCACCCTATCCTTTTTTAATGTTAGAAGGTTTACTTGGTAGAAATAACTCAATTTCGAAAATGTTTACTATGAATCAACAAACAAACTAAAACTGCTTTTTCAGCCGAAAATAAAAATCGTAGACAGAGAATCCTATAGACACCGCCATAGCGTGTCGCAGAAAGAGACAAAAAAATACGTCACTATATTTAGGGTTACAAGTGTGAGGAAAAATTTACCCCACAACTAGCTATAAAATTAAAAATTAGTACGTAAAGTAAGCCTGAAAAGGAACACTGCCATTAACGATTATCATTGATAGGTATTATAGTGGATGGAGAGCTAAGTGGACTGTATTTGACTAATTATTTATTATAATTTACTTTTGGGAAGAAAGAAGAAACTATAAAATTGTGATCTATCTGACTAATAAACTTAAAGAAACTATTGTGTAACGAATGAGAGCTTAGTGGACTGTATTTATGTAGGGTGTGTTTTAATCTTGAAGAAAGACGATATTGAACTAACTGTTACCAGCCCTCTGTCACTATTGTTACCTGCGTGAAATAATTACATACAATCGCTAGGCACCCAGGGTAACATACGCAGTCGGGGCTAGCGCGTTGTAGGCGATTCAATGTTTGTTTTGAGTTTTTTTTAACGGTGTTTACGTAAATAGTTTTTTTGTAAATACTTGTTGAAATAGTCTTTGTTTAGTGTTATTCATATTATTTTACCTATTTGATAATTTGTGATGGAAAAACGTCGCTCTTACGTATAATTGTTGCGTGGATGGATGCCAAATGCCTAAAAAAAGGTTTCAGATATATCATTCTTTAAAAATACCAAAGGATTATAGAAGGAAGTTATGAAAAGTGAATTTATTTAATTTTTTTTGTTAGATAGATACTTATAGTAAAAAAGAATTAAGTAATAATTTATCTACACAAGTAATATCTACGTACTTTATTACAAAACTTAGTTGAAATTTACTTCACTATCCAAGTATCTACATGCTTACATACCTATATATTATATCTTGTAGTTAAAATATTTTAAGTTATAATAACACTAAACATTGAAATTAAAACTTTGTTTTCTAACAAGATTTTTAACTGAGTAGAATACGATCGCATTTCTGTTAGGAATCGTATTTCAGGATTATTTTTGTGGCCTTGCTAGTTGCATGCGTCTTAAGCAGTCTTAACCACTTGTTGGGAAATTTAGAAACATTGTCTTACAGATTGCTGTCGTTATACCATTAACAACAAAAGAATACACTAAAGTATTTGATCCTAACTTAAATTCATCTCCTGCTCTGTCTTTGTCTTGTTGTAGGTTTTGACTGGATACATGATATTATGAATTGCCTTTTAACATTGTAGTCTTTTTCTGGATCCCAATAAAAAGTAAATATCTCTTCCTTATTCTGCTCGGATATTTTAGTACTGCATTTCATGTGGCAATTCGTGCTACATGCAGGTTTCATTCTTTTGCAAGGTACTGTTTTACCACTTTTGCAGAAGTAAGCTTAAGATCATTTATTATTCGCTTTTTTCCTCTCTGCTCTATTGTACTTTTATTCCGAACTTTTCTTTTTTTGGTAGATTATTATGAATTTGTTGCAAATTATTCTGGCATATAGAATTTGGTACATCATGCGATGTGCTTGGAACACCCTCTTCAATCGCAGCTAAATGCACAATTTACATAATACAATAAATAAATATAAATAATAAAATGCAATTTATGTTCAAAAACGAACTTCTCATTTTATTTAGACTTAGGATGCTTTCAATTTTGATAATTGAGTGGCACAAAAGTATAAGTCCAGATGAGATTGTATACCTTTGAATTAATCTGGACTTAAAACATGTTACCGAGTTCAAAAGTTTGTAGTTTATTTAGTTGGACTTAAAATATTATACCACCAAGTAGATCATTACTTGTTTGCACTTGTTTGTTTAAACGACATAACAAAGTGAATGTCGAAAAAACTTAGGATAATATACCTCCGGTATGCAAATATTATCATTTCCTATGATAGTGGGTAATAGTTTATAGAAAGGTTGGCCACACCGAAGATTTTAGGTTAAAATTTGCAATTGTTATTTTTATACTTTTTTAACGATAAATTTATGTCTAGAATACATTATACGCAATATATGCATTTCATGAAATGTTACAGAATGCCCAGTAACCGATAGGTGGTATACTTACGAATGAAAATACAATCCCGACATTTTCCTTCCACTATCACTTTTACACCCTAAAACACTACACCGCACCATATTTTAAATAAAAATAGCTGGAATACTACGTCTAAATTGTTCACAACAAAATATAATACGAAATACTTAACATAAAACATGTAAAACAGTGTTTTATACAAAGAATTTACCTCGCTACACGTTAGCTGTCAAACTTTGTTTATCAAAGTACTTTGATAAGTATTGAAAAAAGTGACACGCTCAGCGAAACAAAAAATCTCTTCTTTCTCATTTCTTTACACGACATCGGCGTAAGTTGCTCTTTCTCTGGAGTGAATATGCTGTACCTATATGGAATCCCTACTATAAAGTATATAAAGAAGCTATTGAGAAAGTCCAAAATAAGTTTTTGCGTGCCATGTACTATAGATGCCATAAATCTTACTTGTCTCGTATCCGATTGCTGAGAGAGTTTGGTGTTTTGTCGCTTGAATGTAGACGTAAATATCTTGAAGCTATAACATTGTATAAAATAGTAAACAACAAATTTAGCAGTACTGAGTTAGTTTTCAATTTAAATTTCGTAGTTCCTAGAAGTGCTCATATACGTGCTGTGCACGCTCGTAACTTGTTCGTCGTCAGTACATGTCGTACAAATACCGGCTCGCGCGCGCCAGTTCGCCGTATGATACATTCCTTTAACGAGTTTTTCAATGATGGTAACATTTGTTTACACCGAATATTCTTGCTTTTAAAAGATCTATATTTGAAAAACTAAAAATGTAAAAATAATATTATTTTGGCTCTTTGTTTTTAGTTTTTAGTTATAAAGTTTTTATTCAGCGTCCGCGACAATTTAATTAACATTGTAAGTAATATGTGGATAGCGTTGTGGGCTACATTATTGTGAATACAGCATGTTATTGTATTTTAGATATTACTGTATTTTGTAGCTGTTTGCTGTTCCTTAATAAATAAAATAAAAAAATAAAAGTGACTGCGACAAAAGATATTACTTTGTCTATAAGATTCTCTGTCTACGATAAAAATACTCGATATTAGAAGTGCAATTTTCTTCAATTGGTAATTTCATTTTCGATATCAAATTGTTGTTAGCTATTATTGTGATAATTAATTAAATTAAAATGAATTTGTTTTGTTTTATTTTATTTTAAAGAAATAAACGTAATATTAAAATGTTTAATTACTACTTGTTCTCTATTAAAAATTTATAATTATTCGATAAAAATAAATGTGTAAAAGATATTAGTGTAAAACTTCCTAAAATAAAATAAATATAATATTTGATTATTATACTTCTTTCTTTAAATCAAATTGCCTCATTGTGTCACGGTATATAGCCAGTCCAGCGTACTTGTATATATAGAGATCGGTGTACCAACCTCAAAATAATCTATAGTTCCAATTCCAAACATTAGATTGCCTGCCTATAGGTATAGGTATATACTTACACCAGAAACCACGACACTATGGAGTGTAGAGGTAAGGAGTCCAGACTCTGTATAAAAATGTGTACGTAGGGAGGCGCTAAGTAAATGTGGCTCCACTATATCTACAGCCTACACTTTAAAGACCTTTTTATAATTTTTTTATTGCACAGACTTTCAGCGTAATTCTTTTTACAATAATTATTTTATTGCTTTCAAATTTTTTATTTTAAAAACCACTCTCAATGTATTTTACGGCGATTTAGCAGCAGCTACTCGAGCGCTGTTGTGGAGAGTTTTTGAACTGTTGTAAACAACTTTTCTGTTGGTTACAGATGGACACATTTTTAACTATTCTCCTATGGGAGATTGTCCTACTTACCTCTATATTCCATGCAAGAAACTTATTGTTTAAATCGCAAATGAGATATTCCGAAATGTACGGAGCTTGGGTCAGGTTCTTGTACACTATACTCAAAAATAGGGAAACACATTTTAAACGGTTTTCAACCGTCCAATTATTTTATAATGGCTTTGTTTGCTGGTAAAGCACCGGAAATTCACTTGAAATTGCAACACACGACAAAATCCCGTCATGGCGATAAGCTGTCATTTTTATTGATTAGTGACGTTTGACATGTTTATTTCATGTATTTTTGACACTGTTGTGACAACTAACAGTTCTCTTTATATGAACTGATCTTTGACTAGAGAAAAAAGAAAGGACATGACATACCTACCAAAAAAACGTGTATACCTAAACTGAGTCTGGTACAAAGTTGGCGGTTCGACGTAGTGCTCCGCACTATACTTAATATCGATGATGTGGCGCTTATTTAGAAAAAGATTATTTCGTGTGATTCGTCTCAAATACACGTGTGTTCTTAGATAGGTTTTTTTTAAATCAATATGACGGATTTATGGCGCCAAATTGTAAGTCTTTAATTTTTTTACTCAACCTATCGATAGGGGTATCAAAATAAAGGAAATTAAAAGGAGATTACTGTAACATATTATAAGTTATACCTATGTTTTCAGTTCATTTCTTTTAAGCAGTCGTTTTTGTTTTGTTTTTATAATGTAACTATATATAATTAATGTTACAATTATTTCCTTGTAATTACTTAACAAGAAATACTAATTAAAGAATTTTTGTTTGTTTGTTAGACAATAAATTAGGCTCAGTCATCATACTCACACTAATCAAACTATAATAATTGCAAAAGTTTGAATGTTTGTTCTCAATCACGCCAAAAGTATCAGACCAGTTTGAATATAATAATTTGGCACAAACATAGTTTATTACCTGAATTAACATATAGGACACTTTTATCCCGATTTAGAGGTCCGGAGGAATAGAATAAGAAATACCGTAATAATCGAATTCCACGAGAGAAACGTATGAAAATAACACACTCACCTCACTAAAGTCGCAATGACAACAGGGATAGTTGTCATTGACTGTGACAAAACATGGCGCCCGGCCGCAGCGAAAAAATTTTTGCCATATTCGGTACTGATAAAACTACTGTTGTCCTCTTTACATACGAATATACTCATAAGCCAAAAAGAGACGTCGATATTTCGTTACATTCCTACAACTAATGATCTTTATATCATGTCCTTTCTTTCTTCTCTAGTCGAAGGAACTGATAGTTCCCTTCCATAATAAATTGACACTTTATGGTTTACTGTCATTGTCTACAAGCACAGAGTAACCAAATCGGCAAGACGCCATGTTGAAAGTCGATAAAATAATTGGTAAACATCAAATGTTTACCACGACAGGATTCATCCAAATGAATTATCTGTATTTTTTCCGAATTCTACAGATTTTTCTCTTTATTTGAGGTAGTGTACATATACCTGGCCCATTTTGAAACATCTGCTTTTCAACGATGACCTGTGTGACATCTGCGTAACAAAATAAATAAATTCACCTTATTTATGTTATTCCCAACTAACGACATCTGGTGAGCGTAAGATTATTAGCTCTCTTTACTTGATATTGCAAAAAAGTTGGGCATCAGATCTTCCTGATTCCTGATCACAACTAAAAATAATAAAAAACTGCGGTTTAATGCGGTAATAAAAAATTCTGCATTTAATGTTTACCTTTCTAAAAATCCATTTAACTTTGAAAACTATGGTATTAATTATTTCATTTTATATATTGATGGTCAACAAATACCTTTAAAAGCTTTGCAACTATCTTTTAATAATAATATATTTACATCAGCATATCATACTCTATTCTCGAGAACTGGTATTCACTTTCTTACTAAAGGAAATGGAATCTCTTGTGAACAGTATGCCAAAGGTTACTGTCTATTAGCATTTGATTTAACTCTTGATTCATCAGCTAACTCATCAACTCTTTGGAATCTCATAAAGCATGTTAGTGTAAGATTAGAAGTACGATTTGAATCCTCACTAATACAAACAATTAACTGTATAGTTTCTGCTGAGTTTCGTAATATTATTGAAATATATAAAAACAGAAATGTTACTGTAGACTATAGTAGATAGGGTCATAATGTTTGTTGTGTGTTAGATTTATGTGTTATGCGTAATGCATTTTGTGTGTAACTATGTGAAACATTTTAAAATTAAATAAAACAAATTGTATGCAATATATTATTTTTTTAGTTCTTTATAAATCCCCTATTTAATCTTATACAAACGACTGTTCGAGTTTCCGCAGTGAAAGTGATAGTAACTTTATGAGTCAACAAGCTTACCTCGTATTCTTGCGTGTGCGACTTGCCCTACACCGATGACTCCTACAAGTCATCACAAAAAGAATGCGATTTAATATTTACCATTGAATAGATTGGTAATGTAAAAAACTAATAGCAGTAATATCATGGATACACTAGATGCACAACAACATATGAAAAAGATTCATCTTAGTCTAGAAAGTAATGTTTACGCTGCTAATAGACTGCCCATGTATACCCACGTATCAACGTATATAATATGCAATTTGGATACAGATGATAAACCTGACTCATATTGGATAGCTTTATACAGGGTATTTTTTAATTCTCGGAAACGAAGACAAACGATAGAATTAAGGATACATTTGATGATGAGATACAAATAAAATCGATCCCGATGCAAAAATAATCATTTTTTTTACAACGTTTAATTAGATTTATTCACACTCTATCATGTTATTACAGCAAAATGAAACGATAATTTCGTAAAAAATCATGAAAATACCCAACCATAAAAACAGCAATGAAACTTCAATACCTGAAATCAGCTGACAAAGGCTCAATAAACGTGCGACGCCGAACACGACACGCAGCCTACGATCGTACCAGTACCTAATAATTTACAACACTTGTCTAAATACCTAATTTATCTACTTAACCTACTGTTTTGCCACTGTGCTAAAATAATGTGCTTAATTCGAATTCACAGGTAAAATAAATCAAATACCTGGTTCAATTCCCCACTAATAAAAATTTACTTAAATGAAATTTTAATAAGGATAGTCATGCTTTTTCATCCATCTACACTACACACTACTCTTTATTAAATCTATCCCACCCTATCGGATAACTTCTTTTTAAGGGTCTTAGTGAATCATTTATTCAATCAAATCAACAATATTACATACAGGATTTTTTTTATTATCAATTATGACTGTGCCTTCATTATCCCAATGTATTTTACTTTTACTTGTTCTAAGTTTAATAATAACTGACCTTTTTTATTATAAGTTTTAGGTATTAAGCTGAGTATTTTAGCTGGTGTGTAAAGTGAATTTGCATCATTTTTTTACTTTTGATAGATGGATTCTAGCTCGTGAGCCAGAACTGGTATGAACTAACTGCTGACAACCTATATAATATGTCCCAATGCTGGGCACATGTCTTATCTCATTTCTGAATGGGTTTTAGAGATTAGCCCGTTGCCGTACTTCAGTGCGTGTTAGTGGACTTCCCATGTCCTCGAATATTAATTTTATTCCTGTCATGCAATGTATCCTCACTATGTTTTTCTTAACCTATATATTTGACATGAAGAAGTTGAAGGCGTGAAGGTTATAGTTTCAGTTGAGGTGTAATAAAATAATTCCTTAAGACGGGAGCATTATTAAAATAGATAATAGTATATTATTTTTTATAATAGTATATTAATAATAATA